>SKCR01042120.1:0-438673 GCA_019454045.1 Zanthoxylum bungeanum
AGAAAGCAGAGAAGTAGCCGAGAATGTGGAAAATACTGAAGGAGATATAATGTTTGCGTCAGTTGAAAAAGAAATAGGCACAAGTAAGCATCTGGGAATTATTGTGCTCATCTCAGGGGCATAAGCATGCAATGGTTGAGGCCTTAAGCAAGATAATAGTACCGGAGGATGCCAATCTTATAATGTTCAAAGCATCGATACAGAAGGAAGCCTTGCAGGTGATAAAATTTTCTAAGGAAGAACTTCCGGTGGAAGGAAGGAATCACAACATGCCACTATTCATAAGAGCTTAAGTGAGAGGTAAGAAGACATCTTGTGTAATGGTGGATGATGGCTCATCTACAATGTTTGCCCTTTGAAGATTCTGTCAAAATTGGGAATGAATGCAACAGATCTGAGTCCCTCCAACATGACCATCAAGGTATATGATGACAGCAAGCGAGGAGTTGAGGGCACTTTCATTATTGTGGTCAAAGTGGGCCCAGTAAATGATGAGGTTGAATTTACAGTGCTTGACATACTAGCCACTTTTGCTTTGCTATTGGGAAGGCCATGGTTTCACAAACTTGGGGGCATGCCCTCCACCTTGCACCAGGCCATCAAGTTTCCATATGAGGGAGAGATTATCACCATTAAAGCTAAGGTGGATAATGTTGTGGCCGCCTTGGAGATACAACTTTTCACAAGGTTCCAAGTGTCGGCAACTTTTGAGGAGTGGGTGGATCCTAAGTTTGAGTTCCCAGACAAGGAAGTCCAAGCTATTACAGTTCAAGGATGGAAGATGTACTTCGACGGATTAGTAACCTGAAAAGGAGCCGGAATTGGAATCGTGATAGTAACCCCTGAAGGAGAAACCTTACCTATGGCCAAGAGGTTGACGTTCGGAGTAACCAACAACATGGCTGAGTATGAAGCATGTGCCTTTGGATTGACTGCATTGATAACTTTGAAGGCAAATAATGTTGAGGTCTACGGGACTCGATGTTGGTAGTCAGACAAATGCAAGGAGAGTGGGAGTTGACAGAAGAACGGTTGAAACCCTACTTGTTTTATCTCAGGAATCTAGCACAAGCCCTCCATGATTGTAAATTCTAGCACTTGCCGCGGGAAGAGAACTAGATGGCAGACGCATTGGCAACACTAGCAGTAACTTTGGAAAATCCAGAGAAGTTGGTGATGAGACCTCTGGTGTTGACAACGGAAAACAAACCGATTTATGAGATAGAAAGAATTTTAGAGGTGGAAGTCAACGATGGGAAACCCTAGTACTATGATATTCAGAGATATCTGAAACGCAGAGAACTCTCGGAAGAAGCAAGTAGAAAAGATAGGATAGCCATTCAGAAGTTGGCTTCTCAGTATGTGAGTCTAAAAGGAGAACTATACAAGAGACAGGCAAATGGCATTCAGCTGAAGTGTTTGAGAAAAGAAGAGTCTCAAAAGGTAATGAAAGAAGTACATGCCGGAGTATGTGGGCCGCACATGAATGGGTTGAATTTCTCCCGTAAGATAGTAAAGCAAGGTTTCTACTGGTTGACTATGGAAGCTGACTACACAAAGTTGGTAAAGCATTGTCATGATTGTCAAGCATACGGTAACTTGAACATCTGCCTCACACAGAGTTGCACTGGCTGTCAGAGCCGTGGCCTTTCTCAACATGGGGAATTGACATGATCGGCGAAATTCGGCTGAACGCATCAAATGGACATCATTTCATAGTAGTGGCAGTGGACTACTTTTCAAAGTAGGTGGATGTCGAGTCATTCCGCAACGTCACAGCAAAGCAAATGGCAAAGTTTTTAGCTCGAAATATCATATGCTGATATGGAATACCGCACCATGTAGTAACAGATAACAGATTTTAGTTTCAAGGAGAAACGAAGACGATACTATAGAAGTATGGGATAAGACATTACAAGTCGTCACCTTACAGGCCGCAGAAAAATGGGGCAGTCGATGAAGCCAACAAGACAATGAAGACGATATTAGCCAAGATGACAGAGAACTGCAGAGATTGGGCTGATAAGCTACCGTACGCCCTGTGGGGGTACAGAACTTCTGTGAGAACTGCAACAGGAGCCACGCCTTATTCTTTGGTCTTTGAAATGGAAGCAGTACTGCCGGTGGAAGTTGAGATACAGTTCATGCGGGTATTAGCAGAAATAGAGCTACCTGAACAAGAGTGGGTCTCGCAGAGATTTGAACAGTTGGCATTGATGAATGAGAAAATAATGAAGTCTTTATAGCATATGCAGTTATACCAGAAGAGGTTGGCTCAAGCGTTCAACAAGAAGGTGCGACCTACCAAGATCAAGAAGGGTGATATGGTGCTCAAGCAGTCGAAATCGTCGATGATGGATTCGAGAGGAAAGTTCAGACCCAACTAGGAATGACCCTATATAGTACAGAAAGTGATGGGAAATGGGGCAGTGAGACTGTCAGATTTGGAAAGGAATGAGTTCACCGAGCCGATCAACGTGGATAGATTGAAGCAGTATTTTGCCCAAGGAAGAGAACTGGCAGAAGACCTAACCCAACGGGATAGAAAATTCTCCCATGCATACATCCATACACGTAACGCACTTGAATTATTTTGTGTCTTGTTTTATATTCATAGGTTTTAAAAAGGGAAGAAGAAAGCGGTGAAGGTAAGCCAACCAGAAGCAGCGACAGTGCAGTGTTATCAGTTTTTAAAATGAATTAGTATCAGTTTTGGGAAGGAATCCCAGAGTTGAGGCCCATATCGGTATGAGTTTTGGGAATGGATCCCAAGGGGACGAAGCTCGTATTTTCAGCATTTGAAAGGAAGATTTTCGAGGAGTGAGTGAAAAAAAAAGAGAAGTCTTTGATGTTTAGGCATATGTTCGGTGATGACATTATTTGTTATAGGGAGAAACCTTAGAAATGATAAGTGTGAGATGTGATCTCATCCGATATTCTGAGTGGTTGATCTTGGCTGGACTCGCGAGCACTTGATTACAGGATCTTAGCAGTAGAAGCCTGAGTAGTCGGGAAGATGGCTAGTCGAAGATATGGCGGATTAGTGAATGAAGGTTTGCCTAGATGTCCATCATGGTTTACCATGGTACAATATATGATATGGTTGGAAACAAGAAAAGTCGCTACGAAGAAAAAAAATAGACCACCTATAACCTATAAGCGTGAAGCTACCCATGGGCGAGTATTAGGACCAACATGAGGAGAAATGCTACCGTAAAGGGTAGGTGTGTCGAAAAAAGAGAAGAAAGAAAAGAGAAAATAGAAAAAAGAAAAAAAGAAAGTTCAAAGATGAAAAAAGAAAAAAAGAGACCAAAAAAGAAAGAAAACTATATCATGTTGAGTACGTGGAAGTAATCACAGAGTATGATCAAGACATCTAGGTTGGTTAGACCCACTGATCTAATTCTCCGAGACAAAATCATTGAGTTGTCTTACTTAAGGATTAAGCTGTGAAAGAATCTTGGGACACACACACTAGGAGTCTAGTTCAGATCACTCATTCAGACGATCAGATTTGAGTATATTAAGTACTTTGAAGGTTCTCTGGTTTCGACACGAAGCATTCATTGAGGACAAAAATATGTTTAGCTATCAGGAATATCTCATGAGAAGCAGTACCGTGTAACATCATATCAGGAAATCTACCTTGAACTAATGAGAGCAGCAAAGGATAAAAAGATGAACCAGGACTGGGGGCGACCTGTCTACTCTTTCTCATACAGCACGGTTCGGGAATAAACCATTAACATCAGTATTAGTTTAAGGGTTGCATCCCAGGTTGAAGCCCACATCATCAGCAGTTTTGGTGATGCGTCCCAAGGTTGAGGCCCACATCAGTTGCAATTTCAGGATGCGTCCCAAGGTCGAGGCCCACTGCATCACTCGCTGAGAATGGTGCTCTGGGAATGGAGCCCGAGTTGAGGCCCATATCATCATCACTCACCAGGAAAGGCACTCCGGGAATGGAGCACGGGGCGAGGCCGACACATCAGTTATAGTTTCGGGATGCGTCCCAAGGTCGAGGCCCACTGCATCATTAACACAGTTCGAAGCAACAGGTAAGTAATGTGGCAGCTAGCGAGCCAGGTAAGTAAAAAGGCATTACATGACTTTGATAAGATTGTCATTGTCACACACTGCACAAGTCCCATCAAAGTGGAGGCGACTGTAGGCACTACATTTTTGCATATAAGTCCCGATGATGAGCCTCGTATGGAGGCACTACCTTTTACGTCGAGGAAGTCGCGGGAAATAGACGTCAGAAGGAAAAAGTCAGAAATTGATACCTTGTTGGATTTAATTCGTTCGCTTAACTTCGAGTTTACTTATGGACCTTTGTTTCAAAACTATCCTCGAACTAAAACCCCCACAAGCCACACTACCTTGGCCCAAAACGTCCGCAACCCACACTAAGCCCACCAAAACACTAAGCCCACGCCTATAAGCCCACAAAACCCAACCAAATCCTAAACCAAGCCCACTAAATAAACTAACCCACGGCCATTGACCACAAACTACCCATCCACCAACTTATTCAAATAATTAAATTACCCTTCCACCAAGCATACCCCACGCCCATTGACTCTAATTCACTTCACACCCCATTTTCAACAAAGCCACCTCGTAATTAATAGCCTCCCCCCTCCAAGTCAAAAGACACAACACGTCAATCCCTTTACCAAACAATAAAGCCACCTCTTAATTAATAGCCTCAACCAATGATAGCCCACCCAATTAATGTACCAACGTTTGCCTATAAAAAGGACCAAAACCATTCATTCTCCCCCTAAGGTATTCACGCCCAAGCACCCTCAAGCTCCTCTCCATTGCCGCAATAAACAACTGTTGGAGTTCTACGGTCCCGAGGATTGATTATCAAGCAAGAAACAAGTATGAATACATCAAAGAAAGTCGCGGAATACTCACAATGATCGGTTGAGATGATGCGGTGAGGATAAAAATTTTTATGCCCTTTGAACACCTCTAAGGCTCACGACAATGACTGGTTTTCTGTTAGTGTTCCTAGAACATGCCAATGATCTAATAAGCAAGAAAAGGTGTTCATAAATTAATTATAAGTTGCGGAATTACTTACATTGAATGGATTTGAGCTTTTTAAATTTTGAGAAGAATATCTCCAAGATCCTTCCTTTATGTTGATTCCAAGCTTTGAGTTGGTTTCCCTATCACCTTAGTTGATTTCTTGAAGTGCTAGCTTTATTGATTTTGCCACAAAAATCAAAGAGAGAAATGTAGGAAGTTCACGCCCAAAGTCATCCTCTGGGGTTTTTGTTTTTTGTTCCAAGTGTTGGAAGTGAAGAGAGAGATAAGGTTTTTAGATTTGTTAAAGGATTTTACCCTTTTACCCAAAACCATGTAGATGGGGTTTTTGGTTTCACCTAAACCAAGTGGTTGAAAAGTAAGTGGTTTTGGCATAAATGCCAACCACTTTCCAACCACTACTTCACATATGTGACATGTGTGAACTGATAAACACCATTTTGAATTCAAAATTCAAAATGTCTCTACGAACATTTACTGAGGCTCAGATCCGTTTAATCCGATTAAACGAACTTTCATCGCTAAATAATTAAATCTAATTTAATTAAATAACGATGCCTCGTAAATATATTACGAACGTCGTTTACGAATTAATTCTAAATTAATTCGTTCGTTCGTATGAAAGTCCGACTTTAATTTCGTAATGAATCCAATTCATATTAATATATCTGATATATTAATTTACCCCATACGAATAAATTTAATAGAAAAATCAAATTTAACTATTAAATTTATTCTACCGATTAATTCCAAATAATCAGGTTCTCTCTCTTCCGAACACATTTAATCCCGGATTAAATAATTACCTCAATTAATCCTAAATTAATTTTCTCACTTTAATTAATCCCAGATAATTAATTCTTTAAATCAACTGTCATCGGTGAATCTTTGGGAAGCGACCCAAGAGATCCCTGGATATGTTGGCAGTAAATACGGTCATCGGATTATCTGAATATGTGCGTACCTCGTACCATGTGTTTACCGATTTACAAGACATGGTTGGCTTCTAGCAAAGCACTGTGCCTACCCAATTCTCCAGAAATATTCTTACTGGAAAATATAATCTATGTCAGACGTAGTATAAGAAGTATTGCATAATGCGATCCTGTATCGAATGTCAAGTGCTAGGTCTGGGGCTGGAATTGTGTCTGCCCCGTACGAAGCACATGTCGGATGTCTGGTAACTAGTCTCTATTATCGGATGAACATGAGCTAGTCATATCATCCCAATGACTACAGTACTCAAAAGTACTAGTTCCGTATCCGACGTGACATCATCTCCACTATGACTGGAGTGATACTTCCGTCTTGACATCACACCCAATACACTACGATTCTCAATATACCCATCAGAGGCGTACACAGAACCGGTTAAAGCCCTGGATGACCAAAATCAAATAATATTGATTATCGCAAGTATTAACGGTGCAAGTCTCAAGTTAAGACCAAATACACCTACCCTGATTTCGGACTTTCATAGACACGTAGTCATACTACCAATGAAATTCTGAGGGGTCTATCCAGAGCGAAGTTGTTTCCGTACCATCGGTAAACACAACCTCCTATTACACTTGCATGAGTATCCAATACCCAAATATATGAGAAATATGCTATTGTGCCCTAACAACGCGCACAAGTGTAATACTAGTCTTTTACGCATTATCGATGTCCAATCTCGATAATACTTTGACTAGGGATATTTAATGATTAATCCTTCAAGGACTGATACTGTCTCATATCATCTCAATCTAGGAACTAATCATAAGGACCTCCTATCATTTATACATCTAGGTGATCTAATCACAAATGATAAGAGTGCAATCTTCTTGTCACATAGTTAATTTCTACAACAACACCATGATCTGTACAAATAGTGACGCTATGGGTCATAATTGTCCAACAATCTCCCACTTGGCCTATAGCCAGTCACTCGAGTGTCTTACACCTGAACTATGTACGATTCGCTCAACTGCTGAGGAAAGACTTTCTTCAGCGGATTTGTATGATTATCGTCTGATGCGATTAATACGATCATCACATCGCCACGATGTATGATCCAAACGAATCAGATGAATAGTCGAAGTATATATCTAGATCGTTGATGAGACCATTAATTCGTTAGCCTGTGCTGACGCCTAGCTCAGTTGCTAATAGAACTATATCTAATCTAATTAGATTTATTATCGACCCAAATGGGTTCTATTGCTGCCTTAACCGCAACAATAACCCGCATTTGTTGTTTATTCGGTAACAGTATCTTGCTTGGAAGATTTCCAGCTCACTGTTCCGTTATTCAAACTATATAGTACCGTTGTTTTTATCGGTTAGGAAACTTACAGCAGTGATCCCAGACACTTCAAGTTCTCCTTCTCCATAGTTTAAGACAACATCCATAGTTCTCTAAGATACTAACAATGTTTTTAACATCAATCCAGTGACTATCACTTGGATTGACCTGTTTGTGACTCCATATGCTCAAAGCGTATGAGACACCAGGTAACCTACATTTTTCAATGTTCGAGTTCTCATAGAGTGTTAACAACTTTTAGATCTAACCTAGTAGATCTTTATTCCTAGAATAAAGGTTGTTTCTCCCAAGATTTCTACGGAGAATCTTTCATGAAAGCCAAGCTTTCACCGATTATATTATGGGAATATCATTTCCAAGAAATGACATATCATCAATATTTAGGACATCATTGTCAGTGCACTCCCACTAACCTCCTTATATACACAAGAATCATATGCGTTTTGAATCAAATCATACACCATTATGATTAAATCAAAACAATAGTTCCAAGAACCTAATGCTTGCTTCAATCCAACTATGGATCGAATAACCTGTAAACCTTGTTTGCTAGTTTTAGTACGATAAAATCGTCAGGATATTATAAACATCCTCCAAAAGGTTTCCTTTTCAGGAAAGCGATTTTCCCGTTCAGCTGTCATATTTCATAAATGAAACATGCAGCATCAGTAAGCATTATCCAAATGGATTTAACGTGGCAACTGGTGAAAGATTTCATTGTAATCAACACAATATTGATAACGATACCTTTCCGCTACAAGCCTAGCTTAGTGTTGGACAGTTATGACCTATAGCGTCACTATTTGTACAGATCATGGTGTTGTTGTACAAATTAACTGTGTGACAAAGGAGATTGCACTCTTATCATTTGTGATTAGATCACCTATATGTATAAATGATGAGAGGTCCTTATGATTTGTTCCTTGATTGAGAATGATATGAGACAGTATCAATCAACGAAGGATAAATCATTAAATATCCCTAATCAGAGTATTATCGAGTTTGGACATCGATAAATACGTAAAAGACTAGTATTGCACTTGTGCGCGTTGTGAGGGCATAACGACATAGTTCTCATATATTTGGGTATTGGATACTCATGCAAGTGTAATAGGAGGTTGTGTTTCACCGATGGTATGGGAAACAGCTTCGCTCTAGATAGACCCCCTCAGAATTCCATTGTAGTATGACTATGTGTCTATAGAAGTCCGAAATCAAGGTAGGTGTATTTGGTCTAAACCTGAGACTTGCACCGCTAATACTTGCGACAATCAATGTACTTTGGTTGCGGTCGTCCAGGGCTTTAACAGGTTCTGTGTACGCCTATACTGGGTATATTGAGAATCGTAGTGTGTTGGGTGTGATGTCAAGACGGAAGTATCACTCTAGTCATAGCGGAGATGATGGTCACGTAGGATACGAGACTGGTTCTCTTATATGTTATAGCTTCGGGATAAAATGACAAGGTCAGGTTTATCCGATTATAAAGACTAGTCACCAGACATCCGACATGTGCTTTGTACGGGGCGGACACAATTCTAGCCCCAAGCCTAGCACGTGATCATCCGATACTGGACAGAAATACGCAATACTACGTATACTATGCCTGATACAGTTCCTTTATTCCTGTAAGGATATTTTCGGAGAATTGGGTAGGCATGGCGCTTTGCTAGAGGCCAACCTTATCTTGTAAATCGGTAAAACGTAGTACGAGGTACTTACGTGTTCGGATAGTCCGATGACCAATTTACTGCCAACATATCTGGGGATCTCATGGGTCGCTTCCCAAGATTCATTGATGATGTATGACTCGCACTCTAAATTAATCTGGGATTAATTAGAAGAGAGAAAAAATTAATCTGGGATTAATTGCGAAGATATTTTATCTGGGATAAAATATCATTCAAAGAGAGATAACAATTAATTTGGAATTAATTGGTAAATTAATATATTCGATATATTAAACGAAATTAGATTTCGACGCGAAATTAAAATTAGATTTTAATTCGGGCGAATGAATTAATTTAGAATTAATTCGTTAGCGATGTGAATAGTAATTATGCTTGGCATGATTATTTAATTAAATTAGATTTAATTACATTGTAACGGAAAATTCTTTAATTTGGAATTAGCGAACCCGAGCCTGAGATTATTTATGAGTGCATTCGTATTTCGAATTCGAGTACGGCACGCAAGTCAAATCAAGCGTCAAATCATTAGTCGCATCAAATGAAAATCGCTAGTCGTTTCAAGCGTCAAATCACTTGTCACTTTGAGTGATGTGACTTGACAACTTGAATGATGTGACTTGACCACATGATGGATGTGACTTGATGAAGGTTGATGTGGCTTTAACCTTTTGACTTTTTGAAAGCCAAATTAAAGTGAAATTCAATTGAAATTCACAAAAGTGATAAGATACACTTAAAGCCAAAATGCAAATTCACTTCAAAAATTTTCTCCCTTTCCTCCCAACTCTTTCTTCTCTATTTTCTACCTTCTATTCACGCCCAATGGGCTGTGAAACTTCCCTAAGCCATGAGCCATGAGGGGAATAAAGAGATGATTTTGTTGCAAAATCGGAGGTGCTAGCACACTAAGAAGACATACAAAGGTGATGGAGAAGTTTACCCATGAGCCGGGAATCGTTTGATGAAAGCTTGGAGCTTGGGACTTGGCTCAAAACTGGAAAACATGGAGGCAAAATCTGCTCACTGCCGTGAGCTTCATGGAGGGCAAAAATATTTTTGTTTGTCAAAGCGTCGCTCAACCGATCGATTTGAGTATTCCGCAACTTCGTTGATTTGTATTCGCACATATTTCATGCTTATTATTGATCTTGGGACCTTAATAGAAACCAACAATGGAATCTAGAGCAAGGTTTGAGCATGAAAAGTTTATGGCTTAAAATTTAGGTATTTTGTATTTGAGCATTATTTGAATGAATTGGATGTTTGAGTATGCTTAATACATGATTAATTGAATATTGATTGGATCAATTTCATGAAAAATATTTGGAACAATTTTTACCCAAATTACTCCATTGGCCGAGAGTTTGAAGCCCTAAATAGTCTTGGAATTTTGATTTTTTGATTCATTGGATGAGTTAGAATCATTCGGGAATGTGATTTAATGTCGATTGTGGAATTAATTGGATTGAATTCGAACCTGACACAAATCCCCTCCCTTGGCCAAGACTTTAAAGCATGTAATTGTGTTTGATTTTAATCAAAATGTGTTGGACATGTGATGATGATAATGAGCATGATTAATTAGTCTAATTGATGTTTTAGAAATATTAATTGGGTAATTAATTGTGTAACACACTTTATGTAATTAAATTGGAAAATTGGATTTTTGGAATTTAATTGGATTGGGCCTTAAAATTGGATTTGGGCTTGTAATGTTGTAATTGGGCTTGTTGGGCTTTGTTGTCAAAGTTGGGTTTAGGCCAAATGGATTGGATCCAATTGGGCCCAAAACCACTTCCGTTAAGCCCAAATGCGACCAAATAGACCTTTAAAGTTTAATTGGGCTTAATGGGCCAAAATTGATTTATGGGCTTATGGGGTAATTCCCGGATTGGATTTTGGTTATTCGGTTTGACCCGAGTTGACCAAAAGTCCACGCCTTAAGAAATTAATTAAAAGCCCATTGGACTTTAATTGAATTGACGTTGGACGTTAATCGGGCTTTGAGACCCGTAACGATTAAATTTGGAATTTAAGTCATAAAAAGTTTATTATTAAAGTGTAATATTTAATTTGGAATTAAATAGCGAATTAGAATTGAATGCATATTAAATTGGATTTAATGATGTAGTTTAATTGAATTCGAGAACTCGTACTTTGAGTACTTATTCCCAAAACGAGTTTGACTCGAGCAAAATCAAATCGTTGTTTGAACATTGGATGATCACTAATTATCAGATTAATTAATTTGATTAGATTGATTGATAACATGCTTGTGTGAATATGTGGTTGCGATGCATGAATAATGTATATCGGATGGATATTAGATGGGTGGGGCAATTTTAGAAATTATTGTAATAAATTTGATTTATTAAATTGGACCTGCGTGTCCAGCCTTATCACCTTCATATTCTTTGTATTCTCTTCTCACCTATTCCCCTCAATGTAAATGAGGTTTCTTTAGAAGTGTAGTGTAACCGGTAGAAGTAAATACATGTGCTAGCGGGAGAGAGAAAATGAGAGATTTGATCTAGGATCAATGTGTAAAATATCCATCTGCATATCATTATTATTTTTCATATGCGATTTATTATGTGTTTAGAATGCATGTTTAAGGGTGTATGATGATGAGACCTTAACAAAGATAATAAATTGATTGCCAATTTGCACTCGAAAAACCATCGCAATATTTTATGCGTCTTTCCTTCCATTGAGTGATTCTTACTCAAGATCTAAGACGGCATTGGTTTGTTGGCCAAAGTCAAGGCCTTTGTCTGTCAACGATGTGTTTGAATCACGAAGGCTTTTTTCCATATCAGTGTCTTGTCCAAGTTGTGGTTTGTTGGCCAAAGTCAAGACCACTTCTTGTCCATCGACATTAATTACGAAGCTTTCCATGGTCAATGGGTTCTGCTTAATCAGAGGAAAAAGGTTAGGTAATACATTAGATGTATTGGCATAAATAAGATATATGTTTCGGACTTGGATGTCCCCCTACCGGATCTAGGAATTGGATTGGATCCAATTGATCTTAGAGATCTACCAAGTTAATTATCATACAATTTGATGGCCAAAGTCAAGATTGTGTGATATTTAACGAGATCCTAGCCCACTAGGAAACACGGTTTCCCGAGTACTCGACAGAGGGTTAGAAGCTCGCCGAAAAATTAGTGGGAGGCAAGAATTGAATTTGCAATATTCGTTTAATTACTTACCATATGCGCTCAAACAAATATCATTCGTCATATAAATTAAATGTTAGTTGGACTAATATTTAATCGTTGTTTTAATAAATAGTTGGACTACATTCAAACTATTCATTTATAGTTGATTTTATAATTGGATTATAGTAATCAATATAACTGATTTTATCTATTAAATTATAGTTGATTAAATAGTTGGACTATTGTAATCATTATAATAAACAGTACCAAAATCGTTGATTAAATAGTTGGACTATTAGAATCAAGATATAAAAATTGAAAGATTAACATTTAATACATAATCCTAAGGAAAATATATTTAAATGGTATAATTTTCAAATTGGGAATAATATTTCAGGATGGTCTTGGAAAAATAGATAAGTTAATTTATTTGATAAAATAACTTATTATGCCTAAGCTCGGAGTTAAGCAAATAGTCGAGCATAATCTTTGGAAAATTTATGTAATGATAACTTAAGTGCTTAATCCATTAAGCTTGTCGCAGTAGACTCCTTAATTTCTGAATCGGAACAAAGGATTAGATCCTTAAAGTATAATACTGAATTGAAGGATCTTCATAAATCTATACTTAGATTTTAGAAGTACTGAAATTGCAATAATAACTCGTTGAGAGTTAATGACTATTCTCAATGAGATAAAGTCAAAGTTTGCAATTAGGCAAGTAGTGCAAGGCGCACCTTACTTCGATATTCTAGAAGGCCGAGGCTAGGCCAAAGGCTATTGGAATGTTAAAAAAGGCAAAGGTAAAATCATTACAATCTTCTGGGAAGATAAAGGACATATCCTAAAATGTCTGCTTAAATTGTGGCAAACGGAATCGCAGAAGCGTGACTACCATTTGGATAAAGCAGACATGAATGAATTGAAGACGAGCAAGGCTATGACTTCAAATATGTTTGTCAACAGTATGTTCACTACTAGTATTAAAATTAGATTTTTAAATACTTAGTGTGGTACATAAAATATATGTATTGATGTTCAGAATCTTCTGTGAGCAAGATACTAACTTCAGTTGAGATTAATCTGCGAATTGTAAACGGGACGAAAGTCGCTGTTTTAACCGTAGATACCTAAGTTTAGGAACTACCCTCGGGTACGTACCTAAATTTGGAAACTATATAATGTAACTAGTTTGACTAGAAACATTACCTCTATATCAGTGTTTAACCCACTGCGGGTGAACCTTTATATCCTAGAACACTAAAGTTTTTTTATTATATAAAGATGATATTGAGATATACACATTAGATGTGAATAGCAGCATTTATATTTTGAATATAAATGATATCTCAAACATATAACATAACAAACAATAGCGCAAACTGATTTGATCAGAAGAAACTAATTTGTGGCATTGTTGTATGCGACACAACTAAAACAAGAATCGTATATCCGTACTTTTGAAGAGTGGGTACTAGGACTAATTTGATTCTATTCAAATAAAGTCTACGAATCTAGTTTATTTGGGTAAAATGCCTAAAATACTATTTACTTCGTAAAAGTGTAAATGCCACTGACCTGTTAGCCCTAGTTCATAGTGAAGCAAGTGGGCCCATGTCTAGCTAGGCTAGAGGTTGATATGAATATTTCGTGACCTTTACGGATGTGGCATCGTGTTATGGTTATGTGTCTTTTTAGAATACAAATCGAAAACTTTTACAGTTTCGACACAAAATAGACAAATAAAATCGGCTAAATTATTAAACTGTCACGATTAGACCGTAATGGAAAATACTTAAGCAATGAGTTTCTAAAATACTTGAAAGAGTATAGTATTCTTTCAAATGAGGACTCTTCCCGGAACACATCATTTTGACGGTGTGTCCGAACTGATAAACCGAATTTTTTTGGACATGATAAGGTTAATCATGAGTCGCTCTAAGCTACCTTTTCCTTCAACAGATAAGCATTAGCAGTGCAGAACTTATTTAGAATAAGGTTCCATTAAAATCTGTTTGACAGATTTCCTATCAGATATGAACGGGAAAGAAACTGTGTTTCACATTCTTGTATATTTGGGTATGCTAGGCATACGTTTCGATAATACCAAACTAAAACCCAAATTGGATAAGTGCCAATTGTAGGATATCATAGGGATACCATAAATATTGTACTTATACATCTCACAAAAGAACAATTAGATTGTTGCTCGCCATGCGGTTTTCTTAAGAGGAATACCGATATGCAGTGGTAAGTGGGAGGATAGTAAAACTCGATGAAAATTGGAGTAATACTATTCAAGGCACCGATTCCTAATGGAACATAAATAGTTCATCAAGGATGAAACTATTACCATTAATCTTCATATACACAAGAACCGCGTATGCGGAGAGAGTCAGAAAATAACCTGGGGTATGGGTTTCTGATCTCACTTCATAAAGATGTCTATCTTATTGAGGTACACCAACTGACTACGTATGAGGTAGTGATACAAGGTATCGACTCCCTATTATGGCAAAATGTCATATGATATCTGAAATGGATTCCATGTATATCAACTTAGTTTAGACACTAGTTGATGTACCGCAAGGCATTGTGCCTACTGGTACTATATAAATCTTCAAGGAAGACATACATGAAAGGCAACATATCAACGATAAAGCTAGGCTTTTAACGGAAAGGTATCGTTATCAACATTATATTGATTACGATTCAACCATTTAACTGTTGCCATGGTAAATCCATTTGGATAATGCTTGCAATAGCTGCATGTTTCATCTGTGAAATATGACAGCTTAACAGGAAAATCACTTTCCTGAAAAGGAAACCTTTTGGAGGATGTTATAACATCATGTCGGTTTTATCGTGCCAAAACTAGCAAACAAGGTTTGCAGGTTATTTGATCCATGTTTGGATTGAGGCAAGCATTGAGTTCTTGAAATTATCGTTTTGATGTAATCATAATGGTGTATGATTTGATTCAAAACGAATATGTTTCTTGTGTATATAAGAGGTTAGCGGGAGCGCACTGACAGTGTCTGTCCTATAAATAATGATAATATGTCATTTCTTGGAAATGATATTCCCATCAAAATACAATCGGTGAAAGCTAGGCATTCAAGAAAATTCTCTGAGAAACTCGTACATTGAAAAATATACATGACCTGTCTCATACGCTTTGAGCATATGGATTCACAATCGGGCCAATCCAAGTGATAGTCACTGGATTAAAGTTAAGAACATCCGTTAGTATCTTAGAGAACTAAGGATGCTGTCTTAATCTATGGAGAAGGAGAACTTGAAGTGACTGGGATCACTGTTGGTGATTATCTAGGGTCCCAAGGATCCCAAATCAAGAATCAAAAAATAAGTGAATACATTCGAGAAGTCACAGAATACTTACATCGAGCGGTTGAGCGACGCAGAGGTGAACAAAAAACATTTCTTTTCTCCTTCACTGCATTCGGCAGTGAGCAGTTTTGCTCACTGGTTTGGCCTTCGTTTTGATCCTTCGTCAAGCTCCAAGCTTCATCGAAGGGTTCCCGGCTCATGGGTGGACTTCCCTATCTCGTTCGCATGTCTCTTAAGTGTGCTAGCACTTGATATTTTGCCAAAAATCCCACTTTTGGCTTCCCCACTGCTCGGCATTTCACACCAAAACCAGAAGGTTTTTGGCCCCTTTGGGCGTGAATGGAAGAAGAGGATGGAGAGAGAGAGTTGTGTTTGGTTTGTCAAATTTGTGTATTAAATATACACATTTGAATTTCAAATGCATTTCATTTGAATTTGGCTTTAAAGTCAAACCATTAAAGCCATCAACCACACACATCACTCACATCAACTTCCATAAATCAGTGAATAGTGACTTGCGTCAATCACTCAAAGTGAAAGACATCCATCACTTGATTGACGAATGATATGACGCTAGATGCGACTAGTGATTTGATGCTTGATCTGACTTGCGTGCCGCACTCGAATTCGAAATGCGAATACGCTCGCAAATAATCTCGGGCCCGGGTTCGTTAATTCTAAATTAACGATTTCTCTGTTGCGTCGTAATTAAATCTAATTTAATTAAATAATCATGCCAAGCATAATTATTATTCACGTCACTAACGAATTAATTCTAAATTAATTCGTTCGCCCGAATTAAAATCTAATTTTAATTCCGCATCGAAATCTAATTTCGTTTAATATATCGAATATTTTAACTTATCGATTAATTCCAAATTAACTGTTATCTCTCTTTGAATGATATTTTATTCCAGATAAAATATCTCCGAAATTAATCCCAGATTAATTTTCTCTCTCTTCTAATTAATCCCAGATTAATTTAGAGTGCGAGTCATACGTCATCGATGAATCTTTGGGAAGCGACCCATGAGATCCCCAAATATGTTGGCAGTAAATTTAGTGGTCGGACTATCCAAACACGTAAGTACCTCGTACTACGTTTTACCGATTTACAAGACAAGATTGGCCTCTAGCAAAGCGCCATGGAATAAAGGATCTGTATCAGGCGTAGTATACGTAGTATTGCGTATTTCTGTCCAGTATCAGATGATCACATGCAAGGTCTGGGGCAGGTACAGTGTCTGCCCCGTACGAAGCATATATCGGATAACGAGCAACTAGTCTCTTTAATATCGGATAATCATGACCAATTAATACTATCCCGATGGTTGCAACCTTATATAGAGAACCAGTTCTGTATCCATGCGCGATCGTCATCTCCATATGACCGGAGTGATACTTTCGTCTTGACATCACACCCAACACACTACGATTCTCAATATACCCAGTATTGGCGTACACAAAACCGGTTAAAGCCCTGGACGACCTCAACCAAAGTACATTGATTGTCGCAAGTATTAGCAGTGCAAGTCTAAGGTTAAGACCAAATACACCTACCCTGAATTCGGACTTCCGTAGACATATAGTCATACTACCAATGGAATTCTAAGGGGGTCTAATCCAGAGCGAAGCTGTTTCCTGTACCATCGGTGAAGCACAACCTCCTATTACACTTGCATGAGTATCCTATACCCAAATTTATGAGAACTATGCCGTTGTGCCCTCACAACGCGCACAAGTGTAATACTAGTCTTTTACATATTCATCGATGTCCAATCTCGATAATGCTCTGACTAGGGATATTTAACGATTTATCCTTCATGGATTGATACTGTCTCATATCATTCTCAATCCATGAACAAATCACAGGGACCTCCTATCATTTATTTATCTTGGTGATCTAATCAGAAATGATAAGAGTGCAATCTCCTTTGTCACATAGTTAATTTATACAACAACACCATGATCTGTACAAATAGTGACGCTATGGGTCATAACTGTCCAACAATCACTACTGCAAGTTTCCTAAACCGATAAAATGACTAAAAGTCACAAACGGTACTACACAATTTGAATAACGGAATAGTGAGCTGGAAATCTTCCAAGAAAGATACTATTACCGTATAAACAATAAATGCGGGTTATTGCTGCAGCTGAGGCAGCATAGAAACCTTCTGGGTCGATACGAAATCTAATTAGATTAGATATAATTCTCTTAGCAACTGAGCTAGGCTGCAGCACAGGCTAATGAATTAACGGTCTCATCAGCAATCTAGATACATACTTCGATATTCATCTGATTCGTTTGGATCATACATTATGGTGATGTGATGATCGAATAAATCGCATCATATGATAATCATGCAAATCCACTGACGAAAACCTTTTCTCAGTAATTTGAGCCATTCGTACATAGTTTGGGTCTTAGACACTCGAGTGACTGGCTATAGGACAAGTGGGAGATTATTGGACAGTTATGAGCCATAGCGTCACTATTTGTACAGATCATGATGTTGTTGTACAAATTAACTGTGTGACAAAGGAGATTGCACTCTTATCATTTATGATTAGATCACCTAGATGTATAAATGATGAGAGGTCCTTATGATTTGTTCCTTGATTGAGAATGATATGAGACAGAATCAATCAACGAAAGATAAATCATTAAATATCCCTAGTCAGAGTATTATCGAGATTAGACATCGATAAATACGTAAAAGACTAGTATTGCACTTGTGCACGTTGTGAGGGCATAACGACATAGTTCTCATATATTTGGGTATTGGATACTCATGCAAGTGTAATAGGAGGTTGTGTTTCACCGATGGTATGGGAAACAACTTCGCTCTGGATAGACACCCTCGGAATTCCATTGGTAGTATGACTATGTGTCTATAGATGTCCGAAATCGGGTTAGGTGTATTTGGTCTTAACCTGAGACTTGCACCGCTAATACTTGCGACAATCAATGTACTATGGTTGCGGTCGTCCAGGGCTTTAACAGGTTCTCTGTACGCCTGTATTGGGTATATTGAGAATCGTAGTGTGTTGGGTGTGATGTCAAGACGGAAGTATCACTCCAGTCATAGTGGAGATGATGGTCACGTAGGATACGAGACTGGTTCTCTTATATGCTGCAGCTATCGGGATAAAATGACAAGGCCAGGTTTATCTGATTATTGAGACTAGTCACCAAACATCTGACATGTGCTTCGTACGAGGCAGACACAATTCCAGCCCCAGACCTAGCACGTGATCATCCGATACTGGATAGAAATACGCAATACTACGTATACTACGCCTAATACAGATCCTTTATTCCTGTAAGGATATTTCCGGAGAATTGGGTAGGCATGGCGCTTTGCTAGAGGCCAACCTTGTCTTGTAAATCGGTAAAACGTAGTACGAGGTACTTACATGTTCGGATAGTCCGACGACCGAATTTACTGCCAACATATCTGGGGATCTCATGGGTCGCTTCCCAAAGATTCACCAATGACGTATGACTCGCACTTTAATTAATCTGGGATTAATTAGAAGAGAGAGAAAATTAATCTAGGATTAATTTCGGATATATTTTATCTTGGATAAAATATCAATAAAAGAGAGATAACGATTAATTTGGAATTAATCGGTAAATTAATATATTCGATATATTAAACGAAATTAGATTTCGACACGTAATTAAATTAGATTTTAATTCGGGCGAACGAATTAATTTAGAATTAATTCGTTAGCGACGTGAATAATAATTATGCTTGGCATGATTATTTAATTAAATTAGATTTAATTACGTCGCAACAGAAAATTTTTTAATTTGGAATTAGCGAACCCGAGCCCGAGATTATTTACGAGCGCATTCGCATTTTGAATTCGAGTGCGGCACACAAGTCAAATCAAGCGTCAAATCATTAGTCGCATCAAGCGTCAAATCATTAGTCGCATCAAGCATCAAATCGCTAGTCGTTTCAAGCGTCAAATCACTAGTCACTTTGAGTGATGTGACTTGACAACTTGAATTATGTGACTTGACCACATGATGGATGTGACTTGATGGAGGTTGATGTGGCTTTAACTTTTTGACTTTTTGAAAGCCAAATTAAAGTGAAATTCAATCGAAATTCACAAAAGTGTATAAGATACACTTAAAGCCAAAATGCAAATTCACTTCACACATTTTCTCTCTTTCCTCCCAACTCTTTCTTCTCTCTTTTCTACCTTCTATTCACGCCCAAGGGGCTGTGAAACTGCCCAATGCCGTGAGCAATGAGGGGAAAAATGAGATGATTTTGTTGCTAAATCGGAGGTGCTAGCACACTAAGAAGACATACGAAGGTGATAGGGAAGTTTACCGTGAGCCGGGAATCGTTTGATGAAAGCTTGGAGCTTGGGACTTGGCTCAAAACTAAAAAACATGGAGGCAAAATCTTCTCACTGTCGTGAGCTTCATGGAGGAAAAAAATTTTTTGTTCGTCAAAGCGTCGCTCACCGATCGATGTGAGTATTCTGCAACTTCATTGATTTGTATTCGCACATATTTCATGCTTATTATTGATCTTGGGACCTTAATAGAAAGCAACACTTAGTGCGTTGGTATACTGACATCCACGTATGTCTTCCTTGAAAACTTATATAGTACCAATAGGCATAATGCCTTGCGGTACAACAACTAGTGTCCAAACATAGTTGATATACATGGAATCCATTTCAGACTCATGGCACTTTGTCATAATAGGGAGTCAATACCTTGTATCACTTCCTCATACGTAGTCAGTTCGTATTCCTCAATAAGATTGACATCTTTATAAGGTGAGATCAGAAACCCATGTTGTTTTCTGACTCTCTCCTACTTACGCGGTTCTTGTGTATTCGAAGATTACTGGTACAGTTTCATCCTTGATGAACTGTTTGTGTTCAATTAAGGACTTGGTGCCTTGAACAGTATAACTCCGATTTTCATCGAGTTTTACTATCCTCCCACTTACCACTGCATATCGGTATTCCTCTTAGGAAAATCGCATGGTGAGCAACAATTACATTGTTCTCAAGTGAGTTGTATAAGTACTATACTTTGGTTTCCCTAGGATAACCTACAATTGACACTTATCCAATTTGGGTTCTTGTTTGGTATCATCCAAATATATGCTTAGCATTCCCAAATCAACAGGAATGAGAAAACCTGGTTTCTTTCCTGTTCATATCTAATATGAAGTCCGTCAAACATATTTTCATCTAACCTTATTCAAAATAAGTATTGCACTGTTAAATGCTTATCCTTTGAAGGAAAATGGTAGCTCAGAGTGACTCATGATTAACCTTATGATGTCCAACAAAATTCGGTTTCTCCGTTCTGACACACCGTCAAACTGACGTGTTTCAGGAGGAGTCCTCATTGAAAGAATACTATATCTTTTTCGAGTATTTGCGAAACTTATTGCTTAAGTATTTTCATCATGGTCTAACCGTGATGGTAGAAATACTTTAGCCGATCTGTTTGACCATTTCCTGTCGAAACTCTAAAATTTTCCGATTTGTGTTTCAAAAGAAACACATAACCATAACATGATGCCACATCCGTAAAGGTCACGGAATATTCATATCCACATCTAGCCTGGCTAGACATGGGCCCACTTATGTCATTATGAACAAGGGCTAACAAATCGATGGCACTTATACTTTTACCAAGTAAATAGTATTTTTGGTACTTTACCTAATAAACTAGATTCGTAGACATCATTTGAATAGAATCAAATTCGTCCTAGTACCCACTCTTCAAAAGTACGGATATACGAGTCTTGTTTAATATGTCCTAGACAATACTGCCACAATTAAGTTTCTTCTGATCAAATTAGTTTAAGCTATTAGTTTGTCATGTCATATGTTTGAGATTTATTTATATTCAAAATATAAATTCTGTTTATTCACATCTAATGTGTTTATCTCAATATCATTTTTATAAAATAAAACACTTTAGTATTTTAGAATATAAAGGTATACTCGCAACGAGTTATACTCGATATAGAGATAATGTTTCTAGGTAACTTGTTACATTATAACAGTTTCCTAATTTAAGTACACACCCGAAGAGTAGTTCTTAAACTTAGGTTTCTACGGTTGAAACAAGGACTGTAGTCCTATTTCCTATTCGCAAAGTAATCTTAATCTGAAGTCAGTATCCTGCTCAAAGCAGATTCTGCACATCAATACATATATTTATGTACCACTTTTAGTATATAAAATCCAATTTTAATACTATTAGTGAACATGTTTATGACAAACATATTTGAAGTCAGAGCCTTGCCCGTCTTCAATTCCTTCATGTCTACCTTGTCCATACGGCAGTCACGCTTCAGTGACCCCATTTGCCACGGTTTAGGCAGACATCTTGGGATATGTCCTTTATCTTCCTAGAAGATTATAATGATCTTGCATTTGCCCTTTTCTACAACTCAGAAGCCTTTGGCCAAGCCTTGGCCTTCTATAATATCGAAGTACGGTGCGCCTTGCGCTACTTGCCATATTACAAACTTTGGCTTTAGCTCCTTGAGCATAGCCATTAACTTTCCAAGAGTTATTAATTGTAATTTAATACTTCTAAGATCTAAGAATAGATCTATGAAGATCCTTCAATTTCTTCATCATACTTTAAGGATCTAATCCTCAGTTCTGATTAGGAAATTAAGGAGTCCTATTGACAAGTATAATGGATTAAGCACTAAATTTATCATCACATGAATCTTCCAAAGATCATGCTCTACTATTTGCTTAACTCTGGGCTTAGGCCTAATATGTTATTTTATCAAATAAAGTAACTTATTAGTTTCCAGGACCATCCTGAAATTTTATTCCCGATTTGAAAAATAAATTCGTTTAAACACATTTTCCTTAGGATTATGTTTTAAACACTAATCTTTCAATTTCATCTTGATTCTAATAGTCCAACTATTTAATCAACGATTTCAGGTACAATCTAATGTAATGATTAGTATAGTCTAACTATATAAATAATTACAATTTTATTGGTTAAAATCAAATATATATTGATTACTATAATCCAATTATATAATCAACTATAAATGATCGGTAAAATTCAAATGTATCGATTACTATAATCCAATTATATAATCAACTATAAATGAAGGGTAAAATTCAAATATAACGATTACTATTATCCAATGATATAATCAACTATAAATGAATTAGTTTGAATACAGTCCAACTGTTTAATTAAAACAACAATTAAATATTAGTCCAACTAATACTTTAATTTATTTGACGAGATATTTGATATGAGCACGTATGGCAAGTTATTAAACGAATATTGCAAATTTAATTATTGCCTCCCACTATTTTTCGGCGAGCCTCTAACCCTCTGTCGAGTACTCGGGAAACCTAGTTTCCTAGTGGGCTAGGATCCCATTAAATAACACACAATCTTAACTTGGCCAATAAATTGTATGATACCTAACTAGGTAGATCTCTAAGATCAATTGGATCTAATCCAATTCCTAGATCCAGTAGGTGGACATCCAAGTCCGAAACATATATCTTATATATGCCAATATATCCAATATATTTTCCTAACCTTTTTCCTCTGAATCAACTAAGCCTTGGCTTTGGCACAACAAGCTTAATGATTCCAGTTAAGCGGGACCCATTGACATGGAAAGTTTCGTAATCAATGTCGATGGACAAGAAGTGATATTGACTTTGGCCAACAAATCACGACTTGGACAAGACACCGATATGGAAAAAACTCTCATGATTCAAACACATCCGCAGTTGACAAAGGTCTTGATTTTGGCCAACAAACCAATGCCAACTTTGGATCTTGAGTAAGAATCACTCAACGGAAGGAAAAACGCTTATTATGTTTTTGAGGGTTTTTTATGTGCAAATTGGCAACCAATTTATTATCTTTGATTAGGTCCCATCATACATCCTTAAGTATGCATTCTAAAAGCATAATAAGGCGTGACAAATAAATAAATTAATAATGATATGCGGATGGATATCTCACAAATTATTCCTAGAACAAATCACTTCATTTCCTCTCCCCGGCTAGAACTATTCTAAATTCTACCCAATTAATTAATACAATAAAGAAACCTCGTTAACATTGAGGGAAAATGGTGAGAAGAGAATTACAAAGAGTAAGAGATAAAAGGCTGGACACCCAGGTTCAATTTAATAAATTCTAAATTTATTACAATTTCAAAAATTGCCCTCACCCTTCTAATATCCATCTGATATACATTATTCATACAACACATTCATGTATTCATACAAATCATGTTATTCCATCAATCTAATCCAATAAATTAATCTTTGGATTAATGATCATCCAATGTTCAAATAACGATTTGATTTGCGCGAGTCAAACTCGTTAAGAATAAATACTCAAAGTAAGTATTCTTGAATTATATTGAACTACAACTTTAAATTCAATTTATTTGTATTCAATACTAATTCCAATTTATTTCCAAATTAAATATATACACTTACTTATAAGCCTTAAAGACTTGGATTCCAAATCCAATCTTAATGGGTCTCAAAGGCCCAATAACATCCAATGTCATTTTTAATTAAAGTCCAATGGGCTTTTAATTAATTTTTAAGGCATGGGCTTTGACCATAATGGGTCAAACCCAAAATGCCAAGGCCCAATAGGAATCACCATATTGCCTACAAATTAATTTAGGCCCATTAGGCCCAATTAAATTCTTTAAAGGGTCAAGTGTTGTATTTGGACTTTGTGGAATTGGTTTTGGCCCCAATTGGATCCAATCCAAAAGTCCAAAACCAAACTTAGTCAAACCAAGCCCATTAAGCCCAAATACACACTTTTAGCCCAATTCATAATTAAAGGCTTATTAACATAATTATAATATTCCAAATATCACAATTATTTAAATTAAAGTGTATTAGCCATGATTAATTAATTAAACTCAATATTTCCAAAATACCAATTAACTTAATTAATCATGCTTAATCCATCAATTTATGCTCAACACAAATTGAAGCCAAAACACATCATTTCATGCTCAACACAAATTGAATTCAAAATTCATCATTTCATGCTCAATATGCTCTTTGATTTTAACATGAACTTTATTGACTTTGATTCTAATCCAATCAAACCAACAATGAACATTTAAACATGCATTTAAACACATCATTTCATGTTATAAAAAAAATAAAACTGCAGTACTATTCACTGCTACATTCGGTCAAGCTAGGGGGGACTCAAAGCATCAATTTGAAGGAATCATGCTCAAAACACAAAAGCCACAAATTTTAGTCTCATTATTCCCCTAAAATTTTCATGCTTAAAATTGGCTCTGATACCATTGTTAGTGTTCCTTGAACATGCCAATGATCTAATCCTTCCTTTATGTTGATTCCAAGCTTTGAGTTGGTTTCCCTATCACGTTAGTTGATTTCTTGAAGTGCTAGCTTTGTTGATTTTGCCACAAAATCAAAGAGAGAAATGTAGGAAGTTCACGCCCAAAGTCATCCTCTAGGGTTTTTTGTTTTTGTTCCAAGTGTTGGAAGTGAAGAGAGAGAGAAGGCTTTTTTGTTTTGTTAAAGGGTTTTACTCTTTTACCCAAAACCATGTAGATGGGATTTTTGGTTTTACCTAAACCAAGTGGTTGGAAAGTAAGTGGTTTTGGCATAAATGCCAACCACTTTCCAACCACCACTTCACATGTGTGACATGTATGAAGTGGGCCCCACCATTTTGAATTCAAAATTCAAAATGTCTCTGCGAACATTTGTCGCGACTCGGATCCGTTTAATCTGAATAAACGAACTTTCGTCGCTAAATAATTAAATCTAATTTAATTAAATAATGATGCCTCATAAATATATTACGAACGTCGTTTATGAATTATTTCTAAATTAATTTGTTCGTTCGTATTAAAGTCCGACTTTAATTTCGTAATGAAATCCAACTTATATTAATATATCTGATAGATTAATTTTAGCCCATACGAATAAATTAAATAGAAAAATCAAATTTAACTATTAAATTTATTCTACCGATTAATTCCAAATTAATCGCATTCTCTCTCTTCCGAACACATTTAATCCCGGATTAAATAATACCTCAATTAATCCTAGATTAATTTTCTCTCTCTTAATTAATCCCAGATTAATTCTAATTTAAATCAACTATCATCGGTGAATCTTTGGGAAGCGACCCAAGAGATCCCTGGATATGTTGGTAGTAAATACGGTCATCGGATTATCCGAATACGTGCGTATCTCGTACCACGTGTTTACCGATTAACAAGACATGGTTAGATTCTAGCAAAGCACCGTGCCTACCCAATTCTCCAGAAATATTCTTACTGGAATATACAATCTATGTCAGGCGTAGTATACGTACTATTACGTATTGCGATTCAGTATCAGATGTCACGTGCTAGGCCTGGGGCTGGAATTGTGTCTGCCCCGTACGAAGCACATGTCGGATGTCTGGTAACTAGTCTCTATAATCGGATGAACATGACCTAGTCATATCATCCCGATGACTGCAGTACTCAAGAGTACTAGTTCCGTATCCTACGTGACATCATCTCCACTATGGCTGGAGTGATACTTCCGTCTTGACATCACACCCAACACACTACGATTCTCAATATACCCAACAGAGGCGTACACAGAACCGGTTAAAGCCCTGGACGACCAAAACCAAAGCTTATTGATTGTCGCAACTATTAGCGGTGCAAGTCTTAGGTTAAGACCAAATACACCTACCCTGATTTCGGACTTCCATAGACACGTAGTCATACTACCAATGGAATTCCGAGGGGTCTATCCCGAGAGAAGTTGTTTCCGTACCATCGGTAAACACAACCTCCTATTACACTTGCATGAGTATCCATTACCCAAATATATGAGAACTATGTTATTGTGCCCTCACAACGTGTACACGTGTATTAGTAGTCTTTTACGCATTATCGATGTCCAATCTCGATAATACGTTTACTAGGTATATTTAATGATTAATCCTTCGAGGACTGATACTGTCTCATATCATCTCAATCTAGGAACTAATCATGAGGACCTTCTATCATTTATACATCTAGGTGATCTAATCACAAATGATAAGAGTGCAATCTCATTATCACATAGTTAATTTGTACAACAACACCATGATATGTACAAATAGTGATGCTATAGGTCATAATTGTCCAACATTTTCTTCCTCCAAGAATCGGCCATGGATGGGTGAATCAAGCTCCAAGCTTTCTTGTAAAATTCCATGCTCACGGGTGGGCTTCCCTATCACCTTCGCAAGACTCAAAAGTGTGCTAGCACATGTGAAAAATTGCAACAAATCTTCACTTGTCTTGTTCCATGCTCACGGTATTTAGGAAAAATGGAGCAGAGGATTTGTGGCCCTTGGCCGAATGCAATGAAGATGAGAGAGATAAAGTGTTTTTTTTTTATTTGGTTTTGTGTATCTAATACACAAAAAATAAAATCAAAAAATTGTAAAAGGCATTTCCAAAAGTCAAATATAATTTTGGAGCCAAAAGCATTTAACTCTTTCCAACCACTTCCATCAAGTCACATCACTCATGAATAGTGACTAGTGTCAATCACTCAAAGTGAAAGACATCTATCACTTGATGTGACGCTAGATGTGACTTGCCATTTGATGTTTGATGTGACTTAAGGGCCGCACTTGAATTCAAAATGCGAGTGCTCTCGCAAACACTCTCGGGCTCGGGTTCGCTAATTCCAAATTAACGAATTTTCTGTTGCGTTATAAATAAATCTAATTTAATTAAATAATCATGCCTAGCATAATTACTATTCACGTCACTAACGAATTAATTCTAAATTAATTCGTTCGCCTGAATTAAAATCTAATTTCAATTCCACGTCGAAATCCAATTTCGTTTAATATATCGAATATATTAATTTATCGATTAATTCCAAATTAATCGTTCTATCTCTTTAAATAATATTTTATCCTAGATAAAATATTTCCGTAATTAATCCTAGATTAATTTTCTCTCTCATCTAATTAATCCCAGATTAATAAAGTGTGAGTCATACATCATCGGTGAATCTTCGGGAAGCGACCCATGAGATCCCCGGATATGTTGGCAGTAAATACGGTTATCGGACTATCCGATTACGTACGTACCTAGTACTACGTTTTACCGATTTACAAGACAAGGTTGGCTTCTAAAAAAGTGCCATGCCTACCCAATTCTCAAGAAACATGCTTACAGGAACAAGCGATCTATATCAGGCGTAGTATACGTAGTATCGTGTATGTCGATCCAGTATCAGATGTCACGTGCTAGGCCTGGGGCTGGAATTGTGTCTGCCCCGTACGAACCACATGTCGGATGTCTGGTAACTAGTCTCTATAATCGGATATACATGATCTAGTCATAATATCCCGATAGCTGCAACATTTAAGAGTACTAGTACCGTATCCTACTTGACATCATCTCCACTATGACTTGAGTGATACTTCCGTTTTGACATCACACCCAATACACTACGATTCTCAATATACCTAGCAGAGGCGTACACAGAAGCGGTTAAATCCCTGCATGACCAAAACCAAAGTATATTGATTGTCGTAAGTATTAGCGGTGCAAGTCTCAGGTTAAGACCAAATACACTTACCCTAATTTCGAACTTCTATAGACACATAGTCAAACTACCAATGGAATTCCGAATGGGTCTATCCAGAGCGAAGCTATTTTCAGTACTACCTGGTAAAACACAACCCCATATTACACTTGCATGAGTATCCAATACCCAAATATATGAGAACTATGCTATTGTGCCCTCACAATGCGCACAAGTGTAATACTGGTCTTTTACGTATTATCGATGTCCAATCTCGATAATACTCTGACTAGGGATATTTAATGATTATACCTTCGTGGACTGATATTGTCTCATATCATCTCAATCCAGGAACTAATCATAAGGACCACATATCATTTATACATCTAGGTGATCTAATCACTAATGATAAGAGAGCAATCTTCTTTGTCACATAGTTAATTTGTACAACAATACCATGATCTGTACAAATAGTGATGCTATAGGTCATAACTGTCCAACAATCTCCCACTTGGCCTATAGCCAATCACTCGAGTGTCTAACACTCGAACTGTGTACGGTTCGCTCAAACTACTGAGGAAAGGCTTTTATCAGCGGATTTGCATGATTATCGTCTGATGCGATTTATACGATCATCACATCGCCACGATGTCTGATCCGAATGAAACAGATGAATAGTCGAAGTATAAATCTTGATCGTTGATGAGACCATTAAATCTTTAGCCTGCACTATAGCCTAGCTCAGCTGCTAATAGAATTATATCTAATCTAATTAGATTTGTTATTGACCCAGATGGCTTCTATTGCTGCCTCAGCTGCAGCAATAACCCGCATTTGTTGTTTATTAGGTAACAGTATCTTGCTTGGAAGATTTCCAGCTCACTGTTCCGTTATTCAAACTATATAGTAACGTTTAGCGACTTGAGGTCTTTTTTATCGGTTAGGAAACTTGCAGTAGTGATCCCAGTCACTTCAAGTTCTCCTTCTCCATAGTTTAAGACATCATCCTTAGTTATCTAAGATACTAACGGATGTTCTTAACATCCATCCAGTAACCATCACTAGGATTGGCCTATTTATGACTCCATATGCTCAAAGCGTATGAGAAACCAGGTCACGTACATTTTTCAATGTACGAGTTCTCGGAGAGTTTTAACAACTTTAAAACTATCCCAGTAGATCTTTATTCCTAGAATAAAGGTTGTTTCTCCCAAGAATTCTACGGAGAATTTTCATGAAAACCAAGCTTTCACCGATTGTAATATGGGAATATCATTTCCAAGAAATGACATGTTATCATTATTAGGACAGTCACTTTCAGTGCGCTCACACTAACCTTAAATACACAAGAATCATTTACGTTTTGAATTAAATCATAAACTATTATGATTACATCAAAACGATAATTCTAAGAACCTTATGCTTGCTTCAATCCAAACATGGATCGAATAACCTGTAAAACTTGTTTGCTAGTTTTGATACGATAAAACCGTCAGGATGTTGTAAACATCCTCTAAAAGTTTTCCTTTTCAGGAAAGCGATTTTCCCATTCAGTTTCCATATTTCATAAATGAAACATCCAGCATCAGCAAGCATTATCCAAATGGATATACCATGGCAACAGGTAAAAGATTTTGTAGTAATCGACACTATGTTGATAACGATACCTTCTCGCTACAAGCCTAGCTTAGTACGTTGGTATGTTGCCTTCCATGTATGTCTTCCTTGAAGACTTATATAGTACGAATAGGCACAATACCTTCCGATTTATCAACTAGTGTCCAAACATAGTTGATATCAATGGAATCCATTTTGGACTCATGGCACTTTGCCATAATTGGGAGTCGATACCTTGTATCACTTCCTCATACGTAGTCAGTTCGTCTTCCTCAATAAGATTGACATCTTTATGAGGTAAGATCAGAAACCCATACCCCAGGTTATTTTCTGACTCTTTCTGATATACGCGCTTCTTGTGTATTCGAAGATTACTGGTACAGTTTCATCCTTGATGAAATATTTGTGTTCTATTAAGGATCGGTGCCTGGACATTATTACTCCGATTTTCATCGAGTTTTACTATCCTCCCACTTACCACTGCATATCGGTATTCCTCTAAGGAAAACCGCATGGCAAGCAACAATTAAATTATTCTCTTGTGAGATGTATAAGTACTATACTTTGGTTTCCCTAGGATAACCAACAATTAGGCACTAATCCGATTTGGGTTCTAGTTTGGTATCATCCAAACATATGTCTAGCATTCTGAAATATTTAGGAGTGAGAAACCCAGTTTCTTTCATGTTCATATCTAATATGAAGTCTGTCAAACAATTTTCATAGAACCTTATTCAAACAAATATTGCACTGTTAATACTTATCCGTTGAAGGAAAATGGTAGCTCAGAGCGACTCATGATTGACCTTATCATGTCCAACAAAATTCGGTTTCTCCATTCGGACACACCATCAAACTAACGTGTTCCGGGAGGAGTCCTCATTGAAAAAATACTATACGCTTTCAAGTATATTAGAAACTTATTGCTTAAGTATGTTCATCATGGTCAAACCGTGATGTTTTAATACTTTAGCCTATCTGTTTGTCTATTTCATATCGAAACTCTAAAAGTATCCGATTCGTGTTTCTAAAGAAACACGTAACCATAACGCGATGCCACATCCGTAAAGGTTACAAAATATTCATATCCACATCTAGCCTCGCTAGACATAGGCCCACTTACGTCACTATGATCAAGGGCTAACAGATCGGTGGCACTTGCATTTTTACCAAGTAAATGTGTTTTAGGCACTTTGCCCAATAAACTAGATTCGTGGACATTATTTGAATAGGATCAAATTCGTCCTAATATCCACTCTTCGAAAGTGTGGATATACGAGTCTTGTTTAATGTGTCCCAGACAATACTGCCACAAACAAGTCTCATATGATCAAATTAGTTTGAGCTATTAGTTTGTAATGTTATATGTTTGATATTTTATTTATATTCAAAAAATAAATACTGTTATTCACATCTAATGTGTTTGTCTCAATATCATCTTTATAAAATAAAACACTTTAGTGTTCTAGAATATAAAGGTATACTCGCAACAAGTTATACTCGATATAGAGATAATATTTCTAGTTAAACTAGTTACATTATAACTGTTTCCTAATTTAAGTACACAACCGAAGGGTAGTTCCTAAAATTATGTATCCACGGTTAAAACAGCGATTGTCGTCCTGTTTCCAACTCGCAGATTAATCTTATCTGAAGTCAATATCCTGCTTATAGCAGATGCTGCACACCAATACATATTTATGTACCACACTAAGTATTTAAAATCCAATTTTAATACTAGTAGTGAACATATTTATGACAAACATATTTGAAGTCAGAGCCTTGCCCTTCTTCAATTCCTTCATGTCTGCCTTGTCCATACGGCAGTCACGCTTTAGTGACCCCGTTTGCCACAATTTAAGCAGATATTTTGGGATATGTCCTTTATTTTCCTAGAAGATAATAATGATTTTGCCTCTGCCATTTTCTACATTCTAGAAGCCTTTGGCCAAGCCTTGGGTTTCTGGAATATCGAAGTAAGGTGCTCATTGCGCTACTTGCCTTATTGCAAACTTTGGCTTTGGCTCCTTGAGCATAGCCATCAACTCTCCAAGAGTTATTAATTTCAATTTAATACTTCTAAGATCTAAGAATAGATCTATGAAGATCCTTCAATTTCATTATCATACTTTAAGGATCTAATCCTTAGTCCTGATTAAGAAATTAAGGAGTCTATTGGCAAGCTTAATGGATTAAGCACTAAAGTTATCATCACACGAATCTTCCAAAGATGATGTTCTACTATTTGCTTAACTCCGGGCTTAGGCCTAAGATGTTATTTTATCAAATAAAGTAAATTCTTAGTTTTCAGGACTATCCTGAAATTTTATTCCCAATTTGAAAATTAAAGTCGTTTAAACATTATCCATATGATTATATTTTAAACATTAATCTTTCAATTTAATCATGATTATAATAGTCCAACTATTTAATCAACGATTTTAGGTACTATTTAATATAATGATTACTATAGTCCAACTATATAATCAACTATACTTTTAATTGGTGAAAATCAATTACATTGATTACTATAATCTAATTATAAAATCAACTATAGATTGAAATAGTTTGAATACAGTACAACTGTTATAAAAAAATGAATTAAATATTAGTCTAACTAACATTTAATTTATTTGACGAATGACATTTGATTGAGTGCGTATGGCAAGTATCTAAACGAATATTGCAAATTTAATTCTTACCTCCCACTATTTTTCGGCGAGCCTCTAACCCTCTGTCGAGTACTCGGGAAACCGTGTTTCCTAGTGGGCTAGGATCCCGTTAAATAACACACAATCTTGACTTTGGCCAACAAATTGTATGATACTTAACTAGGTAGATCTCTAAGATCAATTGGATCCAATCCAATTCCTAGATCCAGTAGGTGGACATCCAAGTCCGAAACATATATCTTATATATGCCAATATATCCAATATATTCCTTAACCTTTTTCCTGTGAATCAATTAAGCCTTGGCTTTGGCACAACAAACTTAATGATCCCAGTTAAGCGGAACCCATTAACCATAGAAAGCTTCGTAATCAATGCCGATGGACAAGAAGTGATCTTGACTTTGGCCAACAAATCACGACTTGGACAAGACACCAATATGGAACAAAGCTCTCGTGATTCAAACACATCCTCGACGGACAAAGGCCTTGACTTTGGCCAATATACCAATGCCGGTCTTTGATCTTGAGTAAGAATCACTCAATGGAAGGAAAAACGCTTAATATTTTATGAGGGTTTTTCGCGTGCAAATTGGCAACCAAATTATTATCTTTGTTGAGGACTCATCATTATACACCCTTATACATGCATTCTAAATACATAATAAAGCGCGTATAAATAAATAATAATGATATACAGATGGATACTTAAACAAATTGATCCTAGATCAAATCTCTCCATTTCCTCTCACCTGCTAGCACAAGTATTTACTTCTACATGTTACACTACACTTCTAAAGAAACCTCATTTACATTGAGGGGAATAGGTGAGAAGAGAAATACAAAGAGTATGGAGGTAATAGGCTAGACACGCAGGTCCAATTAATAAATTCCAAATTTATTACAATAATTTCTAAAATGCCTCACCCATCTAATATCCATCTTATATACATTATTCATGCATCGCAACCATGTATTCACACAAGCATGCTATCAATCAATCTAATCAAATTAATTATGACCATCTAATGTTCAAACAACGATTTGATTTTGCTTGAGTCAAACTTGTTTTGCGAATAAGTACTCAAAGTACGAAATCTAGAATCACATTAAACTACAACATTAAATCCAATTTAATATGTATTTAATACTAATTCGATTTATTTAATTCTAAATTAAATATTACACTTTATAATAAACCTTTGCGACTTAGATTCCAAATATAATCGTTATGGGTCTCAAAACCCGATTAATGATCAACGTTAATTTAATTAAAGTCCAATGGGCTTTCAATTAATTTCTAAAGGCATGGACTTTTGGTCAACTGGGTCAAACCCAAAAACTAAAGCCCATTTAAAAGAATCACCATTATATGCCTTGAAACCAATTTAGGCCCATTAGGCCTAATTAAAGTTAAAGGTCCAATTAATTGCATTTGGACTTTACAGAAGTGGTTTTGGGCCCAATTGGATCCAACCAATTTATCCTAAACAATCTTCGTACAACCAAGCCCATTAAAACCCAATAACAATTTTCAAGCCCAATTTCCAAAATTACCCCAATTAATTAAATCAAAAAATTCCAATTTCATAATCTAATTAACCTAAAGTGCTTTACATAATTAATCAACCAAATCAATATTTCCAAAACACCATTTAGCCTAATTAATCATGCTCATGAACATTAAAACATGTCCAACACATTTTAATAAAATCAAACCCAATTACATGCTTGAAAGTCTTGGCAACTTAGGGCTTTTCAAATCAATTTCGAATTCAATCCAATCAAATATTAAATCAATATTCCCAATCGTTTCCAACTCATCCAATGAATCAAAAAACAAAAATTCCAAGAAATTTAGGGCAATATATCTATCGGCCAAGCTAAGGTTTTCGGGGAAAAATGTTCCAAACACAATTTCATGAAATTGATCCAATCCAACTTCAATTAAACATCATTTAAACATATTCAATCAAACAATTTAACCAAAGCATACTCAAAATCAATTTATATAATTTTAAGCCCTAAATAAAGTTTCATGCTTTTACTCGCTCGGATACCATTGTTAGAGTTTCTACGGTCCCGAGGATCGATTATCAAGCAAGAAACAAGTATGAATACATCAAAGAAATTCACAGAATACTCACAATGATCGGTTGATATGATGCGGTGAAGGACAAAACTTTTTATGCCATTTGAACACCTCCAAGGCTCACGGCAATGAATGGTTTTCTTCCTCCAAGAATCGACCATGGATGGTGAATCAAGCTCCAAGCTTTCTTGTAAAATTCCTTGCTCACGGGTGGGCTTCCCTATCACCTTCGCAAGACTCAAAAGTGTGCTAGCACATGTGAAAAATTGCAACAAATCTTCACTTGTCTTATTCCATGCTCACGGTATTTAGGAAAAATGGAGGAGATGATTTGTGACCCTTGGCCGAATGCAATGAAGAAGAGAGAGATAAAGTGATTTTTTTTCTTTGGTTTTGTGTATCTAATATACAAAAAATAAAATAAAAAAATTGTAAAAGGCATTTCCAAAAGTCAAATATAATTTTGGAGCCAAAAGCATTTAACTTTTTCCAACCACTTCCATCAAGTCACATCACTCATGAATAGTGACCGGTGTCAATCACTCAAATTGAAAGACATCTATCACTTGATTGACGAATGATGTGATGCCAGATGTGACTTGTGATTTGCCGCTTGATGTGACTTGGGGGCCGCACTTGAATTTGAAATGCGAGTGCACTCGTAAACACTCTCGGGCTCAAGTTCTTTAATTCCAAATTAACGAATTTTCCATTGCATCGTAATTAAATCTAATTTAATTAAATAATCATGCATAGCATAATTACTATTCAAGTCGCTAACGAATTAATTCTAAATTAATTCATTTGCCCGAATTAAAATCTAATTTCAATTTCGTGCCGAAATCTAATTTCGTTTAATATATCGAATATATTAATTTATCAATTAATTCCAAATTTATCGTTCTCTCTCTTTAAATAATATTTTATCCTAGATAAAATATCTCCGTAATTAATCCCAGATTAATTTTCTCTCTCATCTAATTAATCCCAGATTAATAAAGTGCGAGTCATACATCATCGGTGAATCTTCGGGAAGCGACCCATGAGATTCCCGGATATGTTGGCAGTAAATACGGTTATCAGACTATCCGAATACGTACGTACCTAGTACTACGTTTTACCAATTTACAAGACAAGGTTGGCTTCTAGCAAAGCGCCATGCCTACCCAATTCTCTAGAAACATGCTTACAGGAACAAGCGATCTATATTAGGCGTAGTATACATAGTATCATGTATGTCGATCCAATATCGGATGTCAAGTGCTAGGCCTGGGGCTGGAATTGTGTCTGCCCCGTACGAACCACATGTCAGATGTCTGGTAACTAGTCTCTATAATCGGATATACATGACCTAGTCATAATATCCCGATAGCTGCAGTATTTAAAAGTACTAGTACCGTATCCTACGTGACATCATCTCCACTATGACTAGAGTGATACTTTTTTCTTGACATCACACCAAATACACTACGATTCTCAATATACCCAGCAGAGGCATACACAGAACCGGTTAAAGCCCTGGACGACCAAAACTAAAGTATATTGATTATCATAAGTGTTAGCGGTGCAAGTCTCAGGTTAAGACCAAATACATCTACCCTGATTTCGGACTTCCATAGACACATAGTCATACTACCAATGGAATTCTGAAGGGGTCTATCTAGAGCGAAGCTATTTTCCATACTATCGGTAAAACACAACCTCCTATTACACTTGCATGAGTATCCAATACCCAAATATATGAGAACTATGCTATTGTGCCCTCACAACGCACACAAATGTAATACTAGTCTTTTACGCATTATCGATATCCAATCTCGATAATACTCTGACTAGGGATATTTAATGATTATACCTTCGTGGACTGATACTGTCTCATATCATCTCAATCCAGGAACTAATCATGAAGACCTCATATCATTTATACATCTAGGTAATATAATCACAAATGATAAGAGAGCAATCTTCTTTACCACATAGTTAATTTGTACAACAACACCATGATCTGTACAAATAGTGATGCTATGAGTCATAACTGTCCAACAACAACTAGTGAACTACCCGCAATCTCACGCCTATAACAGCCTTCAACCAGCCCCTCCCTAAACGCCTAAACACTGTTTGAAGACCAGCCCCTGACTCACGCCAATAAAAGTCCTCAATCAGCCCCTGACTCACGCCCATAACAGCCCTCAATCAGCTTCTGACTCACACGCAAAGGCCCCTCAAAATCAGCCTATGACTCATGCCACTACCTCCTCAAATCAGCCCTAAAATTCACGCCAATACCCCAGAAACAGCCCCTCAACCTCACGCCACAGCCCCTCTGAAATAGTCCCTGAAATTCATGCCAATACCCCTGAAACAGCCCTTCAAATTCACGCCACTGCACCCCTGAAAACTGCCCTTAAAACACCTCCGAAAACTGCCCAAAAACTGCACTAAAAACCCACAAACTGCATAGTTTTGAGCACCGAAACTGCCCCAAAACTACACTATTTTGACTACCGAAACTACCTAAAAACCCGTAAAATTGTCCAGAAAATCTGCCCATTTATCACTGAAAATTCTGCCCCGAAACACTGCCTAAATACCGTAGAAATAGTGACCAAACAGCAGCCCAAAACAGCGAAGCAACGAAGGAAATCTGAAAACCAGTAAATCAGAAAAGTTACGGAGCCTCAACCCTTCCGACAACCGCGAAACGCACTTCCAAGAGATGACTTAAGAGGTTAGACCTGAGGGCATATGTTATTTATTTTTCTAAGTATTATTTAGTCGTTTAATATGTTATTTATTTTTCTAAGCATGATTTAGTCATTTAAGTATGTTATTTAGTTTATGCATGATTTATCTATGCTTCCGCATGTGTTAATTTTAAGTATTCATGAGTTGTGTATTTACCGTTATTCAGACTTATTTTTTATGCATGCAAACTTAGATTTAAGCTGTATATGAATATTAGATGTAGATTAATTTTGGAAATGTATGTTGCGTAGACTTGGTTAAAATTGCACAAATCCATTCATTACAAGTGACAAAAGTAAGGGACCATTCCGAACCCAACGGTTTAAGGTCTTCCCTTGCGAGGGGTGAGTGCGGCCTTAAATCATTTCCCAGTTCACACTGGGTGGCGACTCTCCTTTATTCTATGGTTTGGTCCCCTGCGGGCTGCTACGTACTCCCGACCGGGCCGTAAGCCTAGAACAGCGTCACCGATTTCTATGTTCTACAATTCTCCATTATTTGCTCAATTCCGAGCTCAGGCCCGGGCATCAAATGAAATAACTTCTCGGCTCCCAAGACTATCCTGAGGTTTTATTCCCAATCTGAAAATTGAAGTCGTTTAAAGACATTTTCACCCATGATTATGTTTTAAACGCTAATCTTTCAGTTATCTTGATTCCAATAGTCCAACTATCCAATCAACGATTTCTAGCACAATTGAATATAATGAATACTATAGTCTAACTATATAATCAACTACAATTGATCGGTTATATTCAAATATATTGATTAATATAATCCAATTTTATAATCAAATACAATTGAAGTAGTTTGAATACAGTCCAACTGTTAAATTAAAACAACAATTAAATATTAGTCCAACTAATATATTTATAATTAATGAGAAAAATAAAATGAGCGCGTATTGGCAATTATCTAAACGAAATTAAAAATTCAATACTTGCCTCCCGCTATTTTTCGGTGAGCCTCTAACCCTCTGTGGAGTACTCAGGAAACCTAGTTTCCTAGTGGGCCAAGATCTCGTTAAATAACACATAATCTTGACTTTGGTCAATAAATTATATGATAATTAACTAGGTAGATCTCTAAGATCAATTAGATCTCATCTAATTCTTAGATCCAATGGGTGGACCTCCAAGTCCGAAACATATATCTAATATATGATAATATATCCAATATATTCCCTAACCTTTTTCCTTTAAATCAACTAAGCCTTGGCTTTGGCTCAACAAGCTTAATGATTCTAGTTAAGCGTGACCCATTGACAATGGAAAGCTTCGTAATCGAGGCCGATGAAGAAGAAGTGACCTTGATTTTGGCCAACAAATCACAACTTGCCCAAGGTGTACGATATGGAAAAAATCCTTCATGATTCAAACACATCCACGATGGACAAAGGTCTTGACTTTGGCCAACAAACCAATACCAATCTTGGATCTTGAGAGAGAATCACTCAATAGAAGGAAAACGTTTAATATTTATTGAGGGTTTTTCGCATAATTGGCAACCAATTAATTATCTTTGATCAGGTATCATCATACACCCTTAAGCATGCATTTTAAAAGCATAATAAGGCGCGAATAAAATATTAATGATATGCAGATTGATATATAATACAGTTTATTCCTTCATAATCTCTTCATTTCTTCTCTCTAGCTAACACTATTCTTACTTCTACCCAATTACATAACACTTCTAAAGAAACCTCATTTACATTGAGGAGAATATATGAGAAGAGAATTACAAAGAGATAAGAGGTAATAGACTGGACACGCAGGTCCAATTTAATAAATTCTAAATTTATTACAATAATTTCCAAAATTACCCTCACCCATCTAATATCCATCTGATATACATTATTCATACAATACATCCATGTATTCACACAAAGCATGTTATCAATCAATTTAATCCAATTAATTAATATTTAATTAATGAACATCCAATGTTCAAACAACGATTTGATTTGCGCGAGTCCAACTCATTTAATAATTAGTACTCAAAGTGTGAATTCTTGAATTATATCGAACTATAATTTTAAATCCAATTTAATTTGTATTCAATACTAATTCTATATTTAATTCCAAATTAAATAATTACACTTTTAAAATGTCTTTTAGACTTGGATTCCAAATCCAATCTTTATGAGTCTCAAAGGCCCAATTAGTATCCGATACTATTCAATTAAAGTTCAATGGGCTTTCAATTAATTCATTAGGCATGGGCTTTGGCAATTATGGGTCAAACCCAAAATGCCAAGGCCCAATTAGGAATCACACTATGCTAGGCCCATTAGGCCCAATTAAGACTTTAAAGGCCCAATTTAACATATTTGGACTTTATGGAAATGGTTTTAGGCCCAATTAGATCAAACCAATTATCCTAAACCAAACTTGGCCCAACCAAGCCCATTAAGCCCAAATACAACAACATTAGCCCAATTCAAAATTAAAGGCTAATTTATTTAATCATAATATTCCAAATATCACAATTATTTAATTAAAGTGTAATAGCCATAATTAATTAGTTAAATTAATATTTCCAAAACACCAATTACACTAATTAATCATGCTTTAATTAATCAACTTATGTCCAACATAAATTGAAGCAAAATAAATCCCAACATGCTTCTTTAAACTCACGGCAACAATGGACTTTTATGTCCGATTTTGATTTCAATCCGATTAAATCACAAATCAATATATCTATGTATTTTAAACACATCCAATGGTCTAAAAATTCAAAAATCACCAAGAGCTACAAGGGTTCACATTTTTGGCCAAGCCAACAAATTTGGGGAAAATTAATCCAATTAATTTTTCATCAAATTGATCATGCATAACTCTAAGTTAACATTATCTAAGCATACTCAAACAAGCAATTTGATCAAATCATGCTCAAATCAAAAATACCCAAATTCAAGATTAAAAACCACAATTCATTTTATGCTTAATTTAGGCTCTCATACCATTGTAAAGTTATCTAAGAACAAGATCCAAGATCATTAAGCATAAAAGAAGTGAATACACAAAGAAGTAGTGGAAATATTTACTTTGAACGGATTGGGTGTTGGTGGAGAGTTCAAAACTTTTGCTCCTTTGAAGTTGCTCCAAGCTCATTTTGATTTGTATGTTGAGCTTCCAAGCTTGTTGAATGAATCCCAAACTCATGGGAGTAGTTTCCCTATCACCTTTGAATGATTCTTTGAGTGCTAGCTCTATGAAAATTTTGCAACAAAATCTTCCTATCACCAAGAGCAACTCTCAGCAATGTGCAAGAAAAAAGGGAGAGGATGAGTGATTTGGGCGTGACTTTTGTGTAGAGAGAATGAGAGATGAATGAATTGTATTTGATTTCCTAAAAATCAATTTTTCAAATACCAAAAGTTGGTATATGTCTTTCATACATCAACCTTGTGTAAGCAACAAGCCACCAAAGATTCCACCAACTTCTATCAACATAAAGTTGATAAAGTTGACTAGGTGATGTGACTTATTGTGGGCCCCACTTTGATTCAAAATCCTAGTGGGCCCGCGAACACATACCGGGCTCGGGTTCGTTAATTCCAAATTAATGAATTTTCTGTTGAGACGTAACTAAATCAAATTTAATTAAATAATTATGCCTAGCAAAATTACTATTAAAGTCGCTCGCGAATTAATTATAAATTAATTTGTTCACCCGAATTAAAATCCAATTTTAATTCCGTTATGAATCTAATTTCATTTAATATATTGAATATATTATTTTATAGATTAATTCTGAATTAATCATTCTCTCTCTTTAAATTGAATTTTTTCCCAGATAAATTCTTGCCGTAATTAATTCCAGATTAATTTTCTCTCTCTTCTAATTAATCCCAGATAAATTATGTTCGAATCATACGTCATCGGTAAATCTTCGGGAAGCGGCCCATGAGATCCATGGATATATTGGCAGTAAATCTTCTCGTCGGATTATCTGAACATGTGCATACCCGTACCATATTTTTACCGATTTACAAGACATAGTTGGATTCTAGTAAAGCATCGTGCCTATTCAATTCTCCAGAAATATTCTTTTAATGAATATGTAATCTTTGTCAGGCGTAATATATGTAGTATTGCGTATTACGATCCAGTATCGGATGTCACATGCTAGGCCTAGGGCTGGAATTATGTATGCCCCGTACGAAATATATATCGGATCTCTGGTAACTAGTCTATATGATCGGATAATCATGACCTAGTCATATTATCCCAATGACTGTAGTATATAAGAGTACTAGTTCCTTATGCTACGATTCTCAGTATGCTCAGAAGAGACGTACACAGAACCTGTTAAAGCCCTGGACGATCAAAACTAAAGTATACTGATTGTCGCAAGTATTAGCGATGCAAGTCTCAGGTTAAGACCAAATACACCTACCTTGATTCGGATTCCCATAGACACATATTCATACTACCAATGGGATTTCGTAGGGTCCATCCAGAGCGAAGCTGTTTCCGTACTATCGGTAAATAGAACCTCCTATTACACTTGCATGAGTATCCAATACCCAAATATATGAGAACTATATCGTTACGCTTACATAACACGCACAAGTGTAATACTAGTCTATTCCGCATTATCGATGTCCAGTCTCGATAATTTTACGACTAGGGATATTTGATGATTCAACCTTATTGGATTAATATTGTCTCATATCTTATTAATTCGGAACTAATCATATAGACTTTTATCATTTATATATCCCGGTAATCCAATTACAAATGATAAAAGAGAAATTTCCTTTGTCATATAGTTAATTTATACAACACCATGTTCTGTACAAATAGTGATGTTATGAATCATAATTGTCTAACAATCTCATCACGAAAAATTGAGGAAGACAACGAGATAAAAACCGAACTAAATGGATAGGTAGAAGCAAAAGTAGAGGCAGATCTACATAAGGAAGAAAGTCTTTTTATAAGTGATACCGTTATGGCGTAGAAGGTCACTTAAAAAATAATTTTCGAAAACTACAATGAGAGTAGGGCCAAGGTAATTCCCAGCAGAAGAATAACAATGGAGAGACACTAGTCTTAAATGTTATACATATCTATTCCATTCAAGAAGAGACATACCTTTATACCAAAACCCAAGATTTTGAGTGCGTGGTAGATAGTGAAACATCATACCATGTCACCTCTCACAAGGATTTCTCCACAACATATAAAGTAAGAGACTTTGGTGCAGTGAAAAGACTTTGGTGCAATGAAAATAAGAAATACCAGTTCCTCTGAGATAGTGGGAATTGGTAATGTTCAAGTGCAGATAAATGCAGAGTGTACAATAACCCTAAATGATGTCAAACATGTCCTATAACTTCGACTCAATCTACTCTTGGGGTAGCCCTTGATAAACAGGGCTATGCTACTCACTTTAGCAATGAGACATGGAGAATGATAAAATTTTCCATGGTTGTCGCATGAGGACATATTTACGGCACTATATATAAAACTCATGTGAAGACGTGTGCAAAGAACCTCAATGTAGCTGAACGAGAGGATTCTCAGAATCTGTGGCACCATCTGTTACACACTAATTTTAAACTATAATGAGGAACGTAGTGTTGGTTTTCGCATGTTATAATATAAAGCAAAGTTGTTTTCTCTATTCCTTAGAAAAACATAGAGAGCCAAGAGAGAGAGAAAGAATAAGAGAGAGGGAAATAGAGAAAATAGAGAGCTTTTGACTCGATCTGTCTGATTTTAAAAAGCGTAAAGCTTGGCGAGCGAAAGATTTTGATGGTGGTTGATAAGTGCATGAAAGTTTACTTTGAACATCACTAACTTGGCTTAATTATCTTTTATTTAATCTTAATTAGATTTTATTATGTGCTTTGTTATTAGGATCAATGGAATATGAAGTTTAAATCAATTACACATGTTTCGGGACCTTATGGATGCATTAGAAGCACACGAGAAGAGCTGAATCAGAGAAACCAGAAAACTGGCTGAGCGTCACGACGCGCAAAAGTCCACGCATCGCTACACGGATGCGTATTCCAGGGTTTAGCATTTTGTGCATTTTATGCAAATCAGGCCGCCAGGACTTCTCTATATAAACCCAACTTCATCCAAAACACTAGGTAGGGAGAAAAGATGAGAAAAACAAGAGAGAAATAAGAGAAAAACACATTAAAGAGCTACAAATACAAAATCAATGGAGGATAACGAAGAACTTCAAGGAACTCATGACGTCTCTCCGACCTATTCAAGCTACATCTCTTTTTTACATGGAGAGCTAATATCTTAGGCAAAGCTAAGGATGAACTTTTGTATTTAAACTTCTTATATTCATATTGTTGATTCTTGAATGAACTTTAAAAGATTAATAAAATTGATGGTTGTTGTTCTTTATTATCTTTCCCTTTATAATCCAGAAACTTGTTTTGTCAACTCTCATATAGATCCAGTCATGCTTTTTCTATGTGTGATTTATGAAACCGATTGTGACTGGTAAATTTATTTTATGTGTTGGTCTTCTGCTACAGTATTTCCTAAGGGTATATTGTCGACATTAGATAGCTCGTATTGATAACTTTTGTATGCTGTTAACATAGAGAAAATAATCATTGATTACCTTATAATTTAATATGAGTAGAATTGAATATCTTCCAATTATTTGTTTGTGAAGTGAAACCTTCAATTGCGTAATAAAAAGAATCAATAATTGAATAAATGAGTTTGATACAAGAGGAAAAACCGATGCTTTGCGGCTTTTCTCTACTGATATCTTTTATTCACTTTCCATAGTTTTTATCTTATATTATCAATTTCATTCATTTTCTTTATTTAAGTTATTGCTAAAGTTTTTGTTTGAATAAATTACTTCCTGTAACCATCTCTCTGAGGAATCGACACCCCAGTTATATTGTAATAACATCAAGTTTTTTTGGGTGTAATCAAAATTTGGCGTCGTTGCCCGGGAGATGATTACAAGTAAAATGAGCAGGTTTGCTTAGTCAAACACAAAGCTGTAACTTCGTTCCTTATCTTTTTTTATTATTTTATTTATTTAATTGTTAGTTAATTTTTTTATTATTTTATTTGATTCTTTTTATTTTTTTCCTAGTCTTTTATTTAGTTATTTAATTAATTATTTTATTACAGTTTTTGTTTTAGTTTAAATTTTAAATTTTAGTTTTTTCTTTTATTTTATATTCTTCTATTATTGTTTCCCCTATTATTTAAGCTTTAATTGTTGGACAATTATGACCCATAGCGTCACTATTTGTACAGATCATGGTATTGTTGTACAAATTAACTATGTGACAAAGGAGATTGCTCTCTTATCATTTGTGATTAGATCACCTAGATGTATAATGATAAAAGGTCCTTATGATTAGTTCCTGGATTGAGATGATATGAGACAGTATCAATCCACGAAAGTATAATCATTAAATATCCATGGTCAGAGTGTTATCGAGATTGAACATTGATAAATGCGTAAAAGACTAGTATTACACTTGTGCGCGTTGTGAGGGCACAATAGCATAGTTCTCATATATTTGGGTATTGGATACTCATGCAAGTGTAATAGGAGGTTGTGTTTACTGATGGTAGACCTCATCGATAAATGCGCAAACAGCTTCGCTCTGGATAGACCCCATCGGAATTCCATTGGTAGTATGACTATGTGTCTATGGAAGTCCGAAATCAGGGTAGGTGTATTTGGTCTAAATCTGAGACTTGCACCGCTAATAATTGCGACAATCAATATGCTTTGGTTTTGGTCGTCTATGGCTTTAACAGGTTCTTTGTACGCCTTTGCTGGGTATATTGAGAATCGTAGTGTATTGAGTGTGATGTCAAGATGGAAGTATCACTCCAGTCATAGTGGAGATGATGTCACGTAGGATACGGTACTAGTACTCTTAAGTACTACAGTCATCGGGATATTATGACTAGGTCATGTATATCCAATTATAGAGACTAGTTACCAGACATCCGACATGTGCTTCGTACGGGGCGGCATAATTATATCCCCAGGCCTAGCACGTGACATCCAATACTAGATCGACATACACGATACTACATATACTAAGCCTAATATAGATCGCTTATTCCTGTAAGCATGTTTCTAGAGAATTGGGTAGGCATGGCGCTTTGCTAGGTACGTACGTATTCGGATAGTCCGATAACCGTATTTACTGTCAACATATTCGGGGATCTCATGTGTCACTTCTCGAAAATTCACGATGATGTACGACTCGCACTTTATTAATCTGGGATTAATTAGATGAGAGAGAATATAATTTGGGATTAATTACGGAGATATTTTATCTGGGATAAAATATCAATAAAAGAGAGAGAATGATAAATTAGAAATTAATCGATAAATTAATATATTTGATATATAAACGAAATTGGATTTCGACATGGAATTAAAATTAGATTTTAATTCGGGCGAATGAGTTAATTTAGAATTAATTCATCAGCGACGTGAATAGTAATTATGCTAGACATGATTATTTAATTAAATTAGATTTAATTACGACGTAATAGAAAATTCGTTAATTCAAAATTAACGAACCCAAGCCCATGAGTGTTTGCGAGCGCACTCGCATTTCGAATTCCAGTGCGGCAGTAAGTCAAATCAAACGTCAAATCATTACTCACATCAAGTGTCAAATCACTAGTCACTTCAAGCGTCAAATCACTTGTCACTTTGAGTGATGTGACTTGACAACTTGTAACTTTGAGTGATTTGACTTGACAACTTGATTGAATGATGTGACTAGTGATAGAGTGGTTAGCAAAACTTTATGCCATTTGACTTTTTGGAAAAAGAAAATGGTAAATGATTTTTGAAATTAATTAAGTGTATTAGATACACATTTTTGGCAACCAACACACACAACTCACACTCTCTCTTTCTCTCCCTCTCTCTCACGCCCATGGTGGGCATTTCTTCTTCCATTTTTCTGGTCAAAACCGTGAATGAAGGAGAAGCATTCGAGTGATTTTTATGGCAAAAATCAAGAGTGCTAACACAAATAAGAGACATACGAAGGTGATAGGGAAACCCACTTATGAGCTTAGAATCACAACACGAAAGCTTGGAGCTTCAAGGACACTTCCATGGCCGAATTTGAAGGACACCAAAATGCTCACTGTCGTGACTTCCAAAGGAGGGTAGAAAAGTTTTTGTCTTCAACTCATCGCCTCAACCGATCGATGTGTGTATTCCGTGACTTCTTCGATGTATTCCCATATATGTTTTTATGCTTGAATCGATCCTCAGGACAGTAGAAACTCCAACAATGGTATTAGAGCGAGTAATAGCATGAAACTTGGATTTAGAGTTAAAATTGGATAAATTGATTTTGAGCATGATTTAGTTAAATTGTTTGATTGAGTATGCTTAATTGATGTTTAATTGAAGTTTGATTGGATCAATTTCATGAAATTATGATTGGATCATTTTTCCCCTTTTGGTATCGATTTGAAAAATCCCTAAATTGTCAAGACTTTAAAGCATGAAATGGGTTTGATTTTTGATAAATTGTGTTGGACACTATTTGTTTATAATGAGCATAATTAATTATGTAAATTGATGTTTTAGAAATGTTAATTTGGTTGATTAATTATTTAATTCACTTTAGGTTAATTAGATTATGAAATTGGAATTTTTTGATTTAATTAATTAGGCTAATTTTGGAAATTGGGCTTAAAAGTTTTTAATGGGCTTGGTAGTACCAAGAATGGTTTAGTCAAATTGGTTGGATCCAATTGGGCCCAAAACCGTTTCCATAAAGTCCAAATGCGACTAATGAACCTTTAAAGTTTAATTGGGCTTAATGGGCCTAAATTGGTTTCAAAGGCATATAAGGGTGATTCCTTTAAATGGGCTTTAGTCTTTGGGTTTGACCCATGTTGACAAAAAGCCAATGCCTTAAGAAATTAATTGAAAGCCCATTGGACTTTAATTAAATTAACATTGGATGTTAATTGGGCTTTGAGACCCGTAACGATTAAATTTGGAATTTAAGTCGTAAAGGTTCGTTAATAAAGTGTAATATTTGATTTGAAATTAAATAGTGGATTAGTATTAAATACAAGTTAAATTGGATTTAATGTTGTAGTTTAATTTAATTCAAGAGTTCGTACTTTGAGTACTTATTCGTAAAATGAGTTTGACTCGCGTAAAATCAAATCGTTGTTTGAACATTGGATGGTCATTAATTATCAGATTAATTAATTGGATTAGATTGATTGATAGCATGCTTGTGTGAATACGTGGTTGCGATGCATGAATAATGTATATCAGACGGATATTAGAAGGGTGGGGCAATTTTAGATATTTTTGTAATAAATTTGGAATTTATTAAATTGGACCTGCGTGTCCAGCCTATTACCTCCTTACTCTATGTATTTCTATTCCCTCAATGTAAATGAGGTTTCTTTAGAAGTGTAGTGTAATGGGTAGAAGTAAATACTTGTGCTAGCGGGAGAGAGGAAATGAAGAGGTTTGAGCTAGGACCAATGTGTTAAGTATCCATCTGCATATCATTATTATTTTATTTACGTGCCTAATTATGTGTTTAGAATGCATGTTTAAGGGTGTATGATGATGAGACCTTAACAAAGATAATAAATTGGTTGCCAATTTGCACGTGAAAAACCCTCGCAAAATATTAAGCGTTTTTCCTTCAATTGAGTGATTCTTAATCAAGATCCAAGACTGGCATTGGTTTGTTGACCAAAGTCAAGACCTTTGTCCGTCGAGGATGTGTTTGAATCATGAAGGCTTTATTCCATATCGGTGTCTTGTCCAAGTTGTGATTTGTTTGCCAAAGTCAAGATCACTTCTTATCCATCGATATCAATTACGAAGTTTTCCAAGGTCAATGGGTTCTGCTTAACTGGGATCATTAAGCTTGTTGTGCCAAAGCCAAGGCTTAGTTGATTCAGAGGAAAAAGGTTAGGCAATATATTGGATATATTGGCATATATAAGATATATGTTTCGGACTTAGATGTCCACCAACTGGATCTAGGAATTGGATGGGATCCAATTGATCTTATAGCTCTACCTAGTTAAGTATCATACAATTTGTTGGTCAAAGTCAAGATTGTGTGTTATTTAACGGGATCCTAGCCCACTAGGAAACACGATTTCCCGAGTACTCGACAGAGGGTTAGAGGCTCTCCGAAAAATAGTGGGAGGCAAGAATTAAATTGCAATATTCGTTTAATTATTTGCCATACGCGCTCAATTCAAAATATTCGTCAACTAAATTAATATATTAATTGGACTAATATTTAATCGTTGTTTTAAAACAGTTGGACTATATTCAAACTATTTCAATTAATAGTTGATTTTATAATTGGATTATAGTAATCAATATAATTGAATTTAACCAATTAAAAGTATAGTTGATTATGTAGTTAGACTATAGTAATCATTATATTTAAAAGTACCTGAAATCCCTGATTAAATAGTTGGACTATTATAATCAAGCTAATATTGAAAGATTAATGTTTAAAACATAATCCTAGGGAAAATGTGTTTAAACGACTTTAATTTCCAAATTGGGAATAAAATTTCAGGATAGTCCTGGAAACTAAGAAGTTACTTTATTTGATAAAATAACCTCTTGGGCCTAAACCTGGAGTTAAGCAAATAGTATAGCATGATCTTTGGAAGATTCATGTAATGATAAATTTAGTGCTTAATCCATTATACTTGCCAAATAGACTCCTTAATTTCTTAATCATAACTAAGGATTAGATCATTAAAGTATGATAATGAAATTGAAGGATCTTCATAGGTCTATACTGAGATCTTAGAAGTATTGAATTACAATCAATAACTCTTGGAGAGTTAATGGCTATTCTCAAAGAGACAAAGCCAAAGTTTGCAATAGGGCAAGAAGCACAAGGCGTACCTTTCTTCGATATTCTAGAAACCCAAGGCTTGGCCAAAGGCTTCTAGAATGTGGAAAAGGGCAAAGGCAAAATCATTATTATCTTCTAGGAAGATAAAGGACATATCCCAAGATGTCTTCCTAAATTGTAGCAAACAGGGTCATTAAAGTGTGACTGCTGTATGCACAAGGAAGACATGAATGAATTGAAGACGGGCAAGGCTCTGACTTCAAATATGTTTATCATAAATATGTTCACTACTAGTATTAAAATTGGATATTAGATAGTAAATAGTGGAACATAAATATATGTACTAATGTGCAGAATCTGCTATGAGCATGATACTGACTTCAGATGAGATTAATCTGCGAATCGAAAACGGGACGATAGTCAATGTTTTAACCATAGATACCTAAGTTTAGAAACTACCCTTCGGGTGTGTACTTAAATTAGGAAACTGTTATAATGTAACTAGTTTGACTGGGAACATTATCTCTATATCGAGTATAATCATTGCGAGTATACCTTTATATTCTATAACACTAAAGTGTTTTATTATATAAAGATGATATTGAGATAAACACATTAGATGTGAATAACAGTATTTATATTTTGAATATAAATAAATCTCAAAAATATAACTTGACAAACAAGTAGCTCAAACTGATTTGATCAGTTAAGACTTATAAGTGCCATTGATTTGTTAGCCCTCGTTCATAGTGACATAAGTGGGCCCATATCTATCTAGGCTAGAGGTGGATATGAATATTTCGTGACCTATACGGATGTGGCATTGCGTTATGGTTACATGTTTCTTTAGAAACACGAATCGGAAACTTTTAGAGTTTCGACATGAAATAAACGATCAGATAGGCTAAAGTATTAAAACATCACAGTTTGACCATGATGAAAATACTTAAGCAATAAGTTTCTAATATAATTGAAAGAGTATAATATTCTTTCAATGAGGACTCCTCCTGGAACATGACAGTTTGACGGTGTGTCCGAACGGAGAAACCGAATTTTGTTAGACATGATGAGGTTAATCATGAGTCGCTCTGAGCTACAATTTCCTTCAACGGATAAGCATTAACAGTGCAATATTGATTTTGAATAAGGTTCCATGAAAATCTGTTTGACAGACTTCATATTAGATATGAACAGGAAAGAAACCGGGCTTTCTCACTCCTAATGATTTGGGAATGCTAGGCATACGTTTGGATGATACCAAACTAGAACCCAAATTGGATAAGTGCCTAATTGTAGGTTATCCTAAGGAAACCAAATCATAGTACTTATACAACTCACAAAAGAATAATTTAATTGTTGCTCGCCATGCGGTTTTCCTTAGAGGAAGACCGATATACAGTGGTAAGTGGGAGGATAGTAAAACTCGATGAAAATCGGAGTAATACTGTTCAAGGCACCAAGTCCTTAATGGAACATAAGCATTTCATCAAGGATGAATCTGTACCAATAATCTTCGAATACACAAGAACCATGTAAGTCGGAGAGAGTTAGAAAATAACCTGAGGGTATGGGTTTCTGATCTCACCTCATAAAGATGTCAATCTTATTGAGGAAGACCAACAGACTACGTATGAGGAAGTGATACAAGGTTTCGACTCCCTATTATGGCAAAGTGACATGATGTCCGAAATGGATTCCGTGCAAATCAACTATGTTTGGACACTAGCTGTTGTACCATAAGACATTGTGTCTATTGGTACTATATAAGTCTTCAAGGAAGACATACATGGATGGTAACATACCAACATATAAAGTTAGGCTTGTAGCGAAAAAGGTATTGTTATTAACATTGTGTTGATTACAACGAAATCTTTTACTTATTGCCATGTTAAATCCATTTGGATAATGCTTGCTGAAGCTGCATGTTTCATTTATGAAATATGGCAATTAAACGGGAAAATCGCTTTCCTGGAAAGGAAACCTCTTGGAGGATGTTTACAACATCTTGACGGTTTTGTCGTACCAAAACTAGCAAACAAAGTTTGCAGGTTATTTGATCCATGTATGAATTGAAGCAAGAATTAGGTTCTTGGAATTATCGTTTTGATGTAATCATAATGGTGTATGATTTGATTCAAAACGAAAATGATTCTTGTGTATATAATGAGGTTAGTGGGAGCGCACTGACAATGAATGTCCTAAATAATATTGATATGTCATTTCTTGGAAATGATATTCCCATATCACAATCGGTGAAAGCTTGGCTTTCGAGAAAATTCTCCGTAGATTTCTTAGGAGAAACAACCTTTATTCTAGGAATAAAGATCTATTGGGATAGATTTAAAGTTGTTAACACTCTTCGAGAACTCGTACATTGAAAAATGTACGTGACCTGGTGTCTCATACGCTTGAGCATATGGAGTCACAATCGAGCCAATCCAGGTGATAGTCACTGGATTAATGTTAAGAACAACCGTTAGTATCTTAGAGAACTAAGGATTATATCTTAAACTATGGAGAATGAGAACTTGAAGTGACTACGATCACTGCTGCAAGTTTCCTAACCGATAAAAACAACGGTTCTATACAGTTTGAATAACGGAACAGTGAGCTGGAAATCTTCCAAGCAATATACTGTTACCGAATAAACAACAAATGCGAGTAATTGCTGCAGCTGAGGCAGCAATAGAAGCCATCTAGGTCATTAACAAATCTAATTAGATTAGATATAGTTATGTTAGCAGTTGAGCTAGGCTACAATACAGGCTAAAGAATTAACGGTCTCATCAACGATCCAGATACATACTTCGACTATTCATCTGATTCGTTCGGATCATATATCGTGGCGATATGATGATCGAATAAATCACATCAGATGGTAATCATGTAAATCCACTGACGAAAGCCTTTCCTCAGCAGTTTGAGTGAATCGCACATAGTTCGGGTGGTAGACACTCGAGTGACTGGCTATAGGCCAAGTGGGAGATTGTTGGACAATTATGACCCATAATGTCACTATTTGTACAGATCATGGTGTTGTTGTATAAATTAACTATATGACAAATGAGATTTCCCTCTAATCATCTGTGATTAGATCACCTAGATGTATAAATGATAAGAGGTCCTTATGATTAGTTCCTGGATTGAGATGATATGAGACAGTATCAATCCACGAAGGTATAGTCATTAAATATCCCTAGTCAGAGTATTATCGAGATTGGACATCGATAAATACGTAAAAGACTAGTATTACACTTGTGCGCGTTGTGAGGGCACAATAGCATAGTTCTTATATATTTGGGTATTGGATACTTATGCAAGTGTAATAGGAGGTTGTGTTTACTGATGGTACAGCAAACAACTTCGCTCTGGATAGCCCCCTCGGAATTCAATTGGTAGTATGACCATGTGTCTATGGAAGTCCGAAATCAGGGTATGGGTATTTGATCTTAACCTGAAACTTGCACCGCTAATACTTGCGACAATAAATATGCTTTGGTTTTGGTCGTCCAGGGCTTTAACAGGTTCTTTGTACGCCTCTGTTGGGTATATTGAGAATCGTAATGTATTGAGTGTGATGTCAAGATGGAAGAATCACTCCAGACATATTGGAGATGATGTCTAATAGGATATGTAACTAGTACTCTTAAGTACTGCAGTAATCGGGATATTATGACTAGGTCATGTATATCATATTATAGAGAGTAGTTACCAGATATCCGACATGTACTTCGTACGGAGCAGACACAATTCCAGCCCCAAGACTAGCACGTGACATCCAATACTGGATCGACATACACAATACTACGTATACTAGGCCGGATATAGATCGCTTATTCATGTAAGCATGTTTCTGGAAAATTGGGTAGGCATGGCACTTTGCTAGAAGCCAACTTTGTCTGTTAAATCGGTAAAACCGTAGTACTAGGTACGTACGTATTCGGATAGTTCGATAACCGTATTTACTGCCAACATATCCGGGAATCTCATGGGTCACTTCCCGAACATTCACCGATGACGTATGACTCACACTTTATTAATCTGGGATTAATTAGATGAGAGAGAAAATTAATCTAGGATTAATTGCGGAGATATTTTATCTGGGATAAAATATCAATAAAAGAGAGAGAACGATTAATTTGAAATTAATCGATAAAATAATATATTCGATGTATTAAACGAAATTGGATTTCGACGCGGAATTAAAATGAGATTTTAATTCAGACAAACGATTTAATTTAGAATTAATTCGTCAGCGACGTGAATAGTAATTATGCTAGGCATTATTATTTAATTAAATTAGATTTAATTACGACGCAACGGAAAATTTGTTAATTCGGAATTAACGAACCCGAGCCCGGGAGTATTTTTGAGCGCACTCGCATTTCGAATTCGAGTGCGGCACGCAAGTCACATCAAGCGTCAAATCATTACTCACATCAAGCGTCAAATCGCTAGTCACTTCAAGCGTCAAATCACTTGTCACTTTGAGTGATGTGACTTGACAACTTGTCATTTCGAGTGATGTGACTTGACAACTTGATTGAATGATGTGAATAGTGATAGAGTGGTTGGCAAAACTTTATGCCATTTGACTTTTTGGAAAAAGAAAATGGTAAATGATTTTTGAAATTAATTTAGTGTATTAGATACACATTTTTGGCAACCAACACACACAACTCACACTCTCTCTTTCTCTCCCTCTCTCTCACGCCCATGGTGGGCATTTCTTCTTCCATTTTTCTGGTCAAAACCGTGAATGAAGGAGAAGCATTAGAGTGATTTGTATGGCAAAAATCAAGAGTGCTAGCACAAATAAGAGACATACGAAGGTGATAGGGAAACCCACTCATGAGCTTGGAATCACAACACGAAAGCTTAGAGCTTCAAGGACACTTCCATGGCCGAATTTGAAGGACACCAAAATGGTCACTACCGTGACTTCCAAATGAGGGTAGAAAAGTTTTTGTCTTCAACGCATCGCCTCAACCGATCGATGTGAGTATTCCGCGACTTCTTCGATGTATTCCCATGTATGGTTTTATGCTTGAATCGATCCTCAGGACCGTAGAAACTCCAACAATGGTATCATAGCGAGTAATAGCATGAAACTTGGATTTAGAGTTAAAATTGGATAAATTGATTTTGAGCATGATTTAGTTAAATTGTTTGATTGAGTATGCTTAATTGATGTTTAATTGAAGTTTGATTAGATCAATTTCATGAATTATGATTGGATCATTTTTCCCCTTTTGGTATCGATTTGAAAAAACCCTAAATTACCAAGACTTTAAAGCATGAAATGGGTTTGATTTTTGATAATTGTGTTGGACACTATTTGTTTATAATGAGCATAATTAATTGTTTAAATTGATGTTTTAGAAATGTTAATTTGGTTGATTAATTATTTAATGCACTTTAGGTTAATTAGATTATGAAATTGGATTTTTTGATTTAATTAATTAGGCTAATTTTGGAAATTGGGCTTAAAAGTTTTTATTGGGCTTTAATGGGCTTGGTAGTACCAAGATTGGTTTAGGCAAATTGGTTGGATCAAATTGGGCCCAAAACCGTTTCCATAAAGTCCAAATGCGACTAATGAACCTTTAAAGTTTAATTGGGCTTAATGGGCCTAAATTGTTTTCAAAGGCATATAAGGGTGATTCCTTTAAATGGGCTTTAGTCTTTGGGTTTGACCCATGTTGACAAAAAGCCCATGCCTTAAGAAATTAATTGAAAGCCCATTGGACTTTAATTAAATTAATATTGGATGTTAATTGGGCTTTGAGACCCGTAAAGATTAAATTTGGAATTTAAGTCGTAAAGGTTCGTTAATAAAGTGTAATATTTGATTTGGAATTAAATAGTGGATTAGTATTAAATACAAGTTAAATTGGATTTAATATTGTAGTTTAATTTAATTCAAGAGCTCGTACTTTAAGTACTTATTCGCAAAATGAGTTTGACTCGCGCAAAATCAAATCGTTGTTTGAACATTGGATGGTCATTAATTATCAGATTAATTAATTGGATTAGATTGATTGATAGCATGCTTGTGTGAATACGTGGTTGCGATGCATGAATAATGTATATCAGATGGATATTAGAAGGGTGGGGCAATTTTAGAAATTATTGTAATAAATTTGGAATTTATTAAATTGGACCTGCGTGTCCAGCCTATTACCTCTTTACTCTATGTATTTCTATTCTCACCTATTCCCTCGGTGTAAATGAGGTTTCTTTAGAAGTGTAGTGTAATGGGTAGAAGTAAATACTTGTGCTAGCGGGAGAGAGGAAATGGAGAGATTTGAGCTAGGATCAATGTGTTAAGTATCCATCCGCATATCATTATTATTTTATTTACGTGCCTTATTATGTGTTTAGAATGCATGTCTAAGGGTGTATGATGATGAGACTTTAACAAAGATAATAAATTGGTTGCCAATTGCACGCGAAAAACCCTCGTAAAATATTAAGCATTTTTCCTTCAATTGAGTGATTCTTACTCAAGATCCAAGACTGGCATTGGTTTGTTGGCCAAAGTCAAGACCTTTGTCCGTCGAGGATGTGTTTGAATCATGAAGGCTTTGTTCCATATCGGTGTCTTGTCCAAGTTCTGATTTGTTTGCAAAGTCAAGATCACTTCTTATCCATCGATATCGATTACAAAGCTTTCCAAGGTCAATGGGTTCTGCTTAACTGGGATCATTAAGCTTGTTGTGCCAAAGCCAAGGCTTAGTTGATTCAGAGGAAAAAGGTTAGGCAATATATTGGATATATTGGCATATATAAGATATATGTTTCGGACTTAGATGTCCACCAACTGGATCTAGGAATTGGATGAGATCCAATTGATCTTAGAGATCTACCTCGTTAAGAATCATACAATTGTTAGACAATTATGACCCATATCGTCACTGTTTGTAAAAGACATTGTGTTTTTGTACAAAATTGACTATGTAATATTGAAATTGCCTTTTATCATTTCGTAATTTATTTACTTTGATATATAAATGGTAAAAGTCCATATGATTAGTTCTGTATTGAGATGATATGAGACAGTATCAATCAATAAAGGTTTAATCATTAAATATCCCTAGTTATAGTATTATCGAGACTGGACATCCATAATGCGGAATAGACTAGTATTGCACTTGTGCGCGTTGTGAGGGCATAACAGCATAGTTCTCATATGTTTAAGTATAGGATACTTATGCAAGTATGATAGGAAGTTATGTTTTACCGATGGTACGGAAAACAGCTTCGCTCTGGATAGACCCCGCGGAATCCCATTGGTAGTATATATATGTGTCTATGGGAGTTCGTGTCAGGGTAGATGTATTTGGTCTTAACCTGAGACTTACATCGCTAATACTTGCGACAATCGGTAAACTTTGGTTTTGGTCGTCCAAGGCTTTAACAGGTTCTGTGTACGCCTCTATTGGGTTTATCGAGAATCGTAGTGTATTGGATGTGATGTCAAGACGGAAGTATCACTCCAGACATATGGAGATGATGATCACGCAGGAATTCATAACTCGTTCTCTATTTTGTTGCAACCATCGAGATAATGTGACAAGGACATGATTATCCGATTCAAAGAGACTAGTTGTTTGATATCCGATATGTGCTTCGTACGGGGCAGACACTATTCCAGCCCCAGGCCTAGCACGTGACATCTGTTACTGGATCGCAATACGAGATACTAGGTATTCTACGCCTGTCATAGATTATATATTCTAGTAAGAATATTTTCGGAGAATTGGGTAGGCACGGTGCTTTGCTAGAAGCCAACCATGTCTTGTAAATAGGTAAGTACGTGGTATGAGGTACTCACTTTATCGGATAGTCCGATAACCGGATTTACTGCCAACATATCCAGAGAACTCTTGGGTCGCTTCCCAAAGATTCACCGATGACAGTGACTTAAATTAGAATTAATCTGGGATTGATTTAGAGAGAGAAAATTAATCTGGGATAAATAAGGGCTTTATTTAATCTGGGATTAAATGGTGTTCAGTAGAGAAAGAACGCGATTAATTTGGAATTAATCGGTAAAATAAATTTAATAGTTAAATTTGATTTTTCTATTTAATTTATTCAAATGGGCTAAAATTAATATATCAGAAATATTAAAATGAATTGGATTTCATTACGAGATTAAATCGGACTTTAATACGAACGAACGAATTAATTTAGAATTAGTTCGTGAACGACGTTCGTAATATTTGCGAGGCATCGTCATTTAATTAAATTAGATTTAATTATTTAGCGACGAAGGTTCGTTTAATCGGATTAAACGGAACTGAGCGCGGCAAATGTTCGTAGAGATATTTGAATTTCGAATTCAAATATTTGGAGCCCATGTGTGGTAGGTGTTCCCACCACACAACCACCTTGTTTTACTTTTTGAAAACCATTTACCCATATCTACCTTGTTTAGGGTAAAAGTGAAATGGTTTCACCTAAGGTAAATGACAAAAGGCATCTCTACACTTTGTAACACTTAACAAAAATTGAAAAACACAAAACCCTAGAGCTCTAAGCTTGGCCGAATTTCATCCTCCCTTCTCTCTTGGATTTGTTTTCAAATCAACAAAAAGCTAGCACTTTGGAAGTGAACAAAGGTGATAGGGAAACTACTCAAAAGCTTGGAATCATCCAAAAGGTTGGATCTTGGAGATCCTGCTCTCAAAATTTTTAAAGCTCTATCACTCATTGTAAGTTTATTCTGCACCTTATAATGATCATATCAATTTTTTTTCATGCTTATTAGATCCTATGAATGTTCTAGGAACACTAACAATGGTATCAGAGCCTAATTTAAGCATGCTAATTTCTAGGGTTTTTGAACCTAAAAATTTGGGGCTTTTATTTTTGAGCATGATTTTTTGAAATTGATGCTTTGAGTATGTTTACAACATGATAACTTAGAGTTATGCATGAGTAGATTTGAAATAAATCAAAAGAATCAAAAAATAAAAAATTCATAGCTTGGCCGAATGGTCTTTGTCCATGCACTGCAGTTTTTTATTTTTTATAACATAAAATAATATGTTTAGATGCATGTTTAAATGATGATAGTTGGTTTAATTTGATTAGAATCAATGTCTATAATGTTCACGTTAAAATCAAAGTGCATGTTGAGCATGAAATGATGTTATTAGGCTTCAATATGTCTCAAGCATGCAATGATGTGTTTTGGCTTGATTTTTGTTAAGCATGAATTATTGAATCAAGCATGATTAATTAAGTTAATTGATATTTTGGAAATATTGAGTTTAATTAATTAATTATGCATAATACACTTTAATTAAAATAATTGTGATATTTGGAATATTATAATTATGATAATATGCCTTTAAAATGAATTAGGCTAAAAGTGTGTATTTGGGCCTAATGGGCTTGGTTTGACCAAGTTTGGTTTTGGACCTTTGGATTGGATCCAATTGGGCCCAAAACCAATTCCATGAAGTCCAAATACATCACTTGGCCCTTTAAAGAATTTGATTGGGCTTAATGGGCCTAAATTGATTTGATGGAAATAGGGTGATTCCTATTGGGCCTTGGCATTTTGGGTTTGATCCATTATGGCCAAAGCTCATGCCTTAAGAATCAATTAAAAGCCCATTGGACTTTAATTAAAATGACATTGGATGTTATTGGGCCTTTGAGACCCATCAAAATTGGATTTGGAATCCAAGTCTTTAAGGCAAATATATAAGTGTAAATATTTAATTTGGAATTAAATTAGAATTAGTATTGAATACAAATAAATGGGATTTAAGTTGTAGATGAGTTGGACTCGCGCAAATCAAATCATTGTTTGAACATTGGATGGTCATTAATCAAATATTAATTAATTGGATTAGATTGGTTGAATAACATGTTTTGATTGTATACATAAATGTGATGTATGAATAATGTATATCGGATAGATATTAGAAGGGCAAGGGCAATTTTGGAAATTATAATAAGTTTAGAATTTATTAAATTGGGTCTGCGTGTCCAGCCTTTAATCTCTTTACTCCTTGTAATTCTCTTCTCACCTATTCCCCTAAATGCATATGAGGTTTCTTTATTGTATTTTGTAATTGGGTAGGAGTTAGAATATTTCTAGTCGGGGAGAGAAAAGGGAGCGATTTGTTCTAGGAAAAATCTGTTTAAATATCCATCCGCATATCGTTATTAATTTACTTTTGCGCCTTATGATGTTTTAGAAGCATGCTTAAGGGTGTATGATGAGACCTAATCAAAGATAATAAATTGGATGCCAATTTACGCGAAAACTCTCAAAAACATATTAAGCGTTTTTCCTTCCGTTGAGTGATTCTTACTCAAGATCCAAAGTTGGCATTGGTTTGTTGGCCAAAGTCAAGACCTTTGTCAATTGCGGATGTGTTTGAATCATGAAAGTTTTGTTCTATATCGGTGTCTTGTCCAAGTTGTGATTTGTTGGCCAAAGTCAAGATTACTTCTTTTCCATCGACATTGATTACGAAGCTTTCCATGTCAATGGGTCCCGCTTAACTGGAATCATTAAGCTTGTTGTGCCAATGCCAAGGCTTAGTTGATTCAGAGGAAAAAGGTTAGGAAAATATATTGGATATATTGCCATATATACTGTATATATGTTTCAGACTTAGATGTCCACCTACCGGATCTAGGAATTGGATGAGATCCAATTGATCTTCGAGATCTACCTAGTTAAGTTTCATACAGCTTGTTGGCCAAAGTCAAGGTTGTATGTTATTTAACGAGATCCTAGCCCAGTAGGAAACTATGTTTCCCGAGTACACGACAAAGGGTTAGAGGCTCGCCGGAAAATAGTGGGAGGCTAGTATTGAATTTGCAATTTCATTCAGATACTTAGCTTTACGCGCTTTCAAATAATTTCATCAAAATTACTTTATTAGTTGGACTAATATATTGTTATTTTTCTATGTAACAGTTAGACTGTACCCATTATCGTTGACTAGATAGTTGGACTATCATAGTCAAGATGACAGGCAAAGGAAATGTCCGCGACATTATCATGGGAGAAAATGTCTTCAAGGGCACGAATTTTGCAGATTGGGAAATGAACCTTAGGATTGTCCTAGGTTCAGAGAGGCTATTGTATACTTTACAAAGACCACTTGGGCCTAATCCCGGACCGAATGAGACACTTGAGCTGGAGCTTTGGAAGACTCACAGCGATGATTGTGACACAACTCAGTTCATTATGCTTGCTTCGATGACTCAGCACTTTCGTAGACAAAAAAAGGGACTTGGATCCTTATAATATGTTAGCGAGGTTGCAAGATCTGCATCGCTCTAACAAGAGGATGCAGTGGTACGAGTTAGTGAAGAAGCTCTTTCGCTCACGCATGACAGAAGGCATGTCTGTTGAGTCCCACGTGGCACACATGATTGCTGACATCGATGAGCTGGCCAACTTGGGGATAGTCTTTGAGGTAGAGATTATTGTGGATATGATCCTGCAATCTCTCCCCGATTCCTAGAGACAGTTCATCATAAATTATAATTTGATGAACAATAGTGATACTCTTGGAGAGTTACTGTCAACTCTCATGGAGGCTGAAAAAGGAGCTTCATAAAGGCACAAGCGTGAGTCGCACTTTGCATCGACATCTCATGGACCTAGGGCTGGGCCCAAGGCAACTGGAGGTGTGCAAAAGAAGAAGCATATTAAAAGGGGCAAGGCCAAAACGTCAAAGGCTTCTGGGAAGCCAAAGGATAAATCTCAGGATGTTTGCCTACAGTGCGGCAAGTGAGGTCACTGGAAGCGTGACTGTTGCGAGTACAAGGCGCTTTAGAAGGAGATAAAGGCGGGCAAGACACCGGCCTCAGGTATGTTTGTTATTGAAATGAACATGGCTACTTCTAGTTTTAAAAATTGGATTTTTGATTCTGGTTGTGGTACTCATATATGTACTGATGTGCAGGATCTGCAGATTAGCAGAAGACTGGCTTCAGGAGAGATTGATCTGCGTGTTGGAAATGGGACACCTGTTGCTGTTTTGGCCGTGGGCACTTTTGTTTTAGTACTGCCTACGGAGCATGTACTTAACTTTCAGACTGTTATTATGTACCTAGTTTGACTAGGAAAATTATCTCTGTATCTTGTTTGACCCAATGCAGGTACACTTTTGTATTCCGAAACACTGGGTGTTTTGTTTATAAAGATGATTTTGAGATAAGTTCAGCTGATGCTAATAATGGTCTTTATATTTTGAATATAAATCAATCTCAAACATATAATGTAACTGTTGGACAAAATGACCCATAGCGTCACTATTTGCACAGAACATTGTGTTGTTGTAGCAAATTGACTATGTGACAAGGAAATTGCACTCTCATCATTTGTGATTAGATCACCATAGAAATATAAATGAAGAGAGGTCCCTATGATTAGTTCCTGGACTGAGAATGATATGAGACAGTATCAGTCCCCGTAGGATTAATCATTAAATATCCCTAGCCGGAGTATTATCGAGACTGGACATCGATAATGCGGAATAGGCTAGTATTGCACTTGTGAGGGCACAACGGCATAGTTCTCATATATATAAGTATTGGATACTTATGCAAGTGCGATAGGAGGTCGTGTTTCACCGATGGTACGGGAAACAGCTTCACTCTGGATAGACCCCTCGAAATCCCATTGGTATTATGACTATGTGTCTATGGGAGGCCGAAATCAAGGTAGGTGTGTATAGTCTTAACCTGAGACTTGCATCGCTAATACTTACGATAATCGGTAGACTTTGGTCTTGGTGGTACAGGGCTTTAACGGTTCTGCGTACACCACTTCTGGGTTTATCAGAGAGTCGTAGTGTATTGGGTGTGATGTCAAGACGGAAGTATCACTTCAGTCATATTGGAGATGATGTCACGCAGGATACGGTATTAGTGCTCTTAAGTGATGCGCATCCAATCGTGATATTATGACCAGGTCATGAATATCCGATTATAGAGACTAGTTACCAGACATCCGACATGTGCTTCGGACGGGGCAGACACTTATCCAGCCCCAGCCCTAGCACGTGACTATCCGATACTGGGCCGATACGCACAATACATTTGTATACTACGCTTGATACAGATCTTAGATATTCTAAATGGATATGTCCGGAGAATTGGGTAGACTTGGTGCTTTGCTAGGAGTCGACCTTGTCTCGTAAATCGGTAGAACGTAGTACTTGGTACGTGCGTGATTCGGATACTCCGACGACCGTATTTACTGCCAACTTATCCGGGGATCTCATGGGTCGCTTCCCGATAATCCACCGATGACGCATAACTCGCACTCTTGAATAATCTGGGATTATATAGAAGAGAGAGAAAATTAATCTAGGATTAATTACGGAGATATTTTATCTAGGATAAAATATCGTCTAGAGAGAGATAACGATTAATTTGGAATTAATCGGTAAATTAATATATTCGATATATTAAATGAAATTAGATTTCGACGCGGAATTAAAATTAGATTTTAATTCGGGCGAACGAATTAATTTAGAATTAATTCGTTAGCGACGTGAATAGTGAATTCGCTAGGCGTAATCATTTAATTACGACGCGACGGAAAAATCGTTAATTTGGAATTAACGAACCCGAGCCCGAGTGTGATTGCGAGCGCATTCGTATTTCGAATTCGAGTGCGGCACGCAAGTCACATCAAGCGTCAAATCAACGTCAGTCATCACATCAAGCGTCAAATCAAAGTCACTTTGAGTGATGTGATTGATTGATATGAGTGATTGATTGATTGATTGATAGACTTACATCACATCACTTTTAAAGTACATGTGAATAGTTGATGTGAGTGGGTGTAATAGGGTTTTGGAGGGAAAATCATTTACTTTTGGTTTATTAAACAATTAAGTAATGGTTTTATATTTTTCTTGGAAAATATATAAAGGCTTTTTGAAAGCTTTACCAATTATTACACACAACTTCTTCTCTCTTTTTTCTCTCTCTCCTCACGCCCAAAACTGAAAAAATGCTCACTGGTTTTGAATTGAATGGCGTGACTATAGGGAAGCAAGAGTGGTTTTCATGGTGAGAAATCAAGTGCTAGCACACTTACGAGTCTTGCGAAGGTGGTAGGGAGGTTCGCCCATGAGCCGGGATCCGTCGGACGAGGCTTGGAGCTCCATTTCGTCATCTCAAAAATCTATTTTTGGAGGCAGTGAACTGCTGCATTTGTGCGCCTATGGCAGTGGCCTTTTGGCCTTGATTCGTCTCAAATCGACTCAACCGATCGATGTGAGTATTCCGCTACCTCCGTTGATGTGTTCACACATTGTTTTCATTGCTTGTTTGATCTTGGGACCTAGATAAATAACCAACAATGGCATCAAGAGCTTAGGTTCAAGCATGAAAATGTAGGGCTTAAAATTGGGTATTTTGTATTGAGCATGATTTTGTGAAATTGGATGATTGAGCATGCTTAATATATGTTAATTGAAGATTGATTTGATCAATTTCAAGAAAATGTGATTGGATCAATTTTCCCCAAAAATTGAAGTTGGCCGAATGGTAATGTGTTGGAATCTTGGAATTTTTGATTTTATTCATTGATGAGTTGTAATGATGTAGGATGATGTTAATTTGAGATTGAATTGGATAATTTGAATTGAACAAAAACCCCAATACCTTCACCTTGGCCGAATCTACATGCCCTAATGTCTTGGTTTTTTGATTTTGAACATTGGATGTGTATGAAATCATTAGGATGTTGATTAATGTCGATTGTGGGTTCGATTGGATTGAAACCAAATCGGACACAAAATCCTCCTTGGCCGAGAGCATGAGCATGTAATGGGTTTGATTTGATTTTTCATTTATGTGTTGGACATATGATGATGAGTTTAGCATGATTAATTGGACTAATTAAGTGTTTTAGAAATATTGATTTAGGTGATTAATCATGTAATACACTTTAGGTAATTAAATTGGGAATTGGATTATGTGATTTAATTATTTAGGCCTTAAATTGGATTTGGGCTTCTAAGTTGTATTGGGCTATTGGGCTTGATTTTATCAAGTTGGGTTTAGGCCAAATGGATTGGATCCAATTGGGCCCAAAACCTTAACCATAAGCCCAAATGCGACTAATGAACCTTTAAAGTTTAATTGGGCCTAATGGGCCAAGATTGATTTATGGGCTTATGGGGTAAATCCCGGATTGGACTTTGGTTATCGGTTTGACCCGAGTTGACCAAAAGTCCACGCCTTAAGAAATCAATTAAAAGCCCATTGGACTTTAATTGAATTGACGTGGACGTTAATCGGTCTTTGAGACGCGTTACGATTAAATTTGGAATTTAAATCGTAAAAGGTTTATTAATAAAGTGTAATATTTAATTTGGAATTGAATAGTGAATTAGTATTAAATACATGTTAAATTAGATTTAATGATGTAGTTTAATTTAATTCATGAATTCGTACTTAAGTACTTATTCGCAAAAACGAGTTTGACTCGAACAAAATCAAATCGTTGTTTGAACATTGGATGATCACTTAATTATCAGATTAATTAATTTGATTAGATTGATTGATAGCATGCTTATGTGTGTGAATACGTGGTTGTGTTGAATGAATAATGTATATCGGATGGATATTAGATGGGTGGGCAATTTTAGAAATTGTTGTAATAAATTCGATTTATTAAATTGGACCTGCGTGTCCAGCCTTATCACTTTCATTCTCTTTGTATTCTCTTCTCACCTATTCCCCTCCATGTAAATGAGGTTTCTTTAGAAGTGTAGTGTAACGGGTAGAAGTAATACTAGTGCTAGCTTGAGTGAGAAAGGGAGAGATTTGATCTAGGATCAATGTGTAAAGTATCCATCCGCATATCATTATTATTTATTTTCATACTCGCTTTATTATGTATTTAGAATGCATGTTTAAGGGTGTATGATGATGAGACCTTAACAAAGATAATTAAATTGGTAGCCAATTTGCACGCGAAAAACCCTCGTTAAATATCAAGCGTTTATTTTCCTTCCATTGAGTGATTCTTGCTCAAGATCCGAGATTGGCAGGGGTTGTTGGCCAAAGTCAAGCCCTTGTCCGTCGAAGATGTGTTTTAATCACGAGGCTTTGTTCCATATCGGTGTCGTGTCCAAGTTGTGGTTTGTTGGCCAAAGTCAAGACCACTTCTTGTCCATTGACATTGATTACGAAGCTTCCATGTCAATGGGTCCGCGCTTGACTGGGATCACTAGGTTTGTTGTGCCAAAGCCAAGGCCTAGTTGATTCAGAGGAAAAAGGTTAGGGTATATATTCGATATATAGGCATATATTAGATATATGTTTGGGACTTGGATGTCCACCTACTGGATCTAGGAGTTGGATGAGATCCAATTGATCTTCGAGATCTACCTAGTTAATTATCATACAATTTGTTGGCCAAAGTCAAGATTGTGTGATATTTAACGGGATCCTAGCCCACTAGGAAACACGGTTTCCCGAGTACTCGACAGAGGGTTAGAGGCTCGACGAAAAATAGTGGGAGGCAAGTATTGAATTTGCAACATTCGTTCGAATACTCGCCAAACGCGCTCATCAAATTTTACTCGTCAAATTAATTAAAAGTATTAGTTGGACTAATATTTTAAATTGTGTTTTATAATAGTTGGACTGTATATAGTTGATTATATAATTGGATTATAGTAATCAATATATTTGAATTAATAATCGATTTACAGTTGATTTTATAATTGGATTAATAATCAATGTAATTGAATTAATAATTTAAATTATATTGATTGTTATTGGATTATGTAATCATTATAATAAATAGTACCTATAATAAATTGATTAAATAGTTGGACTATTGAAATCAAGAAAGAATTGAAAAGTTGAATATTTAAATATATAATCCGGATTAAATGTTTTAAATGATTTAATTTTCAATTGGGAATAAATAATAGGTTACTTTATTTGATAAAATAACTTATTATACTAGGCCATAATTAAGCAAATAAGTAGAGCATAAAATTTGGAAGATTTATGTGATGATGACTTTAGTGCTTAATAATATACTTGACAATAAATCTATTTAAAGTCAAAGTTTGCAATTGGGCAAGTTGCACAAGGTGCACATCGTTTCGATATTCCGAAACCCAAGGCTTGGCCAAAGGTTTGTGAAATATTGAAAAGATAATTGACATATCCCAAAGTGACTACCATTTGGATATGGAAGACACGAAGGAATTAAAGAAAGGGCGAGGCTCTAACTTTAAAATATTTGTCAAAGTTATGTTCACTACTAGTATTGAAATTGGATTTTAAATACTTAGTGTGGTACATAATATATATGTATTGATGTTCAGAATCCGCTATGAGCTGGATACTGACTTCAAGCCGAGATTTCTCTGCGAATCGGAAACGGGACGAAAGTCGCTGTTTCGACCGTAGATACCTAAGTTTAGGAACTACCCTTTGGGTATGTACTTAAATTAGGGAATGTTATGATGTAACTAGTTTGACTAGAGACATTATCTCTATATCAGTGTTTAATCCGTGCGGATAAAACCTTTATATTCTAGAACACTAAGTGTTTCATTATATAAAGATGATACTGAGATAAATACATTAGATGTAAATAACAGAATTTATATTTTGAATATAAATAAAATCTCAAACATATAAAATGACAAATAAATAGCTCAAATTGATTTGATCAATAGAGACTTATTTGTGGCATTGTTGTCTAGGACACAATTAAACAAGACTCGTATATCCACACTTTTGAAGAGTGGGTACTAGGACTGATTTGACTATTCAAATAAGGTCTGCGAATCTAGTTTATTAGGTAAATACCTAAAATACTATTTACTTGGTAATAGTAAAAGGGCCACCGATCTGTTAGCCCTATTCATGGTGAAGTTAGTGGGCCCATATCTAGCTAGCTAGATGTGAACATGAATATTTCGTGACCTTAACGGATGTGGCATCACGTTGTGGTTATGTGTTTCTTTTGAAGAACACAGATCGGAAACTTTTGAAGTTTCGACACGAAATGAATAAACAGATCGGCTATAGTATTATTCCGCCACGATAAGACCGTAATGGAAATACTTAAGCAGTAAGTTTCATACGTAAATGAAAGAGTACGGTATTCTTTCATATGAGGACTCCTCCCGAGACACGTCAGTTAGACGGTGTGTCCGAACTAAAAACGAATTTTGTTGGACATGATAAGGTTTATCACGAGTCGCTCTGAGCTACTGTTTCCTTCAATAGGATATGTATTAACAGTGCAAAACTTATTTAGAATAAGGTTCCACATAAATCTGTTTGACAGATATCATATATGATATGAACAGGAAAGAAACGAGGTTTCTCATTCCTGATAATTTGGGTATGCCAGGCATAACGTTTGGATGATACCAAACTAAAAGACCCAAATTGGATAAGTGCCAATATAGGTTATCCTAAGGGAAACCTTAAGTATAGTACTTGTAAATCTCACATGAGAACAATGTGATTGTTGCTCACCATGCGGTTTTTCCTGAGAGGAATACCGATATGCAGTGGTCAGTGGGAGGATAGTGATACTCGATGAAAATCGGAGTAATACTCAAGGCACGAAGTCCTTAATGGAACACAAATAGTTCATCTATGATGAATCTATACCATTAATCTTCAAATACACAAGAAACTAGTAGATCGGATAGAGTCAGAAAACAACCTAGGGTATGGGTTTCTGATCTCACCCCATAAAGATGTCAATCTTATGGAGGTGTACCATCCGACTACGTTTTGAGGAAGTGATACGAGGTATCGACTCCCTATTATGGCAAAGTGCCATGAGTCCGAAATGGATTCCATGTATAACAACTATTTGGATACTAGTTGTTGTACCACAAGGCATTGTGCCTATTGGTACATTAAACGTCTTCAAGGAAGACATACATGGAAGGCAACATACCAACGTACAAAGCTGGGCTTTTGACGGAAAGGTATCGTTATCAACATTGTGTTAATAACGGTTCAACCTTTTACCTGTTGCCATGGTAAACCCATTTTGAAGATGCTTGTTGATAACTGTATATTTCATTTATGAAATGTGTCAGTTACAAATCAAAATCGCTTTCCTGAAAAGGAAACCTTTTGGAGGATGTTTACAACATCCTGACGATTTTGTATAACCGACAAACAAGGTTTGCGGGTTATTCGATCCATGTTTGGATTGAAGCAAGCATAAGGTTCTTGGAACTGTCGTTTTGAAATAATCATAATGGTTTATGATTTAACTCAAACGAAATAATTCTTGTGTATATAAGGAGGTTAGTGGGAGAGGCACTGACAGTGAAATTCCCATAAAGCAATTGTTGAAAGCTTGGCTTTCATAGATATTCTTTCAATAGGAATTCTCCGTAGAATTCGGGAGTAACAACCTTTATTCAAGGAATAAAGATCTACTGGGATAGATTTGGAGTTTGTTAACACTCTCTGGGAAATTGTACATTTAAAATGTACTTGTATTGGTGTCTCATACGCTTCGAGCATATGGAGTCACAATCGGGTCAATCCAAGTGATAGTCACTGGATTGAAATTAAGAACATCTGTTAGTATCTAGAGAACTAAAGATGCTGTCTTAAACTATGGAGAAGGAGAACTTGAAGTGACTGGGATCACTGCTGCAAGTTTCCAAACAATTAAATACTACGGTACTATAAAGTTTGAATAACGGGACAGTGAGCTGGAAATCTTCCGAGCAAGATAACTGTTGCCGAATAAACAACAAATGCGGATTATTGCTGCAGCTGAGGCAGCAATAAAAGCCATTTGGTCGAAAATAAATCTAATTAGATTAGATATAGTTCTTTTAGCAGCTGAGCTAGGCGTCAGCACAGGCTAAGGAATTAAAGGTCTCATCGACGATCCAGATATATACTTCTATATCATCTGATTCGTTCGGATCATACATCGTGGCGATGTGATGATCGTGCAATCGCGTCAGACGATAATCAAACAAATCCGCTGACGAAAACTTTCCTCAGCAATTTGAGCGAACCGTACATAGTTCGGGTGTGGGACACTTGAGTGACTGGCTATGTGCCAAGTGGGAGATTGTTGGACAAAATGACCCATAGCGTCACTATTTGCACAGATCATTGTGTTGTTGTAGCAAATTAACTATGTGACAAGGAAATTGCACTCTCATCATTTGTGATTAGATCACCATAGATATATAAATGAAGAGAGGTCCCTATGATTAGTTCCTGGACTGAGAATGATATGAGACAGTATCAGTCCCCGAAGGATTAATCATTAAATATCCCTAGCCGGAGTATTATCGAGACTGGACATCGATAATGCGGAATAGGCTAGTATGTGCATTGTGAGGGCACAACGGCATAGTTCTCATATATATAAGTATTGGATACTTATGCAAGTGCGATAGGAGGTCGTGTTTCACCGATGGTACGGGAAACAGCTTCGCTCTGGATAGACCCCTCGGAATCCCATTGGTATTATGACTATGTGTCTATGGGAGGCCGAAATCAAGGTAGGTGTGTATAGTCTTAACCTGAGACTTGCATCGCTAATACTTACGATAATCGATAGACTTTGGTCTTGGTGGTACAGGGTTTAACCGGTTCTGCGTACACCACTTCTGGGTTTATCAGAGAGTCGTAGTGTATTGGGTGTGATGTCAAGACGGAAGTATCACTTCAGTCATAGTGGAGATGATGTCACGCAGGATACGGTATTAGTGCTCTTAAGTGATGCGCATCCAATCGGGATATTATGACCAGGTCATGAATATCCGATTATAGAGACTAGTTACCAGACATCCGACATGTGCTTCGGACGGGGCAGACACTTATCCAGCCCCAGCCCTAGCACGTGACTATCCGATACTGGGCCGATACGCACAATACATTGTATACTACGCTTGATACAGATCTTAATATTCTAAATGGATATGTCCGGAGAATTGGGTAGACTTGGTGCTTTGCTAGGAGTCGACCTTGTCTCGTAAATCGGTAGAACGTAGTACTTGGTACGTACGTGATTCGGATACTCCGACGACCGTATTTACTGCCAACTTATCCGGGGATCTCATGGGTCGCTTCCCGATAATCCACCGATGACGCATAACTCGCACTCTTGAATAATCTGGGATTATATAGAAGAGAGAGAAAATTAATCTAGGATTAATTACGGAGATATTTTATCTAGGATAAAATATCGTCTAGAGAGAGATAACGATTAATTTGGAATTAATCGGTAAATTAATATATTCGATATATTAAATGAAATTAGATTTCGACGCGGAATTAAAATTAGATTTTAATTCGGGCGAACGAATTAATTTAGAATTAATTCGTTAGCGACGTGAATAGTGAATTCGCTAGGCGTAATCATTTAATTACGACGCGACGGAAAAATCGTTAATTTGGAATTACGAACCCGAGCCCGAGTGTGATTGCGAGCGCATTCGTATTTCGAATTCGAGTGCGGCACGCAAGTCACATCAAGCGTCAAATCAAACGTCAGTCATTCATCACATCAAGCGTCAAATGAACGTCATTGAGTGATGTGACATTGATTGATTGATATGAGTGATTGATTGATTGATAGACTTACATCCATCACTTATTAAAGTGACATGTGAATAGTTGATGTGAGTTGGTGTAATATTGTTTGGAGGGAAAATCATTTACTTTGGTTTTATTTAATCAATTAAGTAATGGTTTTATTATTTTTTCTTGGAAAATATATAAAGGCTTTTTGGAAAAGCTTTACCAATTATTACACACAACTTTCTTCTCTCTCTTTTTCTCTCTTCTCCTCACGCCCAAAACTGAAAATGCTCACTGGTTTTGAACCTTAATGGCGTGACATATGGGAAGCAAGAGTGGTTTTTCATGGTGAGAAATCAAGTGCTAGCACACTTACGAGTCTTGCGAAGGTGGTAGGGAGGTTCGCCCATGAGCCGGGATCCGTCGGACGAGGCTTGGAGCTCCGTTTCGTCACTCAAAATCTGTTTTGGAGGCAGTGAACTGCTGCATTGTGCGCCTATGGAAGTGGCCATTTTGGCCTTGATTCGTCTCCAAATCGACTCAACCGATCGATGTGAGTATTCCGCTACCTCCGTTGATGTGTTCACACATGTTTTCATTGCTTGTTTGATCTTGGACCTAGATAATTACCAACAGTAACAAACAAAGGCTCAAACTAAGTAAAAAGATGAAAAACTTACATGTGGCACTATCGTCTAGGACACATTAACAAGACTCGTAAATCCACACTTTCGAAGAGTGGGGTACTTGGATGGATTTGATCAAATTCATTATGACGTCTGTGAATCTTGCTTATTAGGCAAAATGCCTAAATCACCTTTTTAGCGGTAAAGGTGTACGCGCCACCGAAGTAGCCCTCGTTCATAGTGATGTTTGTGCCCATGTCTAGGCAGGCTTGAGGTGGATTCGAATACTTCGTAACCTTTATGGATGATGCATCGCGTTATGGTTATGTATCTTATGAGACACAAGTCGAAACTTTTGAGAAATTCAAGAGTTTCGACACGAAGTTGAAAAACAGACAGGCAAGAGTATAAAGACATTACGGTCGGACCGTGGTGGCGAATACTTGAGCAATGAGTTTCTAGATTACTTGAAAGAATATGGTATTCTTTCACAGTGGACTCCTCCTGGAACACCGCAATTAAACGGTGTATCCGAACGGAGAAACCGAACTCTGTTGAACATGGTAAGGTCTATGATGAGTCGCACTGAGCTACATATTTCCTTCTGGGGATATGCATTAAACAGTGCAGTTCTTATTTTGAATAAGGTTCCGTCAAAGTCTGTACAATAGACACCATATGAGATATGGACAGGAAAGAAACCGGGTTTCTCATTCCTAAAGATTTGGGGATGCTGGGCATACGTCAAACATTTGGAAGGTACCAAACTTGAGCCGAAATCGGATAAATGCCTATTCGTAGGATATCCTAGGGAAACCAAATGATATTACTTCTATCACCCACGAGAGAACAAAGTATTTGTTGCTCTACATGCGATTTTCCTTGAGAAGGAATTCCTGAATATAGTGGTACGTGGGAGGAAAGTAGAACTCGATGAAAATCGGAGTGATACTGTTCCTGGCATAGAATCCTCAACGGAACAAGAACAGTCCATTCGGGATGAGACTGTACCACAATCTTCTATTACACAAGGACCGCGTAGGTCGGAGAGAGTCAGGAACCAACCTGAGAGGTATGGGTTTCTGATCTCACCTCATGTAGATATTAATCTCATTGAGGATGACGAACCGGCTAGGTATGAGGAAGCGATACAAAATATCGATTCCACTTTATGGCAAGAGGCCATGAAGTCCGAAATGGATTCCATGTACACCAACCAAGTTTGGACACTGGTTGATGCACCAGAAGGCAAAAGCCTATTGGATGTAAATGGATCTTCAAGAAGAAGACCGACATGGAAGGCAAACGTACAAACGTAAAAAGCTAGGCTTGTAGCGAAGGAGTATCATCAACGACATGGTGTCGATTACAATGAAACTTTCTCACCCGTTGCCATGATTAATCCATTTGGATAATGCTTGCTATTGCTGCATATTCGATTACGAGATATGGCAGATGGATGTTAAAACCGCTTTCCTTAATGGAAACCTTTTGGAGGATGTTTATATGCATAGCCTGACGGTTTTATCGTGCTAGACTTGCAAATAAGGTTTGTTAGTTAAATCGGTCCATTTATGGACTGAAGCAAGCATCGCGGTCATGGAACCAATGTTTTGATGAGATCATAAAAGAATATGATTTCATTCAAAACGACGATGATCCTTGTGTATATAAGAAGGTTAGTGGGAGCGCACTGACATTCATTGTCCTTTATGTTGACTATGTATTGCTTATGGGAAATGACATTCCAATGTTAACATCGGTGAAAGCTTGGCTTTCATTAAAATTCTCCATGAAAGATCTGGGAGAAGCAGCCTTTATTCTAGAAATAAAGATCTACAGGGATAGATCTAGAAAGCTGCTTGGACACTCCCAGAGCACGTACATTGACAAAGTGTTGAAAATATTCAACATGGATCAGTCCAAGAAGGGACTGTTACCAGTGTCACATGGCATCTCTCTATCTAAGGAAATGTGTCCTAAAACTCAAGATGAGAGAAACAGCATGAGTCGGATACCGTTCGCCTCGACATTCGGATCGATCATGTATGCCATGATATTACACGACCTGATGTCTCGTATGCTTTGAGCATGTGTAGTCGCTATCAGGCCGATACAGGTGATGGTCACTGGATGGCAGTTAAGAACATCCTTAACTATCTTAGATGAACTAAGGATGCTTTCTTAATTTATGGAGATGGAGAACTTGAGGTAACTGGGTATACCGATGCAAGTTTCCAAACCGATAAAGACGACTCTAAGTCGCAATCCGGGTAAATATTTTGTTTGAACAACGGAGCAGTAAGTTGGAAATCTTCCAAGCAAGAGACTGTTGCCGATTCAACAACAGAAGCGGAGTATATTACTGCAGCTGAAGCAGTAAAAGAGGCAGTTTGGATCCGTAAATTCCTAATTGGATTAGGAGTAGTTCCGTTAGCAGTTGAGCCCGTTCCATTATTTTGTGACAATAACGGGGCTATAGCGCAGGCTAAGGAACCACGGTCTCATCAACGATCCAAGCATGTTCTTCAACGTTTCCATCTGATTCGTGAGATCATACATTGTGGCGATGTGAAGATCGAGAAGGTCGCATCAGATGACAACATTGCAGACCCGCTGACGAAAGCTATTTCATAGAAAAAGTTTGAGAAGCATATACATAGTTCAGGTGTTAGATGCTTGAGTGACTGGCTATAGGCCAAGTGGGAGATTGTTAGACAATTATGACCCATAGCGTCACTGTTTGTAAAAGACATTGTGTTTTTGTACAAAATTGACTATGCAATATTGAAATTGCCTTTTATCATTTCTTAATTTATTTACTTTGATATATAAATGGTAAAAGTCCATATGATTAGTTCCGGATTGAGATGATATGAGACAGTATCAATCCATAAAGGTTTAATCATTAAATATCCCTAGTGGTAGTATTATCGAGACTTGACATCAATAATGCGGAATAGACTAGTATTGCACTTGTGCGCGTTGTGAGGGCATAACGACATAGTTCTCATATGTTTAAGTATATGATACTTATGCAAGTGCGATAGGAGGTTGTGTTTTACCGATGGTACGGAAAACAGCTTCGCACTGGATAGACCCCGCGGAATCCCATTGGTAGTATGTATATGTGTCTATAGGAGTCCGCGTCAGGGTGGATGTATTTGGTCTTAACCTGAGACTTACATCGCTAATACTTGCGACAATCGGTAAACTTTGGATTTGGTCGTCCAGGGCTTTAACAGGTTCTGTGTACTCCTCTATTGGGTTTATCGAGAATCGTAGTGTATTGGATGTGATGTCAAGACGGAAGTATCACTCCAGACATATGGAGATGATGATCACGCAGGGATTCATAACTCGTTCTCTATTGTGTTGCAACCATCGGGATAATGTGACAAGGTCATGATTATCCGATTCAAAGAGACTAGTTTATTGATATCTGATATGTGCTTCGTACGGGGCAGACACTATTCCAGCCCTAGGCCTAGCACGTGACATCTGATACTGGATCGCAATACGAGATACTAGGTATTCTACGCCTGACATAGATTATATATTCCAGTAAGAATATTTCTGGAGAATTGGGTAGGCACGGTGTTTTGCTAGAAGCCAACCATGTCTTGTAAATCGGTAAGTACGTGGTACGAGGTACTCACTTTATCGGATAGTCCGATAACCAGATTTACTGCCAACATATCCAGAGATCTCTTGGGTCGCTTCCCAAAGATTCACCGATGATAGTTGACTTAAATTAGAATTAATCTGGGATTAATTTAGAGAGAGAAAATTAATCTGGGATTAATAAGGGTTTTATTTAATCTGGGATTAAATGGGTTCAGTAGAGAAAGAACGCGATTAATTTGGAATTAATCGGTAAAATAAATTTAATAGTTAAATTTGAATTTTCTATTTAATTTATTCAAATGGGCTAAAATTAATATATCAGATATATTAAAATGAATTGGATTTCATTACGAGATTAAAGTCGGACTTTAATACGAATGAACGAATTAATTTAGAATTAGTTCGTGAACGACGTTCGTAATATATTTGCGAGGCATCGTCATTTAATTAAATTAGATTTAATTTTAGCGACGAAGGTTCGTTTAATCGGATTAAACGGAACCGAGCCGTGGTAAATGTTCGTAGAGATATTTGAATTTCGAATTCAAATTTGGAGCCCATGTGTGGTAGGTGTTCCCACCACACAACCACCTTGTTTTACTTTTTGAAAACCATTTACCCATATCTACCTTGTTTAGGGTAAAAGGTGAAATGGTTTCACCTAAAGGTAAATGACAAAAGGCATCTCTACACTTTGTAACACTTAACAAAAATTGAAAAACACAAACCCTAGAAGCTCTAAGGCTTGGCCGAATTTCATCCCTCCCTTCTCTCTTGGATTTGTTTTCAAATCAACAAAAAGCTAGCACTTTGGAAGTGAACAAAGGTGTTAGGGAAACTACTCAAAAGCTTGGAATCATCCAAAAGGTTGGATCTTGGAGATCTTGCTCTCAAAATTTTTAAAGCTCTATCACTCATTGTAAGTTTATTCCGCACCTTATAATGATCATATCAATTGTTTTTCATGCTTATTAGATCCTATGAATGTTCTAGGAACACTAACAATAATTTGTTGGCCAAAGTCAAGATTGTGTGTTATTTAACGGGATCCTAGCCCACTAGGAAATACGGTTCCCGAGTACTCGATAGAGGGTTAGAGGCTCTCCGAAAAATAGTGGAGGCAAGAATTAAAATTTGCAATATTCGTTTAATTATTTTCCATACGTGCTCAATTCAAATTATTCGGCAACTAAATTAATATATTAGTTGGACTAATTTTTAATCGTTGTTTTAAAACAGTTGGACTGTATTCAAACTATTTCAATTAATAGTTGATTTTATAATTGGATTATAGTAATCAATATAATTGAATTTAACCAATTAAAAGTATAGTTGATTATGTAGTTGGACTATAGTAATCATTATATTTAAAAGTACCTGAAATCGTTGATTAAATAGTTGGACTATTAGAATCAAGATAATATTTAAAGATTAATGTTTAAAACATAATCCTAGGGAAAATATGTTTAAACGACATTAATTTTCAAATTGGGAATAAAATTTCAGGATAGTCCTGGAAAATAAAAAGTTACTTTATTTGATAAAATAACCTCTTGGGCCTAAACCTGGAGTTAAGAAAATAGTATAGCATGATCTTTGGAAGATTCATGTAATGATACTTTAGTGTGTAATCCATTATACTTGCCAAATAGACTTCTTAATTTCTTAATCATAACTAAGGATTAGATCCTTAAAGTATGATAATGAAATTGAAGGATCTTCATAGGTCTATACTGAGATCTTAGAAGTTTTGAATTACAATCAATAACTCTTGGAGAGTTAATGGCTATTCTTAATGAGACAAAGCCAAAGTTTGCAATAGGGCAAGAAGCACAAGGCGTACCTTACTTCGATATTCCAGAAACCCAAGGCTTTGCCAAAGGCTTCTAGAATGTGGAAAAGGGCAAAGGCAAAATCATTATTATCTTCTAGGAAGATAAAGGACATATCCCAAGATGTCTGCCTAAACTGCAGCAAACGGGGTCATTAAAGTTTGACTGTTGTATGCACAAGGAAGACATGAAGGAATTGAAGATGGGCAAGGCTCTGACTTCAAATATGTTTATCATAAATATGTTCACTACTAGTATTAAAATTGGATATTAGATACTAAATAGTGGTACATAAATATATGTACTGATGTGCAGAATCTGCTATGAGCATGATACTGACTTCAGATGAGATTAATCTGCGAATCGGAAATGGGACAAAAGTCGATGTTTTAACCATAGATACCTAAGTTTAGGAACTATCCTTTGGGTGTGTACTTAAATTAGGAAATTGTTATAATGTAACTAGTTTTACTGGGAACATTATCTCTATATCGAGTATAACTCGTTGCGAGTATACCTTTATATTCTAGAACACTAAAGTGTTTTATTATATAAAGATGATATTGAGATAAATACATTAGATGTGAATAACAGTATTTATATTTTGAATATAAATAAATCTCAAACATATAACTTGACAAACAAGTAGCTCAAACTGATTTGATCAATTAAGACTTATAAGTACCATTGATTTGTTAGCCCTCGTTCATAGTGACATAAGTGGGCCCATATCTAGCTAGGCTAGAGGTGGATATGAATATTTCGTAACCTATACGGATGTGGCATCGCGTTATGGTTACATGTTTCTTTAGAAACACGAATCGGAAACTTTTAGAGTTTCGACATGAAATAGACGATCAGATCGGCTAAAGGATTAAAACATCACAGTTTGACCATGATAAAAATACTTAAGCAATAAGTTTCTAATATACTTGAAAGAGTATAATATTCTTTCAATGAGGACTCCTCCTGGAACACGTCAGTTTGACGGTGTGTCCGAACGGAGAAACCGAATTTTGTTAGACATGATGAGGTTAATCATGAGTCGCTCTGAGCTACCATTTCCTTCAACGGATAAGCATTAACAGTGCAATACTTATTTTGAATAAGGTTCCATGAAAATCTGTTTGACAAACTTCATATTAGATATGAACAGGAAAGAAACCGGGCTTTGTCACTCCTAATGATTTGGGAATGCTATGCATACGTTGGATGATCCAAACTAGAACCCAAATTAGATAAGTGCCTAATTGTAGGTTATCCTAAGAAACCAAAGTATAGTACTTATACAACTCACAAGAGAACAATTTAATTATTGCTCGCCATGCGCGGTTTTCCTTAGAGGAAGACCGATATACAGTGGTAAGTGGGAGGATAGTAAAACTCGATGAAAATCGAGTAATACTGTTCAAGGCACCAAGTCCTTAATGGAACACAAGCAGTTTATCAAGGATGAATCTGTACCAATAATCTTCGAATACACAAGAACCACGTAAGTCGGAGAGAGTCAGAAAATAACATGAGGGTATGGGTTTCTGATCTCACCTCATAAAGATGTCAATCTTATTGAGGAAGACCAACAGAATACATATGAGGAAGTGATACAAGGTATCGACTCCCTATTATGGCAAAGTGCCATGATGTCCGAAATGGATTCCGTGCAAATCAACTATGTTTGGACACTAGTTGTTGTACCATAAGACATTGTGTCTATTGGTACTATATAAGTCTTCAAGGAAGACATATATGGATGGTAACATACCAACGTACAAAGCTAGGCTTGTAGCGAAAAAGGTATTGTTATCAACATTGTGTTGATTACAATGAAATCTTTTACTTATTCCCATGTTAAATCCATTTGGATAATATTTGCTGAAGCTGCATGTTTCATTTATGAAATATGGCAATTAAACGGGAAAATCGCTTTCCTGAAAAGGAACCTCTTGGAGGATGTTTACAACATCTTGATGGTTTTGTCGTACCAAAACTAGCAAACAATTTGCAGGTTATTTGATCCATGTATGGATTGAAGCAAGCATTAGGTTCTTGGAATTATCGTTTTGATGTAATCATAATGGTGTATGATTTGATTCAAAACGAAATTGATTCTTGTGTATATAATGAGGTTAGTGGGAGCGCACTGACAGTGAATGTCCTTAATAATAATGATATGTCATTTCTTGGAAATGATTTTCCCATATCACAATCGGTGAAAGCTTGGCTTCGAGAAAATTCTCCGTGATTTCTTGGGAGAAACAACCTTTATTCTAGGAATAAAGATCTACTGGGATAGATTTAAAGTTGTTAACATTCTTCGAGAAGTCGTACATTGAAAAATGTACGTGACCTGGTGTCTCATACGCTTTGAGCATATGGAGTCACAATCGAGCCAATCCAGGTGATAGTCATTGGATTAATATTAAGAACATCCATTAGTATCTTAGAGAACTAAGGATGATGTCTTAAACTATGGAGAATGAGAACTTGAAGTGACTGGGATCAATGCTGCAAGTTTCCTAACGGATAAAAACAACGGTACTATACAGTTTGAATAACGGAACAGTGAGCTGGAAATCTTCCAAGCAAGATACTGTTACCGAATAAACAACAAATGCGAGTAATTGCTGCAGCTAAGGCAGCAATAGAAGCCATCTGGGTCATTAACAAATCTAATTAGATTAGATATAGTTCTGTTAGCAGTTGAGCTAGGCTACAGCGCAGGCTAAAGAATTAACGGTCTCATCAACGATCCAGATACATACTTCGACTATTCATCTGATTCGTTCGGATCATATATCGTGGCGATGTGATGATCGAATAAATCACATCAGATGGTAATCATGCAAATCCGCTGACGAAAGCCTTTCCTCAGCAGTTTGAGTGAATCGTACATAGTTCGGGTGGTAGACACTCGAGTGACTGGCTATAGGCCAAGTGGGAGATTGTTGGACAATTATGACCCATAGTGTCATTATTTGTACAGATCATGGTGTTGTTGTATAAATTAACTATGTGACAAATGGGATTTCTCTCCTATCATTTGTGATTAGATCACCTAGATGTATAAATGATAAGAGGTCCTTATGATTAGTTCCTGGATTGAGATGATTTGAGACAGTATCAATCCACGAAGGTATAGTCATTAAATATCCCTAGTCAGAGTATTGTCGAGATTGGACATCGATAAATACGTAAAAGACTAGTATTACACTTGTGCGCGTTGTGAGGGCACAATAGCATAGTTCTCATATATTTGGGTATTGGATACTTATGCAAGTGTAATGGAGGTTGTGTTTACTGATGGTACAGCAAACAGCTTCGCTCTGGATAGACCCCCTCGGAATTCCATTAGTAGTATGACTATGTGTCTATGGAAGTCCGAAATCAGGGTAGGGGTATTTGATCTTAACCTGAGACTTGCACCGCTAATACTTGTGACAATCAATATGCTTTGGTTTTGGTCGTCCAGGGCTTTAACAGGTTCTTTGTACGCCTCTGCTGGGTATATTGAGAATCGTAATGTATTGAGTGTGATGTCAAGATGGAAGTATCACTCCAGTCATATTGGAGATGATGTCACGTAGGATACGGTACTAGTACTCTTAAGTACTGCAGTCATCGGGATTTTATGACTAGGTCATGTATATCAGATTATAGAGAGTAGTTACCAAATATCCGACATGTGCTTCGTACGGAGCAGACACAATTCCAGCCTCAGGCCTAGCACGTGACATCCAATACTGGATCGACATACACAATACTATGTATACTAGGCCCGATATAGATCGCTTATTCATGTAAGCATGTTTCTGGAGAATTGGGTAGGTATGGCACTTTGCTAGAAGCTAACCTTGTCTGGTAAATCGGTAAAAACGTAGTACTAGGTACGTACGTATTTGGATAGTCCGATAATCGTATTTACTGCCAACATATCCGGGAATCTCATGGGTCACTTCCCGAACATTCACAGATGACGTATGACTCGCACTTTATTAATCTGGGATTAATTAGATGAGAGAGAAAATTAATCTAGGATTAATTACGGAGATATTTTATCTGGGATAAAATATCAATAAAAGAGAGAGAACGATTAATTTAGAATTAATAGATAATTAATATATTCGATGTATTAAACGAAATTGGATTTCGACGCGGAATTAAAATTAGATTTTAATTCGGGCAAACGATTTAATTTAGAATTAATTCATCAGCGACGTGAATAGTAATTATGCTAGGCATGATTATTTAATTAAATTAGATTTAATTACGACGCAGCGGAAAATTTGTTAATTCGGAATTAACGAACCCGAGCCCGGGAGTATTTGTGAGCGCACTCGCATTTCGAATTCGAGTGCGGCACGCAAGTCACATCAAGCATCAAATCATTACTCACATCAAGCGTCAAATCGCTAGTCATTTCAAGCGTCAAATCACTTATCACTTTGAGTGATGTGACTTGACAACTTGTCATTTTGAGTGATGTGACTTGACAACTTGATTGAATGATGTGAATAGTGATAGAGTGGTTGGCAAAACTTTATGCCATTTGACTTTTTGGAAAAAGAAAATGGTAAATGATTTTAAAATTAATTAAGTGTATTAGATACACATTTTTGGCAACCTTTACACAAAACTCACACACTCTCTCTTTCTCTCCTTCTCTCTCACGCCCATGGTGGGCATTTCTTCTTCCATTTTTCTGGTCAAAACCGTGAATGAAGGAGAAGCATTAGAGTGATTTTTGTGGCAAAAATCAAGAGTGCTAGCACACATAAGAGACATACGAAGGTGATAGGGAAACCCACTCGTGAGCTTGGAATCACAACACGAAAGCTTGGAGCTTCAAGGACACTTGCATGGCCGAATTTGAAGGACACCAAAATGCTCACTGCCGTGACTTCCAAAGGAGGGCAGAAAAGTGTTTATCTTCAACGCATCGCCTCAATCGATCGATTTGAGTATTCCGTGACTTCTTCGATGTATTTGCATGTATGTTTTTATGCTTGAATTGATCATCGGGACCGTAGAAACTCCAACATTAATTGCATGTCTACATGTGGGGATAGATTTGGTAGATTCGTTAGGACTGAATAGGAAAGCTTATACTCCGAGAACATATTTGAAAATCTTTTTTCCATACCATCTAGATCTAGCACACAAACCATGAGTGAATATAAGAGACCACCAAGGAGGACTCTTGAAGAGTACCTCCACCCAGCTCGCACAGCTACACCTTTTTGCATCATGTTTCCTCCTAATTCATGACACGTAGACTTAATCCCGGGATGATACAGTATCTCCCAACCTTCCATGGTTTGGAGAACGAGAACCCCTATATGCACATTAGGGAATTTGAAGAGGTAGTTGCGACTTACCATGACCGGTTTGGGACTACCGATATAATTAGACTTAAGTTCTTCTCCTTTGCCCTTAAGGATAGAGCTAAAAGCTGGTTGTAATATTTAAGACTTAGGTCAATAGAATCATGAAGTGAGATGACACAAGTATTCTTTAACAAATAAAGAATCATAAGACTAATGCCTGGAAAAGATAAATCACCATCTTCTCCCAAAGAGACAGTGAAACCCTTTATCAAACATGGGAGAGGTATAAAGAGATATTAGCTAGTTGCCCTTACCATGGATATGAGAGTTGGCGCTTAGTAAGTTATTTTTATGATGGTCTAACCTATAGAGAGCGCCAGTTTGTTGAGACAATATGTAATGGTGAGTTTATAAGGAAAGACCCCGATGAGGCATTCAAGTATTTAGATGAACTAGATGAGAAATCTCATACATGGACTGGACCAAATGCCTTGGATAGCACTGATAGGACACACCCCACTTCTTATAGCAAAAGCCTGCACCACCTTAGGGAAGAGGATAATCTTAAGGCATAGGTTGAGCCTTATAAGCCAGAGATAGCAAGACCATGCACTCAGTCGCCCACCTAGAACCTCAAGAGTGTCAGGTTTATGGTAAGATGATAAGGACAGATGAAGAACAATTCTATATCTTAGGGACGTGCTAGATACACCATATCCAAATATCTAAACCTTAGTTTGCGGAACCATCCCAATCTTAGTTGGAGATAGGAGTCTCATCAGCCTATTCAAACACTACTACCTAGAGGCCCCCAGTATCACACACCTGCAGTTCTTAGGAATTCCATAGAGGATAGTGTGCAAGCATTTGTGGAGGCCCATAAGGCAATTATGGAAGCCCAGAATAAAACTAATCAAAGGATTGAGTCATTGATAGCTTAGGTAGTTGAAGATTTTAGGGAGATTAAGAGTTAGATCTATAAATTAACTAATGTCTTGAGTGTACAAGAAAATGATAAATTCCTATCTCATGGCACAGACTAATCATGAGGTTACTAATATAAAAAGTGTTAATACCATAATCACTAGGAGTGGTAGGGAGGTAGGCTTGCAGGACACGTCCAACACCATAGATGACCCCAAAGATAGTGGTATAGGTACCCCTCAGGAAGAACCGGTGCCACATTTCCAACCAAGAATACCATTTCCTCAAGCACTTAACTTTTTTCATGACGAGAAACTACCACAAGGTAAGGGTGAGTGTCATTACTCATATATGCTAGAAACAGTCCAGTCAGAAATAGCTTCTCTACAACCTGAATTAAATCCTCATGAGCTGAAACTGGTCCCAAAGAACCGAAAAATGAGAAAAAGGAAAATTATGGCTCAATTAAAAATGATACCTGGGAGATTAAAAATGATTTTGAGCCAACTTTTCCTTATGAGCAGCCCAAAATTTCAACAATCACCAGACCTATGGGGATCCATGGACAAACTGCCACAGCTAGTCAAAATTCTTGTCTCATGCCTTCATCAATACGCTAGATGGAAACCACCAAGACAACCTGAGTGGTTATGTCTGGATGAAGATGTTAAACTTAGCGCTAGCGGGGAGGCAACCCTTGCATCTATATTTTATTTTAATTTATTTAATTTACTCTAGTTTTATTTTATTATGTGCTAATTGCAAGTTTTATTTTTATCCTTTGCATGAGCGTTTACACAGCCACATAAATAAAATCTCATTAGCAGGAACCTGATCAACTCTACACCTGGTAGTGTTGTTTCTTAATCCTTTATCTTTATATTTATCTTACATTGAAGACAATGTAAGTTTTAAGTGTGAGAGTGTATGCATGAGCATGTAAACCTTCAAAAAAATATTGTTTTGCTTATTGTTAGTCCTTGATAATTAAACATACGTCTAATGATGATATTGTTGTATTTTAGGGTGAAATCTTAGAAACAATAAGTCCTCTAATGCACTTTCATCTATTGTTTTGCGTAGTTTATATATGTTAGATTTGTAAGCACTTAATTATAGGTTTTTAGCAGTAAAAGCCTGAGTAGTTGACAAAGTAATTAATTGAAGAAATTACATGCCGATGAATGACCATTTGCTTAGATTTCTATCCTGGTTTGCTTGTGTTATGATTTGTGGTATGGTTGAAAATAAAAAGAAAAAGTCTCTAAAGAAAGAAATTTAACCATCTATAACCGATAAGCGTGAAGTTACCCATGGGCGAGTATTAGGACAACCATGAGGAGAAATGCTACTTTAAAGGGTAGGTGTGTTGAAAAAAAAGAACAAAAGAAAAAAAGAAAAAAGAAAAGAGACAAAAGAAAAGAAAAAGAAAAATAATACCATATTGAGCACAAAAAAGCAACTACCGAGCTTAATTGAGATGTCTAGGTTGGTTTGACCCATCGATCCCAATTTTAAACGAAATCATTGAGTTGGCTTACCTAGGAATCAAGCTGTGAATGAACCTTTACACACACACTCTGTGAGTATCGCTTAGATGATTTATTCAAGGACTTAGATTTGAGTTACATTGAGTACTTTGGAGATTCTGTGTTTTCATTAGTGGGCATTCTTTGAGGACAAAATTATATGAAACTATTGGGACTATTTAATTTTTATTTTTTCATGATTGTATGTTTTAAATGACGTTTGTGGGTCGTCGCTGTAAGCCCTCACGAGACTATAACTCGTCCACTAGGGACACCTAGGGGTTTAAAGGCTTGTTGCATAAGTTAAATGCAATCATGATCCCTACGAAAGTGGCTTAGATAGTTTTATTGATTTCAGTTTAGTTCCTGGTTGAGGATTGGGATAAGTGCATAAAAGTGTACTTTGAACATCATTAACTCGGCTTAATTATCTTGTATTTAATCTTAATTAGAGTTTATTTTTTGCTTTGTTATTAGGATCAATAGAATATGTAGTTTGGATCAATTACAAATGTTTCGGGACCTTGCGGACGCATCAGAAGCACAAGGAAAGAGTTGAATCGCAGAATCGGAGAAACCAGAAACCTGGCACGCACGCGTATTTTAGAGTTTAGTGTTTTGTACGTTTTTATGAAAATCAGGCCCTTAGGATTTCTCTATATAAACCCAATTTCGTCCAAAATCCTAGGTAAGGAGAAAATAGGAGAAAAATAAGTGAGAAACAAGAGAAACACATTAAAGAGCCACAAATACAAAATCAAGGGAGGAGAACGAAGAACTTCAAGGAAATCATGACATCTCTCCGATCTATTCACACTGCATCTCTTTCTTCCATGGAGAGCTAATCTCCTAGGCAAAGCTAAGGATGAACTTCTATATTTAAACTTCATATATTCATGTTGTTGATTCTTGAATGAACTTTAAACGATTAATAAAATTGATGGTTGTTGTTTTTTATTATCTTTCACTTTATAATCCAGAACCTGTTTTGTCAACTCCCATATAGATCCAATCATGCTTCTTCTATGTGTGATTTGTGAAACCGATTGTGACTGGTAAAGTTCTTTTATGTGTTGGTCTTCTGCTACAGTATTGCCTGAGGGTATATTATCAACGTTAGATAGCTCATAATGATAACTTTTGTATACTATTAACATAGAGAAAATAATAATTGATTACCTTATAATTTAGTATGAGTAGAATAGAATATCTTCTAATTGTTGGTTTGGGATGTGAAACCTTCAATTGCGTAATAAAAAAAATCAATAATTGATTATATGAGTTTGATACAAGAGAGATTCCTGATGCTTTGCTGCTTTTCTCTATTGATATCTTTTATTCACTTTCCATAATTTTGATCTTATATTATCAATTTCATTTGTTTTCTTTATTTAAGTTATTGTTAAAGTTTTTTATTTGAGTAAATTAGTTCTTGTAACCATCTCTCTAAGGAATTGACACCTCGGCTATATTGCGATAACCGCAAGTTATTTTTAGGCGTAATGAGTGGTATTATTGTGGGAAACTATCGATTTTTATCGATTTCTCAGTAAGAAACTTTTTCTGATTTTTCTCAATTTTTCGTTGATCTGGAATTCTAATTGATGAACAGATAGTGGCATTGGAATGAAAAAATGGAAAAGAACAAATGGCCTTTGGAAAATCCGAATTCCGATAGGAGCGTGGCGCTTCCAAGAGGCAGAAGCCACCGCGCGGCCTACAGACACAATGTGTGGGATCCAAGTGCTAGAAAAAATATCAGCTCTAATCCCCCGAATCTCTTTTCATGCTATCCCTACTCTTCCAAGTAGTAAAAGACATATGTATCTTGATTTTTTATAATTCATCGTTATATTCGATTTATACGTATATGTGTTTTGGAAACATAATTATCTTTAAAGTTTGATTAATTTACTTTCTTAGACTATATAAATAGTTGTCATGTGATTGTAAGTAAATTATGGACTTAATTGAAATCTATGATTGAGTAAGAATATGTGCAAAAAGATATTGTGTAATCGGGATTTGGGCAGTTGATGTTGAAATAATATGTACGTATTTGAATTGAATATGATTGTAAGTTTGAGGTGGACGAATTTTATAATGAAAATCTGTATTGTAGATGAAACTCTGCCGAAATTTCAGTAGGATTAAAAGGGTGATTGAGTCATATTTTTACATTTTCTTTCATATACTCTAGTTAGTATTATGTCTTTATCGTAAGTTTTTATTTCTCTTTAGGTGATCGAGATACGATTGGCAATGATGGTCTTGTTTCATTTCTTGGTAGTCAGCTCACTTAGTGTGTGGATAAGCTTGTAACACTGATGTTTTTCAAAGTAAATAGTTACGTATGTTTTCTTAAATGAATGTATTAAATATTTAATTTTTAGAAAGTTTATATTATGGTATAAAAGAATGGATCGAATATTGATTATTTTTAAAATCATATGTTTGTAATATATGAGAAAGTTTGTATGATTTTTTATATACATGAGCATGTGTTTTAGAAATACATTTATGCTAGGATGCACTTGTTGGGGTTGGTGCTCAGAGTGCCAATTTCTCATTGTATTTCCTTGAAAATACTATTGTAAAAGTTTTATTTTGAATAAAATGAGTAGTTTCTATAATATAATATATCTTCTTATATGGTAAAGACGTAATTGACCTTAGAATGATTAGTCATGATGTAGTTGCAAAAATGTCGTAACTGACATTGAGTTGTATCATAATGTTGTCATTCTTAGACAGTTCCTGGTCAAGGTTTACACTATTTGGTAAGCATAGTAAACCTATTGAGATCGGTACATGTCGTATACTGGAATATATGATTCTAATGGTTTCTCAATTAACCATGAGTCTTGGAGACTCGTATAGACGGGTAGGTGTTTATAACGGATAAGCACTGAACAACTCACTTAAGATTCCTAATGGATGGTACACCAACGTCAATAAGAATCTTCTAGGGTTGAGTAGCATTTGTGATTCTTTGGCTTGAGATACCATTGCGGGCACATGAGATATCTTCCACACTTAGAGGGCAGTCAAGTCACCGATCTATTCAGATCAGACCTCCGCCTGTTCATTGGGTGTGGACAGATCCTCAGGGTGTCCTGTGTGTGTCAAGACAGGATGCGCCAGTTCTGTGTACAGAGCATAGGTAGTCCATATATGATTAGCAATCAGATAAAAACCATGGGCCCGTAGTACACTTTAGAAGTGAGTTCTAAGTGTTCTTTTAAAGATTACTAATAGAGACGTCGACGAAATTATTCCTATACAGATTTGATGTTTACATCTATATCATTGGGATATATCTGGACACCTGTGAAGGAGGAATTAAGCCTATGCCATGACCTGTATGATTCAGCGAGTTTATATGTGGTCGTCATAATTTACGGGTGGGTAAATTATGGACATGAAATTGGATTTTGTGATGGATATGCCTGAATCTAGAGAGTCTCATAAATGAAATATACTCGTAGAGTACTAGGGAAACCTTTATGAGTCGTTTGAAGGTTAAACAAAAAATACATGCGAATATACCTAATAGTCATTTCATGATTATTGTGTATTTGTATTTAATGATAGATTTTATTAAATACACATTAATAAAATGTCAAATTATGTTATTTGACATATATCATAAATATATGTATTTGGATATTTAAAGTAAATATAATACATATATTTAAATAATTATTTAGTTGTTTAATTGTTAAATAATTAAAGTAATTAAAAATATAAATATCTTTAGTTATGATATTTTTGGCGATGACTTTATATGCTTTATTTGACTTGTTGTAAATCATTAAATGTTGTAATGATCAAATACACAACTTGATTAAAGCTTTAATGACACAAAAAAAAAAAAAATCTAGACATTATTTTTTATTCCAAAAAATTCGGCCAAAGCTAATTATTGGAGTATAAATTGTTTTGTTTCATTTTCATTCATTTGAGATTAAGCCAACAAATATTACAAAGTGAGTTTTGAGAGAAAAATTTTGGAGATCAAAAGAAAAGCTTGAAAAACTTGGATTTTTGTAAGTTTTTCTTAAACTTTTTCAATTAGAAAATTATTTCTAAAATACTAGGCTACAACATGTGTTGCTTAGTTTCTTCTATACTCTTTATATGGTAATTTTTTGGTTGGAAACTTGTTTGAAAGATTCTTGCATGCTTGTTTTATAAAGTAAGCTTGAAATGGTTTCAATGGCTTACTTTTGATTATTTGATAATCATGTTGCCATTCTAGAGTTTCTAAGCCACTCATTGATGATCTAGAATTATTCTTGAGTTTTTTCGTGATGGTTAGACTTGTTTGGTGTGGTAAAATTTGAATTAAAGTGTTGGATTTATTGATTTTGTAAAATTTATCAATTTGATGAAATTGTAAAATTAGAGTTCTTAACCCTTTCCAAATTTGGACCTTTTCATATATGCGATGTATTACGGTGTGTATATGATGATATTAATTTTTGGGTTGATTGGATTTGATCTTGACATGGTTTGAACATAAAAAGACTAAATTGTAAAAACTAAAAAATTGAGGTGTTCAACAATTTAAGGAAATTTGGGGATTTTGTTGCATTCTGATTTTGATGTGTTGGACATGTTGGAAATCATTTTAGAAATGGTTTAGAATAATCCAAAATTATATTTTTCCAATTTTAGGACTAAAATGATCAATTTGTAAAGTATTGGGGTAATTCGATAATTACCAAGAAATTTGGTTTCTTCTGTAATTTTTTCATAATTTGATAATTGGGTAATTAAATAAATAAGTTTATTTAATTGATCTAAGAAAAATTTTGAAATCAGAAAATTTTGATTTTCCGCGTTTCTGCTGCGTTACCGAATTTTCACCATAAAACCCCTACAAAATGGTATCAGAGCGAGTCTGATTCTGGAAACCCTAATATGATTATGCCTTTTAAATTCAATTTTTAATTTAATCTTTACTTTATGCATGCATGTGTTTATTTAATTTAATTAAATAAAGTAAAAGCATCTTTTGCGAAAAATCCCTGATTAATAAAGTTTTATGTTAATTATATATTTGATACATGTTGCATGGTCAGTCTTGTCAATACAGTTTATGGATATCGTTTCTATAATTATATTCGAGAACGTGTCCAACCTATGAGGGTGTAGCCGATAGGAATTTATTTATTCCGGATGTATATAAGATATTAGATAAATTCAAGCGAAAGCGGAATCTTGAACGTGCCAAAGCTGTCAGGGTTACGCAAGTAGCTTGAGTTTATCATTGACGGAGCTGTCACATAAAGAAACGACCAGGACCGGAAACCCAGGAGTCACTATTGAGTGATTAACAATGAGTTGTCTACCTGATGAATATACGAAGGCGAGAACGTGCCAAAGTTGTAAGCTGAAATATATTCATGGGATCCACCTTTCACTATTTGTATTTAATTTAATTATTAAATCTTTGTATTCTATTTGGGAATTACAGTACTGTATGATTTAGTGGGTGGAGAATTTTTAGATTAAAAATCCAATATCTAGTTAATGATTTTGATATTATATGAAACTAGTTAATTTCTACTAACCGTTTTTCATAATCTATATGATAGATTTGCGATGGCGGCACAATTGACTAATCTGTTTACGTGTATATTGGATATGAACAAACTTAAAAGGTGCTGAGAACTTTGCCGATTGGGATTTAAATTTAAGGATTGTCCTTCATTCAAAAAGTTGGGATATCTACTCGAGGATCTGCTGCCCCTTACTGTGTCTGAGGACGCAACACCGGAGGAACACAAAGTTTTCCAAGCTTAGAGAGATGATGATTTAAAAGTTAAATCATACATCTTAAGTTCACTAGCACCAGAACTCAAGAAACAATACTATGACATGACAGATTAGGATAATATGATGATGCGATTAAGAGAATCGTATATGAATAAGAACAAATTGTTGTTCATAAAGTTACGATGAACTGTTCCATGTGTGACTGGACGAGTGTTGGACAATTATGACCCATAACGTCACTATTTGTACAGATTATGGTGTTGTTGTACAAATTAACTATGTGACAAAGGAGATTGCACTCTTATCATTAGTGATTAGATCACCTAGATGTATAAATGATGAGAGGTCCTTATGATTTGTTCCTGGATTGAGAATGATATGAGACAGTATCAGTCCACGAAAGATAAATCATTAAATATCCCTAGTCTGAGGGCACAACCGCATAGTTCTCATATATTTCGGTATAGGATACTCATACAAGTGTAATAGGAGGTTGCGTTTCACTGATGGTACGGGAAACATCTTCGCTCTGGATAGACCCCCTGGAAATTCCATTGGTAGTATAATTATGTGTCTATGGAAGTCCGAAATCAGGGTAGGTGTATTTGGTCTTAACCTGAGACTTGCACCGCTAATACTTGCGACAATCAATACACTTTGGTTGCGGTCGTCCAGGGCTTTAACAGGTTCTGTGTAAGCCTATGCTGGGTATATTGAGAATCGTAGTGTGTTGGGTGTGATGTCAAGACGGAAGTATCACTCCAGTCATAGTGGAGATGGTGTCACATAGGATATGGTACTAGTGCTCTTAAGTACTGCAGTCATCGGGATATTATGACTAGGTCATGTATATCCGATATAGAGACTAGTTACTTGACATCTGACATGTGCTTCATACGGGGCAGACACAGCTCCAGCCCCAGGCCTAGCACGTGACAGTCCGATACTGGATCGACATACACAATACTAGTATACTACGCCTGATACAGATCCTTTATTCCTGTAAGGATATTTCCTGAGAATTGGGTAGGCATGGCGCTTTGCTAGAGGCCAACCTTGTCTTGTAAATCGGTAAAACGTAGTACGAGGTACTTACGTGTTCGGATTGTCTGACGACTGTATTTACTGTCAACATATCCGGGGATCTCATGGGTCGCTTCCCAAAGATTCACCGATGACGTATGGCTCGCACTTTAATTAATCTGGGATTAATTAAAAAAAGAGAAAATTAATCTGGGATTAATTGCGGAGATATTTTATCTAGGATAAAATATCATTTAAAGAGAGATAACGATTAATTTGGAATTAATCGGGAAATTAATATATTTGATATATTAAACGAAATTGGATTTCGACGTGGAATTGAAATTTGATTTTAATTCAGGCGAACGAATTAATTTAGAATTAATTCATTAAGCGACGTGAATAGTAATTATACTTGGCATGATTATTTAATTAAGTTAGATTTAATTACAACGCAACGAAAAATTCTTTAATTTGGAATTAGCGAACCCGAGCCCGAGATTATTTACGAGCGCATTCGTATTTCAAATTCGAGTGCGGCACGCAAGTCAAATCAGGCGTCAAATCACTAGTCGCATCTAGCGTCACATCATTCGTAAATCAAGTGATGGATGTCTTTCACTTTGAGTGATTGACGCAAGTCACTATTCCTGATTGATGGATTGATGTGAGTTGATGGAGGTTGGTGTGGCTTTAATTGTTTGATTTTTTGAAAGCCAAATTCATGCCAAATTATTTTGAAATTAACAAAAGTGTATTAGATACACTTTTGGCAACCAACAAACACAATTCCTTCTCTCTATTTCTCCCTTCACCTCACGCCCATGAACGGGTAAAAATGCTCACTGGTTTTGCTCAAAACCGAGAGAAGTGGGAAGCACTAGATGGGGATTTTGTGGCAAAATCACAAATGCTAGCACACTTACAAGACATACGAAGGTGATAGGGAAGTTTACCAATGAGTCAGGAATCGTTTGACGAAGCTTGGAGCTCAAAACTTGGAGTCAAAAACTGAAATCATGGAGCAGTGGACTGCTCACTGTCGTGACTTAGAGGAGGGTAGAAAGTTGATTTTATTCATCAAAGCGTCGCTCAACCGATCGATGTGAGTATTCCGCAACTTCGTCGTTGTTATTCACACTTATTTCATGCTTATGTTGGGATGTATGCCCTAGAGCTGCATGTGATGTAAACAGTTTAATGTGTTTAGAAATAAAAGGATGCATTATTCATTTATCAAATTATTTGTTTAATTTCACATATTATATATCTTCATAAATGTCATAGATTACTTATGTACCTTCAGACTTGGTGTATGAGTGTCATGCACCAGAGGATTTAAGTCTGAAGTTAGTAATCTTAAATAGTCCATAGAGAGCAAACAAATCGGGTACTTTGCTTGTGGTTTATCTATAGTTGCGGTCCATTCTATATTTGGATGGCGATCTTAATCCGGATCGTCCATGTAGAGACATGAGAATGGAGGCACCTTATATGATGTGATCATATAGGACTGGACCCAAATAGAAATGACATTCTTATGATAACCGTTAAACAAAGAAAGTCATTTCCATCTACTTGGTGGTCATGTTAGACAATTATGACCCATAGCGTCACTGTTTGTAAAAGACATTGTGTTTTTGTACAAAATTGACTATGTAATATTGAAATTGCCTTTTATCATTTCGTAATTTATTTACTATGATATATAAATGGTAAAAGTCCATATGATTAGTTCCGGATTGAGATGATATGAGACAGTATCAATCCATAAAGGTTTAATCATTAAATATCTGTAGTCGTAGTATTATCGAGACTGGACATCGATAATGCGGAATAGACTAGTATTGCACTTGTGCGCATTGTGAGGGCATAACGGCACAGTTCTCATATGTTTAAGTATAGGATACTTATGCAAGTGCGATAGGAGGTTGTGTTTTACCAATGGTACGGAAAACAGCTTCGCTCTGGTTAGACCCCGCGGAATCCCATTGGTAGTATGTATATGTGTCTATGGGAGTCCGCGTCAGGGTAGATGTATTTGGTCTTAACCTGAGACTTACATCGCTAATACTTGCGACAATCGGTAAACTTTGGTTTTGGTCGTCCAGGGCTTTAACAGGTTCTGTGTACGCCTCTATTGGGTTTATCGAGAATCGTAGTGTATTGGATGTGATGTCAAGACGGAAGTATCACTCCAGACATATGGAGATGATGATCACGCAGGGATTCATAACTCGTTATCTATTGTGTTGCAACCATCGGGATAATGTGACAAGGTCATGATTATCCGATTCAAAGAGACTAGTTGTTTGATATCCGATATGTGCTTCGTACGGGGCAGACACTATTCCATCCCCAGGCCTAACACGTGACATCTGATACTGGATCGAAATACGAGATACTAGGTATTCTACGTATGACATAGATTATATATTCCAGTAAGAATATTTCTGGAGAATTGGGTAGGCACGGTGCTTTGCTAGAAGCCAACCATGTCTTGTAAATCGGTTAGCACGTGGTACGAGGTACTCGCTTTATCGGATAGTCCGATAACCGGATTTACTGCCAACATATCCAGAGATCTCTTGGGTCACTTCCCAAGGATTCACCGATGACAGTTGACTTAAATTAGAATTAATCTGAGATTAATTAAGAGAGAGAAAATTAATCTGGGACTAATATGGGCTTTATTTAATATGGGATTAAAAGTGTTCAGCAGAGAAAGAACGCGATTAATTTGGAATTAATCGGTAAAATAAATTTAATAGTTAAATTTGATTTTTCTATTTTATTTATTCAAATGGGCTAAAATTAATATATCAGATATATTAAAATGGATTGGATTTCATTACGAGATTAAAGTCGGACTTTAATGCGAACGAACGAATTAATTTAGAATTAGTTCGTGAACGACGTTCGTAATATATTTGCGAGGCATCGTTATTTAATTAAATTAGATTTAATTTTTTAGCGACGAAGGATCGTTTAATCGGATTAAATGGAACCGAGCCGTGGCAAATGCCCGTAGAGATATTTGAATTTGGGATTCAAATATTTGGAGCCAAAAGTGTGGTAGGTGTTCCCACCACACAACCATCTTGTTTTGCCTTAATGAATACCATTTACCAATCTCTACCTTGTTTTGGGTAAAAGGTGAAATGGTTTTACCTTTTGGTAAATAACAAAAAGGCAATTCAACATGTGTGAACACTTGACACAAATCAAAACACAAAAACCCTAAAGGAGCTAGGCTTGGCCGAATTCTTCTCCCTCTCTTGTCTTTGATTTGTTTTTCAAATCAACAAAAGCTAGCACTTTGGAAGTGAACAAAGGTGATAGGGAAACTACTCAATAGCTTGGAATCATCCTAAAGCTTGGAATCATCCCAAAGATTGGATCTTGGAGATCTTGGATCTAAAAAATTTTAAAAGCTCTAAAACTCATTGTAAGTATATTACGCACCTTATAATGATCAAATCTATTATTATGCATGCTTATTAATCCTGAGTGTACTACGAACTCCTGCATGGCGGGTTGTGTCCTTTGATTTACAAAGGTGAGGTTGGTGTAGCAATCCCAACCAATAACTACGTGCTTTGGGGGCACAGTTTGTCATGTAGCTGGGAACGTCTTACATAGACATGGAATTCACTCCTTCTTGCGAGAAGTAGATGAGTATCTCTCTTAAGAGTTGATTCGGTACTTGAACGATTTGAGCGCCCAAGTCTTTCTATTACGAATAGACAGATTAATATTCATAATAGTTATGAATAAATCATTCATTAGAGAATCAATGATCTTTAAGGTAAAAATAATTATAGGGGTATAACGGACATTTTGACTCGGCTCTAATTACGAGATATTCGTAAAGGATCAATTCGTATGCAATGACTATATCGGTGGACACCGACTTGGTTCGGCTTAATATTTCATCTACGGTAATGAGAGTGCAACTTCGGATTTTTAGTGGAATAATTCGAAGTTAATATTCAGAATATTTAATTAAGAGCTTAATTAATATTTTGAGATTATTGGAGCTCGGACCGTAGGTCCCCTTGGTCCCCGTGCTAGCTCGATATACTTTAGCGGAGCTAATATAATTGGACGGTCCAATTATATACTCACAAAGAATAAATATTATTAATATGATTAATAATATTAATTGCATCACACTTGAGACTTTATATTAAAAGTTAATATAAGGTATTAATAAATATATGATAATTATTAAATTAGAACATTAAATTATATATGATATAATTTAATAAGGCTAAGAATTATTTTGGAAACAAGAATCATCACCATGGTAGGATTCCTTATTGGATAAGGAATAGGATTTGTTTTAATTTGAGAAACAAAATCAAATCCAATCACCCTACCTTGGCCGAATTCCTTCATTGGTAAGGAATATGATTTGTTTGTTTGAGAAACAAAATCAAATCCTAATTACCTTAGCCATGGCCGAAATTCCCTATATGGTAAGGGATAGGATTTGTTTTATTTAGAAGAAAAAATCAAACTTGAATTCCTACCATTTGCCGAATTTTGTAAGGATGGGAGACTAATGGTTGATTTTTTTTATGAAACAAATTACCTAAAGTATAAAGAAAAATTATGATTTAATTTTTCAGAGCTAGACATTAGAAAACCCTAGCCTCCATCTCTCTTCAATTTCTCAAAAGTTGAGAAAGTGAATTGAAGAACCTGAAATTAATTAGGTGTGTGATCTTAATCTCTAAACCGTTTAGAGATTAATTTGTGAGTGTAGCCCACACTACTCTCCGTAGGTTTCGAGACATAGTTCGGAAGACCTTGTGAAGTTGAAAAACCCTTCTCCCCTCCTACTATCTTTCACGACAGTGGGCAATAAAACCCCACTGCTGTGCGCGCAAATAACGCTTCCTTGGGGCTCGGTTTTGTTTGATTTTAATTCGGATTTTTGGGAAACACTTTTAGGGAATTTTAAGGCTGTGTTAGGATTGATTTTAATTGAAAAATCAGATCTGAAATTACACAACAGTACACGCAAATACTGGTTCAATTTGGGTGCAGTTCGCGCGTGTAACGGGTGCAAAACAGTCCACTAATTCACTGCAGTTCAAGGGGCTGTTCGGGGACTGTTTCGGGTTTCCGGGGCTTATATCTTGTCCAAAACAGAAGCAAAACATCAGCAAACTCACTGGTGTGGTTCGACCAAATCAAAGGGGGAGTAGAAAAATTTTTCAAGTTCGGTCCGTGAGCCTTACCGCTTCTGCTGCGCGAGGGAAAGCGTTCCCTACAGCTTATTATTGATCTTAGGACCTTAATAGAAACCAACAACGGCATCTAGAGCAAGGTTTAAGCATGAAAAAGTTTAGGGCTTAAAATTGGGTAAAATGTATTTGAGCTTGATTTAATGAAATTGGATGATTGAGTATGCTTAATACATGTTTAATTGAAGATTGATTGGATCAATTTCATGAAATAATGATTGGATCATTTTTCCCAAATGGGTTAGCTTGGTCGAATCCTAATGGTGCCCTAATGTCTAGGAATTTTTTGATTTTTGATCATTGGATGTGTTGGAAATCATTCGAGATGATGATTTAATGTCGATTGTGGAATTAATTGGATTGAATTCGAATCGGAAACAAATCCCCTCCCTTGGCCGAGACTTTAAAGCATGTAATTGGGTTTGATTTTAATTCAATTGTGTTGGACATGATTTAATATAAATGAGCATGATTTATTGTGTATATTGATGTTTTAGAAATGTTAATTTGGGTAATTAATCATGTTATACACTTTGGTAATTAAATTGGGAATTTGGAATTTTATGATTTAATTATTTTGGGCCAATTTTGTGAACTTGGGCTTAAGTGTTGTGATTGGGCTTATTGGGCTTTGTTGTACAAAGTTGGGTTTAAGAAAAATTGATTGGATCCAATTAGGCCCAAAACCGCTTCCATAAAGCCCAAATGCGACTTAATGGACCTTTAAAGTTTAATTGGGCCTAATGGGCCTAAATTGATTTCTAGGCTTATGGGGTAACTCCCGGATTGGATTTTGATTATTCGGTTTGACCCGAGTTGACCAAAAGTCCACGCCTTAAGAAATTAATTAAAACCCATGGGACTTTAATTGAATTGATGTTGGACGTTAAACGGGCTTTGAGACCCGTAACGATTAAGTTTGGAATTTAAGTCGTAAAGGTTTATTAATAAAGTGTAATATTTAATTTGGAATTAAATAGCGAATTAGAATTGAATGCATATTAAATTAGATTATAATAATGTAGTTTAATTTAATTCGAGAATTCGTACTTTGAGTACTTATTCGCAAAACGAGTTTGACTCGAGCAAAATAAAATCGTTGTTTGAACATTGGATGGTCACTAATTATCAGATTATTTATTTTATTAGATTGATTGATAACATGCTTGTGTGAATACATGGTTGCGATGCATGAATAATATATATCGGATGGATATTAGATGGGTGGGGTAACTTTAGAAATTGTTGTAATAAATTTGATTTATTAAATTGGACATGCGTGTCCAGCCTTATCACCTCTTTACTCTTTGTATTCTCTTCTCACCTATTCCCCTCAATGTAAATGAGGTTTCTTTAGAAGTGTAGTGTAACGGGTAGAAGCAAATACATGTGCTAGCGGGAGAGAGAAAGAGAGAGATTTGATCTAGGATCAATGTAACATCCCGCCTAGGCCAGGATGCTACCGGCAGGAGACAGAAAAACCCATCTCCATAAGCCTCTGAATCTAACGAAATTTCGGCATGATGTATTCGTAATATCATACAGCCTGGCCTGTAGCCAGCATCCATACACAACAAGAATACAACAATCTCGGCCTCATGCCGGAAACTCAACTTCAATGCAATACTCAACAAGGCCTCAGGCCTGAACTCAAAGAAAAAAGTAAACCACTTGGCCTCCGGCCAGGACTCAGAATAACAACTACACTATTACATAATCTTTGCTTATATGATACAAATGTAAAAATACAAATACAAGGGCCGTGAGGACCCATAACTTGACCCAGGACTCTCTTGACTGCAGTTGGGGTGATCCACTGTCTTCAAAGTCTTCACCAAACTACTGCTACTAACCTGCAAAACTGCAACTGAAAACATGTGAGTCATATTAACACAGTAAGTAACCATGCAAACATTAACAAATCAGATTTAACTTAGTATCGCACATCCATTTATTTCCATATTACTTGCTGTAAGTCTTTTCATCTGAACATACACATACGTTCATTTACTATGCCCATTCTTTGAGTTGCAAACAAACTTAAATTCTGAATTTTGTTTCTTTCATAACTTAAGCTAGTCTCTGCTCTTAACCATTTTAATCAATTATGCAACCCTACTATAGATTTCTTTTAATCTGGTCTTTCATGTTTCATATCTTGTGTACTATTAATCTTTTCATACATTCGTAATATACTTGTCAAGTTTCTCTATCCACATTCGGCAAATCAAATTCCATTACGCTTCTGTTGTGCCATTCGAATATATTGTTTCTTACCTTCTTACTTTTTTCCTAATCCAGTTCAGGAATTTATTATAATTATTTCTCTTTTATTTCATTGAAATATTATCAAATCGAACTTACAAATTATTCTTTTCCTTAAACAATTATCAACTGTGTATATATATATATGTGTGTGTGTGTGTATATATATACACATATATAAACATAGTCATATCATCGTACATTACCATTCACAGAAATTTCTCATATGAAGACATACAATTCATATCAATATTAATTATATACCAATACCAATCACACATGCATGTAGAGGTAAAAATGCTATCATGCATTAATATAAGCTGTATATAACTCAAGTAATATCTATGATATATAATCTACATATATAAATTGTAAACTAGTCTTACTTATCCATGCCATACTTCTATAATGCTTGAAAACCCTTTTCTGAAACACATTTTTCTGAAAACCTTTTTCTAAAAACTCTTTCTGAAAGCTTTTTGCTGAAAATGCTATTCTACCTTTTCTTTTCAGAAAATGTTTTTGAAAACTGTACTTGAAATCTGATATTTCTATCTAAAATCTGTGTTTCTGAAATCTGAAATCTATATCTTTTGAAAACTGAAAACTTTCTGAAAACTGAAATCTGTATGTGTTGAAAACTGAAAACTTTCTCTGAGTTTTGCGTCTCTATCTAAAAATCTGGACGTATGAGGGCGTTACGTATCGCCGTCGTCCCATACGCCTATCTGGAGGCAGAAGTGCAAATCCATGACTTTGGGGCGTTACGTATCGCCGTCCCCCAAAGCATGCCACTACTGTCTAATATCTGGTGGTCTTGGGGAGTTACGTCTCGCCGTCCCCCAAGCCACAATCTAGAGGATCTGAGAGCGTCCCCTCAATCCTCAACATGTGCACATGTTTCTAAATCCGTCAATTCCAACAATGTACCACTGGGATGGGTCAAATCCCAAATCCCGAATCCAATGTATCCGTCAAGTCCATACTATGTCTCAAGTTAAATACTGGGGTGAGTTTTTACCTCATGCCCCAAAACCATAAAACCATAAAACCATAATCTGTAACTCAAGCTGTAGGAAGAAGCATTTTCTGAAATACGATTCTTTTCAAAAGCATTTGAAATCCTTCTTTAAAACATTTGAAATTGTTGAAAACATTGTTATCGTTTGTTCATCTGATGAAAACTTAAACACACACACACGTGAACATGCATATATGCATTCTCATGCATTTCTATACTCTAGTTATGATATTCTCTATAATGATCTTATTAACTATATGCTCAAGTATCGACAGAACACTTGTTCAAACTAAACATGCTAAACTCATCTTACATTCATACATGTCTATATTTATCTATATATATGTGCACACATCAAACCATCACAACTTGGCTTACCTTTATAACTTACCTTGCTAGTGGCTCACAATCATACATTGCATAAATTAAATTCATACACACACAATCAAACATCAATATAAACGAGTTCCAATATCTTAGTTCTTAAGCTGATTCGCTATTTTATAACTATCTACTTGTACTCAAGAATCTCAAATCATAATCTTTTATATATTCTCATGCCATGCATATGCTACTCCTTTATGCTTTCTACCATCTTATATACATGTATCAGTACTCACTAGTTTTTATTTACTCATGTATACTAATATTCTTATACAATACATAAAATACAGACTTTTATTCATATCACTAATTCATATATGATTATCTCATTTATAACTGTAATCCCATACCCTAGGGTGTAGTTTTCTACATCCCCCAAACCCAAGTCTAATTAAATTATATTTATAAACATTAGCTCACGCTTATATGTATGCATATACTTGTCATTCTTATACCTTTCGAGCTCAAATTTGCTAATCTCTTACTACTTACATTCATATACATATGTGTATATATATACATATATCCAGTTTCATGTCTACACCTTTACCTATAAAGTTTCTTACATGTATACAGGTTTCATGTATATAACTAAATACAACTTTGTTATATTTCTAATTGCGGACAATGTTAAATCTCTAAGTGTTGGTAGCATGAGTTACTTACCTGGTTAAGCGAATGCCCGAGATCCGGGTCCGATCTGTCAAAACAAATCAAAACGTCTGTCAGAACCGCTATTTGCGGAACTTTCTACACATCTACAATAACTACGGGCTTCCCCGAAACACCCGAATCATCTCCGATACTTCGGTACAAACTTCATTACTCAAATACATATCTGTCTATACTATATCAACTAGCCGAAAGGCCTAGAATCTCGTTTTACGCATTTACGGCAAAACTTGCGGAAAAGTTTCCGCAAACACTACGGAAGGGTCTCGAACTCTCCGAACTACCTCGGAATCGCTCAAATACCCTCGCAATACTATATTTACATCATAACAATGATTACGATCATCTACAATCAGTCGCGCGAGAAACTCCATTTTACCAGAATCTCGCTAATTCTACCGAATCGATCATATCTTATCTGATTCACCCCGGATTCAACCACATTTATCGTTCTAGCATATAATATTATATTCAATTCAAATCATAACAATTCTCTACACTACGGAATTAATAGAAACATCCTATAATAAACCGATACACTTTAAAATGTGAAAACATAAACAGAGATGTCGTACCGAAATTCTTAGGCCATATTCGGACTCCCATCGGCCATACGAATGCGTTGGTGCGATCGGAATTCCGATCGGAGTTACTTTTCACATAGGTCTACTATTCATCCGTGACTTTCTTCCTCGTTTCGCAAGCCTCCAGCCGTTGTTCGGTGAAACCGACTCCACACACTCGTAGTACTCATCGAGGGATTCGATTTGACGGGTGACTCGGGCCGTGAAACGAACCGACGATCCGGAAAAATGAAACCCATTGCGCGACTTCTCTGCCCGTTTTCTCACCGATTCCGGCGACCACAGCACCGGCGCCGGCCACCGGCGTGCGCCCCATCACCGGACGCACCTGATGCCGCCGGTAAGCTCGGCCAACTTCCGGCCGGACCACGCCGGCGACCCTCTCCCTCTCTCGGCAGTTCGCGAATCTGTTTTCCCTCTTTTCTTTTCTTTTTTTTTGGTAAAATGGCTGCTGATACATATAAATAATAATTAAATATTATAACAAAAAATCTAAAATCCGAAATGACTAAAATGCCCTCATTACTAAGGGTATTTTCGGAAATCAGCCGTTTTGAAACCCTTCTGGCGCGATTCTCGAAAAGTGCTGAACACGAAAGTTGTTCATCTCAGAAAAATGAGTCCAATGGTTCGAGAATCAACTCGATCGGAGTTCTTTTGCTAATTTTGTTGTCAAAACAGTAAACTTTCCGCGTGTAATAAAAATCGGGTAACTAACTTTTGGTCCCACACGCTTTCCGACGTGACGAAAATTCATAATCTATTATTCTAACGCCTATAACGTCGATTGAACTCTTATTCTTCATTATCACTCTATTCCGAGACTATAATATCCGTCCGGGAATCTTCTAGAGTAGTCCCAAAAATTTGGGATGTTACATTCACCCCTCCTTATAAAAATTTCATCCTCGAAATTTCTCCGTCCTTACAACTACTGATTCCAACCTGGTCTCATGTGCGGAAACTATCTCACTCTAAACTTTACTAATATCACTTCTCTATCTCAACTATGAACTAACCACCATCATAAACTAAGATCCTTAACAGCTTATCTATGACTTTAAGCTGGCTGTTCTGGTCTGACTCTCATCTCTGACTTTACTAATCTGGCTCTTATCTCTAGCTATACTATTCTGGTTCTGATCTCGAGTTCTCTGGCCTCACAAGGACCCTATACTGGTACTATCTCATACACATCAATCGAGTCGCCCATTGACTCAAAACAAACAAGCAATGCACTGAATAATAGCATCAAGTCATATCAGATAATCATAAAAGATGCATACAAAGACCTACGTGGTCTTTACCAAACTGAAGACAGTCTCTGACAGCTGGATCCCCACAATTTCAGTCACTGACTTCTAAACCATGCTACTAGCTCTGACTCTTAAACCATGCTCTGATACCAACTTTGTAACATCCCGCCAAGGCCAGGATGCTACCGACAGGAGACAGAAAAACCCATCTCCATAAGCCTCTGAATCTAACGAAATTTCGGCATGATGTATTCGTAATATCATGCAGCCTGGCCTGTAGCCAGCATCCATACACAACAAGAATACAACAATCTCGGCCTCAGACCGGAAACTCAACTTCAATGCAATACTCAATAAGGCCTCAGGCCTGAACTCAAAGAACAAAAGTAAACCACTTGGCCTCCGGCCAGGACTCAGAATAACACCTACACTATTACATAATCTTTGCTTATATGATACAAATGTAAAAATACAAATACAAGGGCCGTGAGGACCCATAACTTGACCCAGGACTCTCTTGACTGCAGTTGGGGCGATCCACTGTCTTCAAAGTCTTCACCAAACTACTGCTACTAACCTGCAAAACTGCAACTAAAAACATGTGAGTCATATTGACTCAGTAAGTAACCATGCAAACATTAACAAATCAGATTTAACTTAGTATCGCACATCCATTTATTTCCATATTACTTGCTGTAAGTCTTTTCATCTGAACATACACATACGTTCATTTACTATGCCCATTCTTTGAGTTGCAAACAAACATAAATTCTGAATTTTGTTTCTTTCATAACTTAAGGTAGTCTCTGCTCTTAACCATTTTAATCAATTATGCAACCCTACTATAGATTTCTTTTAATCTGGTCTTTCATGCTTCATATCTTTTGTACTATTAATCTTTTCATACATTCGTAATATACTTGTCAAGTTTCTATATCCACATTCGTCAAATCAAATTCCATTACGCTTCTGCTGCGCCATTCGAATATCTTGTTTCTTACCTTCTTACTTTTTTCCTAATCCAGTTCAGGAATTTATTATAATTATTTCTCTTTTATTTCATTGAAATATTATCAAATCGGACTTACAAATTATTCTTTTCCTTAAACAATTATCAACTGTGTATATATATATATATGTGTGTGTGTGTGTGTGTGTGTGTGTATATATATACACATATATATACATAGTCATATCATCGTACATTACCATTCACAAGAATTTCTCATATGAAGACATACAATTCATATCAATATTAATTATATACCAATACCAATCACACATGCATGTAGAGGTAAAAATGCTATCATGCATTAATATAAGCTGTATATAACTCAAGTAATATCTATGATATAAAATCTACATATATAAATTGTAAAATAGTCTTACTTATCCATGCCATACTTCTATAATGCTTGAAAACCCTTTTTTGAAACACACTTTTCTGAAAACTTTTTTCTAAAAACTCTTTCTGAAAGCTTTTTGCTGAAAATGCTACTCTACCTTTTCTTTTCAGAAAATGTTTTTGAAAACTGTACTTGAAATATGATATTTCTATCTAAAATCTGTGTTTCTGAAATCTGAAATCTATATCTTTTGAAAACTGAAAACTTTCTCTGAGTTTTCAGTCTCTGTCTGAAATTCTGGACGTATGAGGGCGTTACGTATCGTCATCCCCCCATACGCCTATCTGGAGGCAGAAGTGCAAATCCATGACTTTAGGGCGTTACGTATCGCCGTCCCCCAAAGCATGCCACTACTGTCTCATATCTGGTGGTCTTGGGGCGTTACATCTCGCCGTCCCCCAAGCCATAATCTGGAGGTTCTGATAGCGTCCCCTCAGTCCTCAACATGTGCACATGTTTCTAAATCCGTCAATTCCAACAATGTACCACTGGGATGGGTCGAATCCCAAATCCCAAATCCAATGTATCCGTCAAGTCCATACTGTGTCTCAAGTTAAATACGGGGGTGAGTTTTTACCTCATGCCCCCAAAACCATAAAACCATAATCTGTAACTCAAGCTGTAGGAAGAAGCATTTTCTGAAATACGATTCTTTTCAAAAGCATTTGAAATCCTTCTTTAAAACATTTGAAATTGTTGAAAACATTGTTATCGTTTGCTCATCTGATGAAAACTTAAACACACACACACGTGAACATGCATATATGCATTCTCATGCTTCTCTCTACTCTGGTTATGATATTCTCTATAATGATCTTATTAACTATATGCTCAAGTATCGACAGAACACTTGTTCAAACTAAACGTGCTAAACTCATCTTACATTCATACATGTCTATATTTATCTATATATATATGCACACATCAAACCATCACAACTTGGCTTACCTTTATAACTTGCCTTGCTAGTGGCTCACAATCATACATTGCATAAATTAAATTCATACACACACAATCAAACATCAATGTAAACGAGTTCCAATATCTTAGTTCTTAAGTTGATTCGCTATTTTATAACTATCTACTTGTACTCAAGAATCTCAAATCATAATCTTTTATATATTCTCATGCCATGCATATGCTACTCATTTATGCTTTCTACCATCTTATATACATGTATCAGTACTCACTAGTTTTTATTTACTCATGTATACTAATATTCTTATACAATACATAAAATACAGACTTTCATTCATATCACTAATTCATATATGATTATCTCATTTATAACTGTAATCCCATACCCTGGGGTGTAGTTTTCTACATCCCCCAAACCCAAGTCTAATTAAATTATATTTATAAACATTAGCTCACGCTTATATGTATGCATATACTTGTCATTCTTATACCTTTCGAGCTCAAATTTGCTAATCTCTTACTACTTACATTCATATACATATTTGTATATATATACATATATCCAGTTTCATGTCTACACCTTTACCTATAAAGTTTCTTACATGTATACAGGTTTTATGTATATAACTAAATACAACTTTGTTATATTTCTAATTACGGACAATGTTAAATCTCTAAGTGTTGGTAGCATGAGTTAGTTACCTGGCTAAGCGAATGCCCACGATCCGGGTCCGATCTTTCAAAACAAATCAAAACGTCTGTCAGAACCGCTATTTGCGGAACTTTCTACACATCTACAATAACTACGGGCTTCCCCGAAACACCTGAATCATCTCCGATACTTCAGTACAAACTTCATTACTCAAATACATATCTTTCTATACTATATCAACTAGCCGAAAGGCCTAGAATCTCATTTTGCGCGTTTGCGGTAAAACTTACGGAAAAGTTTCCGCAAACACTACTGAAGGGTCTCGAACCCTCCGAACTACCCTAGAATCGCTCAAATACCCTCGCAATACTATATTTACATCATAAATATGATTACGATAATCTACACTCAGTCGCGCGAGAAACTCCATTTTACCGGAATCTCGCTAATTCTACCAGATCGAACATATCTTATCTGATTCACCCCGGATTCTACCACATTTATTGTTCTAGCATATAATATTATATTCAATTCAAATCATAACAATTCGCTACACTACGGAATTAATAGAAACATCCGATATTAAACCGATACACTTTAAAACGTCAAAACATAAACAGAGAGTCGTACCGAAATTCCGAGGCCATATTCAGACTCCCATCGGCCATACGAATGCGTTGGTGCGATCGGAATTCCGATCGGAGTTTCTGTTCACATGGGTCTGCTATTCATCCGCGACTTTCTTCCTCGTTTCATGAGCCTCCGGCCGTTGTTCGGTGAAATCGACTCCACACACTCGTAGTACTCATCGAGGGCTTCGATTTGACGGGTGGCTCGGGCCGTGAAATGAACCGACGAGCCAGAAAAATGAAACCCATTGCGCGACTTCTCTGCCCGTTTTCTCGCCGATTCCGGCGACCACAGCACCGGCGCCGGCCACCGGCGTGCTTCCCATCGCCGGACGCACCTGATGCCGCCGGTACGCCTGCCAGCTGCCGGCCGGACCACGCTGGCGACCCACTCCCTCTCTTGGCAGTTTGCGAATCTGTTTTCCCTCTTTTCTTTTCTTTTTTTTTTGGTAAAATGGCCGCTGATACATATAAATAATAATTAAATATTATAACAAAAAATCTAAAATCCGAAATGACTAAAATGCCCCCATTACTAAGGGTATTTTCGGAAATCAGCCGTTTTGAAGCCCTTCTGGTGCGGTTCTCGAAAAGTTCTGAACACGAAAGATGTTCGTCTCGGTAAAATGAGTCCAATGGTTCAAGAATCAACGTGATCAGAGTTCGTTTGCTAATTTTGTGGTCAAAACAGTAAACTTTACGCGTGTAATAAAAATCGGGTAACTAACTTTTGGTCCCACGAGCTTTCCGACGTGACGAAAATTCATAATCTATTATTATAACACATATAACGTCGATTGAACTCTTATTCTTCATTATCACTCTATTCCGAGACTATAATATCCGTCCGGGAATCTTCTAGAGCAGTCACGAAAATCTAGGATGTTACAATCAATGTGTAAATTATCCATCCGCATATCATTATTGTTTTTCATATGCGCTTTATTATGTGTTTAGAATGCATGTTTAAGGGTGTATGATGATGAGACCTTAACAAAATAAAAAATTGGTTGCCAATTTGCACTCGAAAAACCCTCGATAAATATTAAGCGTTTTTCCTTCCATTGAGTGATTCTCACTCAAGATCCAAGACTGGCATTGGCTTGTTGGCCAAAGTCAAGGCCTTTTTCCGTCGAGGATGTGTTTGAATCACGAAGGCTTTGTTCCATACTGGTGTCTTGTCCAAGTTGTGGTTTGTTGGCCAAAGTCAAGACCACTTCTTGTCCATCGACATTGATTGCGAAGCTTTCTATGGTCAATGGGTCGCATTTAACTGGGATCACTAAGTTTGTTGTGCCAAAGCCAAGGCTTAGTTGATTCAGAGGAAAAAGGTTAGGTAATACATTGGATGTATTGAAATAAATATAATATATGTTTCGGACTTGAATGTCCCCCTTCCGGATCTAGGAATTGGATTTGATCCAATTGATCTTAGAGATCTACCTAGTTAATTATCATACAATTTGTTGGTCAAAGTCAAGATTGTGTGATATTTAACGGGATCCTAGCCCACTAGGAAACAAGGTTTCCTGAGTACTCGACAGAGGGTTAGAGGCTCGCCGAAAAATAGTGGGAGGCAAGTATTAGATTTGCAATATTCATTTAAATTACTTGCCATACGCGCTCAATCATAAATATCATTCGTCGTTATAAATTAAATGTTAGATGGACTAATATTTAAATCGTTTTTTTAATTAAACAGTTGGACTGTATTCAAACCATTGATTTATAATTGATTTTATAATTGGATTATAGTAATCAATATAATTGATTTTAATCTATTAAATTATAGTTGATTAAATAGTTGGACTATTGTAATCATTATAATAAATAGTACCTAAATCGTTGATTAAATAGTTGGACTATTAGAATCAAGATGTAATTGAAAGATTGACATTTAATACATAATCCTAGGGAAAATGTATTTAAATGGTTGAATTTTCAAAATTGGGAATAAATTTTAGGATGGTCCTGAAAAATAATAAGTTACTTTATTTGATAAAATAACATATTAGGCCTAAGCCCAGAGTTAAGCAAATAATAGAGCATAATCTTTGGAAGATTTATGTGATGATAACTTTAGTGCTTAATCCATTAAGCTTGTCGCAGTATACTCTTTAATTTCTTAATCAGAACTAAGGATTAGATCCTTAAAGTATGATAATGAAATTGAATGATATTCATAAATCTATACTTAGATTTTAGAAGTATTAAATTGCAATTAAATAACTCTTGGAGAGTTAATGACTATTCTCAATGAGATAAAGTCAAACTTTGCAATTAGGCAAGTAGCGCAAGGCGCACCTCGCTTCGATATTCTAGAAACCCGAGGCTTGGCCGAAGGCTACTGGAATATGGAAAAGGGCAAAGGCAAAATCATTATAATCTTCTGGGAAGATAATGGACATATCCCAAAATGTCTGCCTAAATTGTGGCAAACGGGATCGCGGAAGCGTGACTGCCGTTTGGACAAAACAGACATGAAGGAAGTGAAGACGAGCAAGGCTCCGACTTCAAATATGTTTGTCAAAATTATGTTCACTACTAGCATTAAAATTAGATTTTAAATACTTAGTGTGGAACATAAATATGTACTGGTGTGTAGCATCTGCTATGAGCAGGATACTGACTTCAGTTGAGATTAATCTGCGAATTGGAAATGGGACGTAAGTCACTGTTTTACCGTAGATACCTAAGTTTAGGAACTACCCTTCGAGTGTCTACCTAAATTTAGAAACTGTTATAATGTAACTAGTTTGACTAGAAACATTATCTCTATATCAGTGTTTAACCCGTTGTGGGTGAACCTTTATATTCTAGAACACTAAAGTCTTTTATTATATAAAGATGATATTGAGATAAACACATTAGATGTGAATAACAATATTTATATTTTGAATATAAATAAATCTCAAACATATCAATTGACAAACAAGTAGCTCAAACTGATTTGATCAGAAGAAACTAATTGTGGCATTGTTGTCTGGGACACAACTAAAACCAGAATCGTATATCCGCACTTTTGAAGAATGGGTACTAGGACTAATTTGATTCCATTCAAATAAAGTCTATGAATATAGTTTATTGGGCAAAGTGCCTAAAACACCTTTACTTGGTAAAAGTACAAATGCCACAGATCTGTTAGCCCTAGTTCATAGTTAAGCAAGTGGGCCCATGTCTTGCTAGGATAGATGTAGATATGAATATTTCGTGACCTATATGGATGTGGCATCGCGTTATGGTTATGTGTTTCTTTTAAAGAACACAAATAAGAAACTTTTAAAGCTTTCAACACGAAATAGACAAACAGATCGGCTAAAGTATTAAACTGTCACGGTGAGACCGCGATGGAAAATACTTAAGCGATAAGTTTCTTAATACTTGAAAGAGTATAGTATTATTTCAAATAAGGACTCCTCCCGGAACACGTCAATTTGACGGTGCGTCCGAACAGGATAAACCGAATCTTGTTGGACATGATAAGGTTAAGCATGAGTCACTCTAAGCTACCATTTCCTTCAACGGATAAGCATAAACAATACATAACTTATTTTGAATAAGGTTCCATAAAAATATGTTTGACAGATTACATGTTAGATATGAACGGGAAAGAAACCAGGTTTCTCATCCCTGATAATTTGGGTATGCTGGGCATATGTTTGGATGATATCAAACTAAAACTCAAATTGGATAAGTGCCAATTGTAGGTTATCCTAGGGATAAATAAGTATAGTACTTATATATCCCACAAAGAGAACAATTAGATTGTTGCTCACCATGCGTTTTTCCTAAGAGGAATACCGATATGCAGTGGTAAATGGGAGGATAGTAAAACTCAATGAAAATCGAAGTAATACTATTCAAGGCATCGATTCCTAATGGAACATAATTAGTTGATCAAGGATGATACTATTACCAATAATCTTCGAATACATAAGAACCGCGTAGATCGGAGAGAGTCAGAAAACAACCTGGGTATGGGTTTCTAATCTTACCTCATAAAGATGTCTATCTTATTGAGGTATACCAACTGACTACGTATGAGGTAGTGATACAGGGTATCGACTCCCTAATATGACAAAGTGTCATGACATCCAAAATGGATTCCATGTATATCAACTTAGTTTAGACACTAGTTGATGTACCACAAGGCAATGTGCCTACTGGTACTATATAAGTCTTCAAGGAAGACAAACGTGGAGGGCAACATACCAACGTACAAAGCTAGGCTTGTAGCGAAAAGGTATTGTTATCAACATTGTGTTGATTACGATTCAACCTTTACATGTTGCCACGGTAAATCCATTTGGATAGTGCTTGCTAAAGCTGCATGTTTCATTTATGATATATGATAGCTTAACGGAAAATCACTTTCCTTAAAAGGAAACCTTTCGGAGGATGTTTATAACATCCTATCGGTTTTATCGTGCCAAAACTAGCAAACAAGGTTTGCAGGTTAATCGATCCATGACTGGATTGTAGCAAGCATTAGATTCTTGGAATTATCGTTTTGATGTAATCATAATGGAGTATGATTTAATTCAAAACGAAGTGATTCTTGTGTATATAAGGAGGTTAGTGGGAGTGCACTGACAGTGGTTGTTCTATAAATAATGATAATATGTCATTTCTTGGAAATGATATTCCCATATAAATACAATTGGTGAAAGCTTGGCTTTCGAGAAAACTCTCCGAGAAACCGTACATTGAAAAATATACGCGACCTGGTCTCTCATATGCTTTGAGCATATGGATTCAAAAACAGGCCAATCCAAGTGATAGTCACTGGATTGATGTTAAGAACATCCGTTAGTATCTTAGAGAACTAAGGATGCTGTCTTAATCTGTGGAGAAGGAAAACATGGAGTGTCTGGGATCACTACTGCAAGTTTCCTAAACCGATAAAATGACTATAAGTCGCAAACGGTACTATACAGTTTGAATAACGGAACAGTGAGCTGGAAATCTTCCAAGCAAGATACTGTTACCGAATAAACAACAAACATGGGTTATTGCTGCAGTTGAGGCGGCAATAGAAGCCATTTGGGTCGATAACAAATCTAATTAGATTAGATATAGTTCTGTTAGCAGCTGAGCTAGGCGTCAGCACAGGCTAAAGAATTAATGGTCTCATCAACGATCCAGATACATACTTCGATATTCATCTGATTCGTTCAGATCATACATCGTGGGGATGTGGTGATCGAATAAATTTCATCAGATGATAATCATGCAAATCCGCTGATGAAAGCATTTCCACAGCAATTTGAGCCAATCGTACACAGTTTGGGTGTAAGACACTCGAGTGACTGGCTATATGTCAAGTGGGAGATTGTTGGAAAATTATGACCCATAGCGTCACTATTTGTACAGATCATGGTGTTGTTGTACAAATTAACTATGTGACAAAGGAGATTGCACTCTTATCATTTGTGATTAGATCACCTAGATGTATAAATGATGAGAAGTCCTTATGATTTGTTCCTGGATTGAGAATGATATGAGACCGTATCAGTCCACGAAGGATAAATCAGTAAATATCCCTAGTCAGAGTATTATCGAGATTGGACATGGATGAATACGTAAAAGACTAGTATTACACTTGTGCGCGGTTGTGAGGGCACAACATCATAGTTCTCATATATTTGGGTATAGGATACTCATGCAAGTGTAATAGGAGGTTGTGTTTCACCGATGGTACAGAAAACATCTTCGCTCTGGATAGACCCCCTCGAAATTCCATTGGTAGTATGACTATGTGTCTATGGAAGTCCGAAATCAGGGTAGGTGTATTTGGTCTTAACCTGAGACTTGCACCGCTAATACTTGTGACAATCAATACACTTTGGTTGCGATCGTCCAAGGCTTTAACAGGTTCTGTATACGCCTATGCTGGGTATATTGAGCATCGTAGTGTGTTGGGTGTGATGTAAAGACGGAAGTATCACTCTAGTCATAGTGGAGATGATGTCACGTAGGATACGGTACTGGTGCTCTTAAGTACTGCAGTCATCGGGATATTATGACTAGGTCATGTATATCTGATATAGAGACTAGTTACCTGACATCCAACATGTGCTTCATACGGGGCAGACACAGCTCCAGCCGCAGGCCTAGCACATGACGGTCCGATACTGGATCGACATACACAATACTACGTATACTACGCCTGATACAGATCCTTTATTCCTGTAAGGATATTTCCGGAGAATTGGGTAGGCATGGCGCTTTACTAGAGGCCAACCTTGTCTTATAAATCGGTAAAATGTAGTACAAGGTACTTACGTGTGCGGATAGTCCGACGACTGTATTTACTGCCAACATATCCGGGGATCTCATGGGTCGCTTCCCAAAGATTCACCGATGACGTATGACTCGCACTTTAATTAATCTGGGATTAATTAGAAGAGAGGGAAAATTAATTTGGGATTAATTGCGGATATTTTATCTAGGATAAAATATCATTTAAAGAGAGATAATGGTTAATTGGAATTAATTGGTAAATTAATATATTTGAATATTAAACGAAATTTGATTTCGACGTGGAATTGAAATTAGATTTTAATTCGGCAAACGAATTAATTTAGAAGTAAGTTTTTAAGCGACGTGAATAGTAAATGTTTTGCATGATTATTTAATTAAATTAGATTTAATTACGACGCAACGGAAAATTTGTTAATTTGGAATTAGCGAACCCGAGCCTGAGATTATTTGCGAGTGCATTCGCATTTTGAATTCGAGTGCGGCACGTAAGTCAAATCAAGCGTCAAATCACTAGTCGCATCTAGCGTCACATCATTTTCAATCAAATGATGGATGTCTTTCACTTTGAGTGATTGACACAAGTCACTATTCATGATTGATGGATTGATCCGAGTTGATGGAGGTTGGTGTGGCTTTAATTGTTTGATTTTTTGAAAGCCAAATTCATGCCAAATGAATTTGAAATTAACAAAAGTGTATTAGATACACTTTTGGCAACCAACAAACACAATTCCTTCTCTCTCTTTCTCTCTTAACCTCACGCCTATGAAGGGGCAAAAATGCTCACTGGTTTTGCTCAAAACCGAGAGCAGTGGGAAGCACTGGAGTGGGATTTTGTGGCAAAATCACAAGTGCTAGCACGCTTACGAGACATGTGAAGGTGATAGGGAAGTTTATCCATGAGCCAGAAATTATTTGACGAAGCTTGGAGCTTAAAACTTGGAGTCAAAAACTGAAATCATGGAGCAGTGGACTGCTCACTGCCGTGACTTAGAGGAGGGCAGAAAGTTGATTTTGTTCGTTAAAGCGTCGGTCAACCGATCGTTGTGAGTATTCCGTAACTTCATCGTTGTTATTCACATTTTATTTCATGCTTATTATGATCTTGGGACCTTAATAGAAACCAACACTCACATGTTCTTCACTTGATCGATTTGATCGAAAACTGGGGCAACATAATCTCCCTCTTAATGACATTCTTGGTAGGAGTGTCATTCTTGGTTCGGTCCCAGCTTCATATCGCCAATTCATGATGTATTTCAACATGAATGAGATTATCTATTCCTACCATGAATTGCATAGTATGCTGATCACGGTGGAAGAGAACCTAAGGAATGGAGTACCGACTCACCCTCTGAAACTTCTTTCACCTCTATTTCATCCCAAGCCTGGCCAAAGGGAAAGAAGACAAAAGCGAAGAAGAAGAAGGGTTTTCGGTCCTCCACCGCAAGGAAAGATAGCAAAGCCCAAGAGCGCTTCTGAAGTCAAATGTCATAACTGCAGTAAATTCGGGCACTGGAAAAAGGAACTGTCCTGACTACATTTCCCAGATAAGGAAGGAGAGAGCATCTACATCAGGTATATTTATTTTTTTCAGTTATTGATATCTCACTGGCTTGTGAAGCTGTTACATCCAGCTAGATTTTGGATTCTGCTTGTCTTGTTCACATTTGCAATTCATTGTGGGTGCTGAAGGAAAGTAAGAAACTAAAGCCTGGAGAGATGTAGTTGCTCTTTGGGAGTGGAGACTCTCTGGATGCAGTTGCAGTGGGAGTATGCAAGATCCATTTGCCGAATGAGAGCTTTTTGCTGTATTATTACTACGTCGTACTGGGATGTGTAGCAAATATTATATCTCTTTTTGTATTAGATACATAAGGTTATCCTGTTAATATTAAGAATTTTTCTTTGTATTTATATAATAAACGTAATATTTATTGCATGCTTCTAGAGATATTTTGAATACTAAGGTTAATAAACGCAGTTTACCTGTAGTTAATAATATTGAACTATGGCATATGAGGCTAGGTCATCTAGGCGTTAAACGCATTACCTAATTGGTTAGGAATGGTTTGATACCAAATCTCACCATTGAAACCTATCCAACTTGTGAATCATATATTCAGGGTAAGATTACTAAAGCCCCATTTTCTGGTATTGGATATCGCGCCACTAACTTACTGGAACTCATACATTCTAATATATGTGGTCCACTAAGTCAGACTGCTCACAGTGGTTATTCGTATTTCGTTACCTTTGCCGATGAGCTGTCACGATATGGTTATATCTATCTAATTCGACATAAATCGGAAACCTTTAGAAAGTTCAAAGAGTTCCGAAATGAAGTAGAAAATCAAACTGGTTAATATATTAAATGCCTTCAATCTGATCAAGGCGGTGAATATATGAGCAATGAGTTCATGGATTATATGAAGGAGAATGGGATTCTCGCTCAATATACTCCTCCTGGTACTCCACAGCATAATGGAGTCTCTGAGAGGAGAAATCAGACTTTATTGGATATGGTCCGATAAATGTTGAGTTTTACAGATTTGCCCTATTACTTATGAGGATACTCTCTTTTAACAACTGCACATATTTTGAATAAGATGTTGGGGTTGGTGCTCACAGCGCCAATTCCCGGTTGTATTTCCTTGTAAATACTTTTGTAAAACATTATTATTATGAATAATATATGCAGTTTCTTTAATATAATGAATCTTATAATATGGTAAAGACGTAATGACCCTAGAATGATTAGTCATGATACAGTTGCAAAAGCGTCGCAACGGACATTGACAAGTATCATGACGTTATCATTCTCAGACAGTTCCTGGTCAAGGTTTACACTGCTTGGTCAGTATAGTAAACCCGTTGAGACCAGTACATGTCGTATACTGGAATATATGATTCCAATGGTTTCTCAATGAACCATAAGTCTTGGAGACTGGTATAGACCTGTAGGTGTTTATAGCGGATAAACACTGAACGACTCACCGAAGATTCTTAATGGATGGTACACCAATTTCAATAAGAATCTTCTTGGGTTGAGTAGCACTTGTGATTCTTAGACTTGAGATGCCATTGTGGGCACTTAAGACATCTTCTACACTTAGATGGCAGTCACGTCACCGATCTATTTAGATCAGACCTCCGCATGTTCGTTGGGTGTAGATAGATCCTCAGTGTGTCATATGTGTGTCAAGATAGGATTCGTCAGTTCTGTGTAACAGAGCATAGGTAGTCCATACAATTAGCAATCAGATAAAACCATGGGCCCGTGGTAAAAGTTTAGAAGCTAGTTTTAAACATTCTTGTGAGATTGCTAATAGAATAGTCGATTGGATATTCCCCATAGAGATTTGACGTTTACATCTATATCTCTGGGATAAATCCGGATACCGGTGACGGAGGAATTAAACATTTTCCATGACCTCGACCTGTATGATTCAGCCAGTTTATCCGTGATCATCATAATTTATGGGTGGATAAATTATGGACATGAAATTTGATTTCGTGACGGATACACCTGAATCTAGAGAGTCTCAATAATGAAATAAACTCGTAGAGCACTAGAGCAACATTAATAAACAATATTGATTGTTTATAAAGTCGTTTAAAGGTTAAACGCAAAATGCATGTGTAGGGACCCGATAGTCCTTACTAGATTATTGTGTATTTACATTTAATACATGATTATTTTAAATACACATTAATTAAATGTCAAATGTGAGATATTTGACTAATATCATAAATGAATATATGTATTTGATATTAATGTAAATATAATACATATATTGAGATATTTGTATTTAATTAATTAATTAATTATTTAATTGTTAAATGATTAATATAATTGAAATATAAATATCTTAACTTTAGATATTAGTTTTGTAATGATTAAAGTTGCCTAAGTTGACTTAAATAAATATCTAATAAAGTGTTAATGAGATATTTATGCAAGTGGACTAAATTTGGTTGAAATGAAATTGAAATTAATTGATTTGTTTATGCCTTAGTCATTTTCGGCCAAAGACCAAATGTAACAAGTATATATTGATTTTCATTTCACTTTACCATCAACCTAATTCACTTTACCAAATAAACTCCATGAAGAAAGTTAAAGAAAGCTTGAGAAAAGAAAGATAAATCAAAGAAAGCTTGGAATTTTATTTAGTAAGTTTTTCAAACTTGCTATTAGAGAGGATATGTTCCTAAGGTTCTAGGCTTTAACATGTGATGATCTTAGATTGTTTCTTTCTTATTTCTTTGTGTTTTTGTTGATGGAATTTTGAATGAAAGTGTTGAGCATGTTTAATGAAGAAAGTGTTTAACTATTGTAGTAATAAACATTCTTTTAAGGTTTATGAAACCATGTTGCTAATCTAGAGTTGTTGATCCACTCTAAGATGACCTAGATTTGATCTTGAGTTGTTTCATTGTGTTGAGACTTGGATTGGATGTAAGAAAGATGATTGAAGTAATTGATTTGGTGTATTAGTCTAATTTGTCCAATTTGTTGAAAATGAGAAATTAGGGTTTATAACTAATTCCAAATTTGGGGATTTTCATTTATGTTATGCATTTGGATGTGTATATGATGCATATAAAGTTTCATGTTGATTGGATTACATCTTGATGTGTTTTGATGCATGAAATGACAAAATGCAAATCCCCCCCCCCCCCCCCCCCCCCCCCCCTTGGAGGCTCTCGGCCAAGATATTAAATTGGGGATTTTGGTTTTCTTTGGTGTTTTGATGATTCAAGCATGCTAAGTTCATCTTAGAAATGATTTAGAATCATTCAAAATGATTAGATCCAATTCGGACTAAAATGGACAAATACCATGTAGGGGCAATTTGGTAAATTCACTTGAATTTGATTCATTTGAATTTTTTATTTCATAATTTGATTATTGGAATGTTAAATAAATATGTTTATTTAATTACTCCGAGAGAAAAAGTTTTGAAATCTGAAAATATGATTTTCAGCGCTTCCGCTGCGTTACTCTGATTCACCCCATAATATAACCCTTCAAAATGGTATCAGAGCGAGTCTGATTCTAGGCCATTTTAAAATGATTGTTTAATTTTATCATCTTTTCTTGACTTTATGCATGCTTATTAGAAACTGAATCGGTTAGATTTAGGGTGTATGACACTTAACGGAAAAATCCCTAATTAATAAGGTTTTAATGTAACTATGTATTTGATGCATGTTATATGGTCCGTCTTGTCAATACGGTTTATGAATACATCTCCGTGACTACATCCGAGACCGTGCCTCTGCTGTGAGGGTGTAGCCGATAGAGATTTATTCATACCGGATGTATATCAGATACTAGATAAATTCAAGCGAAAGCGGAATTCTGAACGTGCCCTAGCTGTCATGATTACGTAAGTAACTTGAGTTTATCATTGACGAGTTTAACCTTGGTACGAATCCTTGTGGGCCTGCCTTCGCAGCGACAACGAGAAACGACTAGGACTGGAAACTTAAGAGTCACTATTGAGTGATTGACAAATGAGTTGTCTACCTGATGAATATACGTAAGCGAGACCGTGCCTCTGCTGTGAGCTGAAATATATTCACGGGGTCCACTTTTCACTATTAGTATTTAATTTAATTATTAAATATTTGTATTATTCTGTTTTGGGATTACATATTGCATGATTTAGTGGGAGGGGCATATTAGATTAAAAATCCATGATCTAGTTTATGCTTATGATATTATATGAAACTGTTTTATATCTGCTAACCATTTTTCGTGATCTATATGATAGATTTGCGATGGTCACATCCACAAACCAGTTTGCGTGTATGCTTGATGCGAACAAACTGAAAGGCGCTGAGAACTTTACAGACTGGAAATGGACTTGAGGATTGTCCTCGACTCCGAAAAGTTGGGATATGTACTTGAGGGTCCGTTGCCCCTTGCAGTGGGTGGGGATGCTTCGGAAAGAGGAACGCCGATTGTTTTGAAACTTGGAAGGATGATAATTTAAGGGTTAAATCATACATCCTCAGTTCTCTCTCTCCGAAACTCAAAGCAACAGTACTATGGTATGGTAGATTCCTATAGTATGATGACGCGATTGAGACAATCGTTCGAGAACCAAGAACAAGTGAGTGTTCACAAAGTCGCCATGGAACTGTTCCATGCGCGTCTGGATGAGGGGAAAAGTGTTAGCCCACATGTTCTTCAAATAATCGATTTGATCAATCAATTGAGGCAACATAATCTCATCTTGAATGACATTCTCGGGAGGAGTGTCATTCTTGGTTCCCTACCAGCTTCATTCCGACAGTTTGTGATGTACTTCAACATGCACAGGACTATCTGTACCTACCATGAGCTACATAGGATGTTGCTCACGGCAGAGGAGGACCTTAGGAAGGGATTACCGACTCGCCCTCCTAGATCTACTTCTCTTTCAGCTTCTTCCAAGGAATGTCCAAGGGAAAGAACAAGAAAGGGAAGAAGAAGAAGAAGAAGGCAGTTGGTCCTCAACAGCAAGCAAAGATAGCCAGCCCAAGAGGGCTTCTGAAGACAAATGCCACCACTGCGGCAAATTCGGGCACTGGAAGAGGAACTGTCCAGATACATTGCCCAGATTATGAGATGAGGGAGAGAGCATCGACATCAGGTACTTTTATTTTTCCAGTTATTGATATATCTTTGGCTTGTGAAGCCGTCACATCCAACTGGATTTTAGATTCTGCTTGTCCCATTCACATTTGCAATACGTTGCAGGTGGTGCTGAAGGAAAGTAGGAGGCTGAAGCCTGGAGAGATGCAGTTGCGATTCGGGAGTGGAGACTCACTGGTTGCACTTGCAGTGGGAGTATGCGAGATCTCATTGCCGAATGGGACACTTTGTTAAATGAATGCTTTTTGTGCCAGGATGTGTGGCTAATATTATATCCCTTTTTGTATTAGACACAGAAGGCTTTTGTATTAATATTAAGAATAGTTCTTTGTATTTATATGATAAAAATAATATTCAGATCCTTTGTTGTCCAAATAAGCATGGTCATTATACACTGCAAACATAAAAAGATATATTAAGTTCTGGAATTAATAAACGTAGATTACCTGAAGTAAATAATACTGAACTATGGCATATGCGGCTAGGTCACATTGGGGCTAAACGCCTTAATCAAATGGTTAGGAATGGTTTGATACCAGATCTCACCATTGAATCCTATCCAACCTATGAATCCTTTATTCAGGGTAAAATAACCAAAGCCCCGTTTTCTGGTGTTGGACATTGAGCCACAAACTTACTGGAACTCTTACATTCTGATGTATGTGGTCCACTAAGTCAAACTGCTCACAGTGGTTATTCATACTTCGTTACCTTTACCGATGATTTATCAAGGTACGGTTATGTCTATTTAATGCGACATAAATCGGAAACCTTTGAAAAGTTCAAAGAATTCTGAAATGAAGTAGAAAAACAAACTGGGAAATATATTAAATGCCTTCGATCTGATCGAGGTGGCGAATATATGAGTGGTGAGTTCATTGATTATATGAAAGAGAATGGGATTCTCGCTCAATACACTCCTCCAGGTACCCCACAACACAATGGAGTATCTGAGAGGAGAAATCGGACTTTATTGGATATGGTCCGATCAATGTTGATTTTTACATATTTGCCCTATTATTTATGGGGCTACTCTCTCTTAACAGCCGCACATCTTTTGAATAAGATTCCTTCAAAGGCTGTTCCTACGACACCGTATGAGATATGGTTCAGTAGGAGACCAAATCTTAATTACATTAAGGCTTGGGGTTGTCCTGCCTATGTCAGGGTGACTCAGCAGAGTAAACTTTCGCCTCGAGGCAAAAGTTTAGATTTGTTGGATATCCTCCGAATACGAAGGGGTATCTGTTCTATGATACCGAGCATCGAAATGTATTCGTAGCTCGCTTCGCAAAATTTCTAGATGTAGAATTTTTGTCAGAAGGTGGTGATCATAGACAGGTTATGTTTGACGAAGTACAACCTGAAAACAACGAACCAATGGAGGAACCTGAAGTTCAAGTAGATGAAGAACCTTCAACACATACACTCCGTAGGTCACAAAGGGTATCTAGACCTCCTGAACGCTTGTATTTGATACAAGAAAAGAGTCTGGATGTTCTCTTAATAGAAGAGACAGTTTCTTTCACCTATAGAGAATCGATGTTGGACATCGACTCCGTGAAATGGCAAAGTGACATGAAATCCTAGATAGACTCAATGCATGAGAATCAAGTTTGGGACTTGGTTCCGCTTCCAGAGAGAATTGTTCCTATCGGCTGTAAATGGGTTTACAAGAGGAAGCGAGGGCCTGACGGTAAGGTTGAAACTTACAAGGCCCGACTGGTAGCAAAAGGTTACACGTAGCGACCTAGCGTCGACTACGATGAGACTTTTTCACCGGTTGCAATGCTTAAGTCTATTCGGATTTTGCTTTCTATAGCTGCATATCATGACTATGAGATTTGGCAAATGGATATCAAAACGGCTTTTCTAAATGGCATCAAGAAATCTATATGGAACAGCCGGAAGGTTTTGCATCCAGCGAAAACTCGGGCATGGTATGTAAGCTTAAGAAGTCCATTTATGGACTTAAACAAGCTTCACGAAGTTGGAATCTTCGATTCGATGAGATTATTAGATCCTCTGGTTTTCTCAAGAATTCAGAAGAATCCTGTGTGTATCAGAAGGCCAGTGGGAGCATGGTCGTATTTTTAGTCCTATATGTTGATGACATCCTAATCATTGGGAATGATTTTGGTATGTTACAAAGCGTTAAAGCGTACCTCTGTAAGAATTTCTCCATGAAGGACCTGGGAGAAGCTTCCTATGTTGTAGGGATAAAACTCTATAGAGATAGACAAAGGAAACTGATTGGGTTATCCCAATCAACGTACATAGATAAGATCTTAGAACCGTATAATTTTGGTAACTGTAAGACAGCAAACATACCGTTCAGACATGGGATTTATCTTTCAAAGAAGATGAGTCCACAAACAGAAGATGAGAAGGTTAGAATGTCTAGCCAACCTTATGCTTCGTGTTTGGGCAGCATAATGTATGCCATGTTATGTACAAGGCCTGATATCAGTTTCGCTGTTAGCGTAACTAGCAGATATCAGTCCAACCCAGGAAATGACCATTGGATGGCCATTAAACATATCCTCAAGTATCTTAAAGGTACTAAGGATAAGTTAATAATTTATGGAGGAAAAGAACTGCAAGTTAATGGGTATACAGACTCCGATTTCCAATCGGATCCCGATGATAGAAAGTCTACATCTGGATTTGTCTTTACCCTTAACGGAGGTGCAGTTTGTTGGAAAAGTTCCAAGCAGGGATCTACAGCTGATTCCACCACTGAGGTGGAATATATTACAGCTTCCGAAGCCGCAAAAGAGGCTGTGTGGATAAAGAATTTTGTCACAGAATTGGGAGTTGTCCCAAGTATCGTGAATGCGATTCTGTTATACTGTGATAATACTGGAGCCATTGTACAAGCAAAGGAACCAAGGGCGCATCAGAAGTCGAAGCATATGGAACGCAAGTACCACATCATTCGAGAGATTGTGTCACGAAGGGATATTATCGTGTGCAAGGTACCGAGTGAAGATAATGTAGCAGACCCGCTGACAAAGGCCATACCTCCGAAGTTGTTTGATAAACACGTGGAGTCGATGGGTATTAGATACAATCGTTATTGGCACTAGAGCAAGTGGGAGTTTTTGTTGGGGTTGGTGCTCACAGTGCCAATTCTCGGTTGTATTTCCTTGTAAATACTTCTGTAAAACATTATTATTATGAATAATATATGTAGTTTCTTTAATATAATGAATCTTATAATATGGTAAAGACGTAATGACCCTAGAATGATTAGTCATGATACAGTTGTAAAAGCGTCGCAACAGACATTGACAAGTATCATGACGTTATCATTCTCAGACAGTTCCTGGTCAAGGTTTACACTACTTGGTCAGTATAGTAAACCCGTTGAGACCGGTACAACTCATATACTGGAATATATTATTCCAATGGTTTCTCAATGAACCATAAGTCTTGGAGACTGGTATAGACCTATAGGTGTTTATAGCGGATAAACACTGAACGACTCACCGAAGATTCTTAATGGATGATACACCAACATCAATAAGAATCTTCTTGGGTTGAGTCGCACTTGTGATTCTTAGACTTGAGATGCCATTGTGGGCACTTGAGACATCTTCTACACTTAGATGGCAGTCACGTCACCGATCTATTTAGATCAGACCTCCGCCTGTTCGTTGGGTGTAGATAGATCCTCAGTGTGTCCTATGTGTGTCAAGATAGGATCCGTCAGTTCTGTGTAACAGAGCATAGGTAGTCCATACAATTAGCAATCAGATAAAACCATAGGCCCGTGGTAAAAGTTTAGAAGCTAGTTCTAAACATTCTTGTGAGATTGCTAATAGAATAGTCGACTGGATAATCCCCATAAAGATTTTACGTTTACATCTATATCTCTGGGATAAATCCGGATACCTGTGACGGAGGAATTAAACATTTGCCATGACCTCGACCTGTATGATTCAGCCAGTTTATCTGTGATCGTCATAATTTATGGGTGGATAAATTATAGACAGGAAATTTGATTTCGTGGCGGATACGCCTGAATCTAGAGAGTCTCAATAATGAAATAAACTCGTAGAGCACTAGAGCAACATTAATAAACAATATTGATTGTTTATAAAGTCGTTTAAAGTTTAAACGCAAAATGCATGTGTAGGGACCCGATAGTCATTTACTAGATTATTGTGTATTTACATTTAATACATGATTATTTTAAATACACATTAATTAAATGTCAAAATGAGATATTTGACTAATATCATAAATGAATATATGTATTTGATATTTAATGTAAATATAATACATATATTTGAGATATTTGTATTTAATTAATTAATTAATTATTTAATTGTTAAATGATTAATATAATTGAAATATAAATATCTTAACTTTAGATATTAGTTTTGTAATGATTAAAGTTGCCTAAGTTGACTTAAATAAATATCTAATAAAGTTGTTAATGAGATATTTATGCAAGTGGACTAAATTTGGTTGAAATGAAATTGAAATTAATTGACTTGTTTATGCCTTAGTCATTTTCGGCCAAAGACCAAATGTAACAAGTATATATTGATTTTCATTTCACTTCACCATCAACCTAATTCACTTTACCAAATAAACTACATTGAAGAAAGTTAAAGAAAGCTTGAGAAAAGAAAGATAAATCAAAGAAAGCTTGGAATTTTAGTAAGTTTTTCAAACTTGCTATTAGAGAGGAATATGTTCGTAAGGTTCTAGGCTTTAACATGTGATGATCTTAGATTGTTTCTTTCTTTATTTCTTTGTGTTTTTGTTGATGGAATTTTGAATGAAAGTGTTGAGCATGTTTAATGAAGAAAGTGTTTAACTATTATAGTAATAAACATTCTTTTAAGGTTTATGAAACCATGTTGCTAATCTAGAGTTGTTGATCCACTCTAAGATGACCTAGATTTTATCTTGAGTTGTTTCATTGTGTTGAGACTTGGATTGGATGTAAGAAAGATGATTGAAGTAATTGATTTGGTGTATTTAGTCTAATTTGTCCAATTTTTTGAAATTGAGAAATTAGGGTTTATAACTAATTCCAAATTTGGGGCTTTTCATTTATGTTATGCATTTGGATGTGTATATGATGCATATAAAGTTTCATGTTGATTGGATTACATCTTGATGTGTTTTGATGCATGAAATGACAAAATGCAAATTCCCCCCCCCCCCCCCTCTCTTTGGAGGCTCTCGGCCAAGATATTAAATTTGGGAATTTTGGTTCTTTTGGTGTTTTGATGATTCAAGCATGCTAAGTTCATCTTAGAAATGATTTAGAATCATTCAAAATTGATTAGATCAATTTCGGACTAAAATGGACAAATTACCATATAGGGGCAATTTGGTAAATTCACTTGAATTTGATTCATTTGAATTTTGTGTTCATAATTTGATTATTGGAATGTTAAATAAATATGTTTATTTAATTACTCCGAGAAAAAGTTTTGAAATCTGAAAATACGATTTTCACCGCTTCCGCTGCGTTACTCTGATTCACCCCCTAATATAACCCCTTCATAAGATTCCTTCAAAAGTTATTCCTATGACTCCATATGAGATATGGACCGGTAGGAGACCAAATCTTAATTATATTAAGGTTTGGGTTGTCCTGTGTCCTGTCTATATCAGGATGGCTCAGCAAGATAACCTTTCGCCTCGAGGGCAAAAGTTTAGGTTTGTTAGATATCCTTCGAATGTGAAAGGATATTTGTTCTATGATACCGAGCATCGAAACATGTTTGTAGTTCGCTTCGTAAAATTTCTAGAAGTAGAATTTTTATCAGAAGGTGGTAATCATAGACAGGTTGAACTTGATGAAGTCCAACCTGAAAATAACGAACCAACGGAGGAACCTGAAGTTCAAGTTGATGAAGAACCTTTAACACACACACTCTCGAGGTCATAAAGTCCTGAACGCTTGTATTTGATACAAGAAAAGAGTCTTGATGTTCTCTTAGTTGAAAAGACTAATCCTTTTACCTATAGAGAATCGATGTTGAACAACGACTCCGTGAAATAACAAAGTGCCATGAAATTCGAGTTAGACTAAATGGATGAGAATCAAGTTTGGGACTTGGTTCCGCTTCCCAAAATAATTGTTCCTAACGGTTATAAATGGGTTTACAAGAGGAAGCGCAGGCCTAATGGAAAGGTTGAAACCTATAAGGTCCGACTGGTAGTAAAAGGTTACACGCAGCGACCTGACATTGACTATGATGAAACTTTTTCGCCAGTAGCAATGCTTAAGTCTATTAGGCTTTCTATAGCTGTGTATCATGACTGCGAGATTTAGCAAATGGATGTCAAAACGGCTTTTCTAAATGGATTTCTTGATGAAGAAATCTATATGGAGAAGCTGAAGGTTTTGCGTCCAGCGAGAACTCAGGTATAGTATGTAAGCTTAAGAAGTCTATTATAGACTTAAACAAGCTTCACCAAGTTGGAATCTTCGATTCGACGAGATTATTAAATTATCTGGTTTTCTCAAGAATTCAAAAGAATCTTATGTGTATCAGAAGGCCATGCAAGGCGTCAAAACTTACCTCTATAAGAATTTCTCCGTGAAGGACCTGAGATAAGCTTCCTATGTTTTAGGCATAAAAATCTATAGAGAAAGAAAGATGAAGCTGATTGGGTTATGCCAATCAATATACATATATAAGATCTTGGAACGATATAATTTTGGTAACTGTAAGACAACAAATATACCATTCAGATACAGAATTCATCTTTCAAGGAAGATAAGTCCACAAACATAAGATAAGAAGGTCAGAATGTCTAACCAACTTTATACTTCATGTTTGGGTAGTATAATGTATGCCATGTTATATACTAGGCCAGATATCAGTTTCCCTGTTAGAGTAACTAGTATATATTAGTCCAATCTGACATTTGGATGGTCATTAAACATATACTGAAGTATCTTAAAGGTACTAAGCATAAGTTGATTATTTATGGAGGAAGTGAACTGTAAGTTAATGGGTATATGGATTCCGACTTCCAATCGGATCCCGATGATAGAAATTCTACATATGGATTCGTCTTTACCCTTAATGGTGGTGCAGTTTGCTGGAAGAGTTCCAAACAAGGGTCAACAACAGATTCCACCATAGAGGCGGAATACATTGAATCTTCTGAAGCTACAAAGGAAGCTTATGGATTAAGAACTTTATCACAGAATTGGGAGTTGTTCCAAGTATTAAGAATGCGATTCCGTTACACTGTGATAATATTGGAGCCATTGCACAAGCAAATGAACCAATGGCGTATCAGAATTCGAAGCATGTGAAACGCAAGTACCACATCATTTAAGAGATTGTGTCACGATGGGATATTATCTTGTGCAAGGTACCGAGTGAAGATAATGTAGCAGACCCGCTTATGAAGACCATACCTCCGAAGTTATTTGATAAACACATTGAGTCGATGGGTATTAGATACAATCAATATTGGCACTAGAGCAAGTGGGAGATTTTTTTAGGGTTAGTACTCAGAGCGCCAATTCCCCGTTGTATTTCCTTGAAAATACTATTGTAAACGTTTTATTTTGAATAAAATGAGCAGTTTCTATAATATAATATATCTTCTTATATGGTAAAGACGTAATCGACCTTAGAATTATTAGTCATGATACAGTTGTAAAAACGTCACAACTGAAATTGAGTTGTATCATGACGTTGTCATTCTTAGATAGTGTGGTCAAGGTTTACACTATTTGGTAAGTATAATAAACCCGTTGAGACCGGTACATTTCGTATACTGGAATATATGGTTCCAATGGTTTCTCAATGAATCAAGAGTCCTGGAGACTCGTATAAACGTGTAGGTATTTACAGTAGATAAACACTGAATGACTTACCGAAGATTCTTAATAAATGGTACACCAATGTCAATAAGAATCCTCTCGGGTTGAGTAGTATTTGTGATTCTTCGACTTGAGATACCACTGCGGGCACATGAGACATCTTCAACACTTAGATGGCAGTCATATCACTGATCTATTCAGATAAGACTTCCACTTATTCATTGGGTATGGATAGATCGTTAGGGTGTCTTGTGTGTGTCAAGATAAGATCCGTCAATTCTGTATACAGAGCATAGGTAGTCCATATATGATTAGCAATCAGATAAAAACTATGGGCCCATGGTACATTTTAGAAGTGAGTTCTAAGTGTTCTTTTAGAGATTGCTAATATAGATGTCGACGGGATTGTCCCTATATAGATTTGACATTCACATCTATATCTCTGGGATATATCCGGATACCTGTGACAAAGGAATTAAACATATGCCATGACCTGTGTGATTCAGCGAGTTTATCAGTGGTCATCATAATTTACGGGTGGGTAAATTATGGACACGAAATTGGATTTCATGACGGATATGCCTAAATCTAGAGAGTCTCACTAGTGAAATATACTCGTAGAGCACTAGGGCAACTTTTATTAGTCGTTTAACGGTTAAATGAAAAATACATGTGAAGACATTATTATGTATTTGTATTTAATGATAGATTTTATTAAATACACATTAATAAAATATCAAATTGTGATATTTGACATATATCATAAGTATATATGTATTTGGATATTTAAAGTAAATATAATACATATATTTAAAATATTTATATTTAAATAATTATTTAATTTCTAAATAATTAAAGTAATTAAAAATATGAATATCTTTAGTTATGATATTATTGGAGATGACTTTAGATGCTTTATTTGACTTGTTGTAAATCATTAAATGTTGTAATGATCAAATACACAACTTGATTAAAGTTTTGATGAAAAAAAAATTTAAATATTTATTTTTTATTCCAAAAAATTCAGCCAAGGCTAATTATTGGAGTATAAATTATTTTGTTTCATTTCCATTTATTTGAGGTTAAGCCACTAAATATTATAAAGTGAGTTCTGCGAGAAAAAGTTTGGAGATCAAAAGAAAAGCATGAAAAAATTTGATTTTTGTAAGTTTTTCTTAAGCTTTTTCAATTAGAAAATTGTTTCCATTTTACTAGGCTACAACATGTGTTGCTTAGTTTCTTCTCTACTCTTTTAGTTTGTGATTTGTTAGTTGGAAACTTATTTGAAAGATTTTTGCATGCTTTTTTTTATAAAGTAAGCTTGAAATGGTTTCAATGGCTAACTTTTGATTATTTGATAATCATGTTGCCATTCGAGAGTTTCTAAGCCACTCATTGATGACCTAGAATTTTTCTTGAGTTGTTTCATGATGGTAAGACTTATTTGGTGTGGTAAAGGTTGAATTAAAGTGTTGGATTTAATTGATTTGGTAAAATTTGTCAATTTGATGAAATTATAAAATTAGGGTTCTTAACCCTTTTAAAATTTGGGGCTTTTCGTTTATGTGATGTATTATAGTGTTTCTATGATGCATATTAATTTTTGGGTTGACTGGATTAGATCTTGACATGTTTTGAACATAAAATGACCAAATTACAAAAACTAAAAAATTTAGGGCTGTTCGGCAATTTAAAGAAATTTGGGGATTTTGTTGCACTCTGATTTTGATGTGTTGAACATGATGGAAATCATTTTAGAAATGGTTTAGAATCATCCAAAATTGTATTTGACAATTTTAGGACTAAAATGATCAATTTGTAAAGTATTGGGGTAATTTGGTAATTACTAAGGAATTTGGTTTCTTGTATAATTTTTCTGAATTTGGTAATTGGGTAATTAAAAAATAAGTTTATTTAATTGATCCAAGAAAAATTTTATAATAGGGAAATTTTGATTTTTCGCGTTTCCGCTACGTTACCAGATTTTCGCCATAAAACCCTTAAAGCACTTCATGTACATATACGTGCCAGATTATTTACTTGCGAGACGAGGTCTCATGTTCTCAATTTTACTTCGGATGCCAGTTATTTTCGTGAGGATGCCCCATGTTGCCAGCTTTGCCGTATTATCACGACTGTGTATACATATAAATAGATAATTTTATTTTATGCAAAGTATTATTGTGCAGAATAAGATTTATGAGAAATGAGACTTGTGATTTCCAGGAAATATTTTTTACACCAGTTTACAAATTTAAAATTATTTATATTATAAAAGACTTATTCGATTTTCCTTGTTACTTATTTATCTATGACATGAAGATGTGATCCATTGTACTAAGCATGAGCTTACTCATTTCTATAATTTTATAGGTTCTAAAGACTAATAGATCTTTCCCTTTGTCCTATGTTGTTTCTTCATCATTTTATGCCATTAGAGAAATATTGGGCCAACAGTATAGAGTCTTTTGGTGTATTTTGAGATGAAGGATATAGATTTATCTTCTTTACGTGGGTGTATTGTTTTGATATGGGCACATAGCCTATTTTTGATACCTTTATGTGCAACATATTTAACCATGGATGATTCTTTTGAGATGGATCATAAAGATCCTTTATATTTATGATGATGATGTTGTTACATATCATATTTTAGCTTTGCAATCAAGTAATTAGTCTGTATTATAGGGGAAACTCTATCAGTTTCACAACTTCGTGTCACCTCTACCCTACCTAAGTGTACGAGTGTGACATTAGAGACTGAGTCACATGAGTGAGAAAAAGGTTGTCTACCTTGACAAAGAAGGATCTAATCATTGTCTCTGAAAGAATATTGCTTTAGATCCTTGCAATCACTGCATGTTTAGTAAACAATATTGATTCTTCTTTAACTTCTCTTCTATAATAGGATTAGAGTTGCTTAGTCTAGTACAGTCTAATGTTTATGGTCCCTTCTAGATTAATTCACTGGGCAGTAAAATACTTTCTAATTTTCATTGATGATGTTTTTTAGAAATTCTGAGTGTATTTCTTGAAGACAAGGTATCAGGTCATGGATCACTTCATGTTGTCCTATGATATGGTAGAGCATGAAACATGAAAGAAATTGAAGTGTCTCCGCACAGACAATAATGGCGAGTACACTTTCAGATAGTTCGATGTGTACTATGGAAGATAAGACATTCGGCATGAAAATACAATTCCACGCAACCCATAATATAATGATGTCGACGAAAGAATGAACCGCACCAATATGGAGAAAGTCAGATGTATGATCAGTATGAATAAGCTGCCAAAGCCATTTTGGGGATAGCTGTTTGTGACACATGTTACTTGATCAACAGATCACAATATATACTGTTGAATTTTAAGATTTCGGAGAAAGTGTGGTATGGTAAGAATCCCTCATATTCTCACCTGAGAATATTCAGTTGTTTAGTATTCACACATGTATCATGGAGTTCATATAGAAGATGGATGCAAGGATTTGTAACATTCCACTTTAGAGAATGCTACCGACAAGGAATAGGTTGACCTATCCCCCCGAGCCTCTGACTATCTGACTGTGATTATTATTATTGAATTCATCTAAAACAACTCATATATGTGTCTTGTGCCCAACTCAATAGCATGAAATTCAACTTAAATACTCATTATCATGCATACATAACATCATACTTTGTAACTCTGTAATGAACACTTGACTTGTAACATATATGATTTCAACTTATACAAAATTTATGACACATGGCTTTTCTTGAACTGTGACTGACTATAACCCTGACTTGACCTATGGACTCAGACTCTCTAATGACTGCCATCAGTATCGATCCTCTTGAGCTTGTCCTTCGGGTATATCTGTAAAATAAAAACTGGGAGTGGAGGGGTTAGATCGTTTGAACGATCTGTGATTAGCGGAAAATATATCAATATTTATCGCCCCTTTTACTTAAAATTTTGTATAGTTTCTCGACTTTATGAATGTTTTGAAATGTTTTAGTTTATTTTACAGATAAAATAAAATCGGGACTTAATGGAATCAATCAGGACAAAATATGGAATAGATAAGGGTAAAAATTGGTCTTGACATTTTGATTTTGGAGATTGGAAACTCTAAATGGAGTTCTAACGAAGTATAATTTCAGAACTTCCACCTTTGCGCAACTGTCGTATTTTGGCTATAACTTTTTACTCCAATATCGGATTGAGGTGATTCAGGTTCCAGATTAAAGAAGACTCAAGGATCGACAATGTTGAAGTTCATAATAACTTCAAATTCTGAAGTTTCCATGAACGAAATTGATAAAATATCCGGATATATGTTATTTGTAATTATTAAAGTCATTTTCAAAACAAAATAATAATAATAAAATAAAAAATGGAAATGCCATTTTTGATGCATATTTGGTGCCATATTTGGTGGAGCAGTTGATGGAGAAATTGGTGGAAGCCTTTAGATTTGCCTATAAATACCAAGCTAAACTTTGTAAAATTTTTATGCTTTCTTTCGAGGAATTTCTCGATGAGAACTAAAGGAAAGTGTCTTGTATATTTATTTAAGTTTTCTTGTATTTGTTTTTTATTTAATTAATAAAATTTTATGTGTTTTCATTTACAGCATGAGCAGGTAATCTCATTCTGCTGGCGGTGACAAGGTAATACTTTTAATATAACAAATTAGATTAATCTCCTCTATTTTAATTAAAATTTGGATTAATTAGTTATCGTTTATATGGCCGGTTTAGGTGACAATCTTATTTACCGCCTATATGGTTGATTTTACATTCCAGACGTAGTTTCTGCCTATATGGTCGGTTTAGGTAATAACCTTGTTACCGCCTATATGGTCGGTTAGACTTAACTGAGACAAATGAAATTTTCGTGTTTATGGTCTGGTTAAATATAATTAATTAATCGGTAAACATTGATAATAAGTGAGATTTCTAATTTTGAAATATAAAAAGTGGATCATTTAACCCCCAACATTTTCTTTCATTATTGTAATTTTACTTTTATTTATTTTCAAGTTTTTTTTTTTATGTTTTATTTGATTAAGTTTTTAGTAATCCTAGGTATGTGTCGTTGCTAAATACATAATTTAGGAGTGTGATGAATTCCAATATCACCAGTTTATAAAGTTGGTTATTTTATATCTTGGGTAATATAAAGGTTTATTTATTGAGTCTTAAGCTTAATGCTTTTTGTTAACTGACCATTAATAAGATTGATATGGTAAACTTAAAACAAATTTGATAAAGGAATTTTAGGTTTCAGCCTTAGACTCAATAGCTCATGATCTCAACTCGGGGCATGGTGACCCTTAGGTAGATTTCCTTACATGATAGACATATACCTATCGGGAAATAGTAGCCACAATTGGAATTTATTTTTAATGAATTCATGTAACTTGGTTAACATAGACATATAATTAATTGGGTTATTTGGGTGTTTGCATCTGACCATCGACAGAGGTTTTTGCATATTTTCATGTTCCAGGTTAATAAACCGATATATTGCACAAACATGAGATAACCACTTCACCTTTAAAAGATATTGGAAGGATTCAAAACCCTAGATAGTTTTATAATATTGAATTTTCCTTTAATTTACTTTCACATTATTTTATTTACTTGTTTTAGCAAAAATCATCATCCAATCAACAAACCAATCTATTAGGTACTTGTAAACATTTAACTTCATAAATTGATAGCTAAGGTATTAAGTCCTCGTGGGATCGATGCATTTTATACCACTTGAACGATACGTGCGCTTGTGTTACGTGAGTGATTTCACCGATCAAGTTTTTAGCGCCGTTGTCGGGGACTTACTTATCTTTTACTATTAATTTTGAGGTTATATATCTTTACTTGTGTCTAATTTATTTCTACTTATTATTTTTTTTCTTGTGTTTCAAGTTCTCAGACACTACATGGGAAGAACCAGAAGCTTTGAAATCCAACCGCTTGACCCTGAAATTGAAAGAACAATCAGACAGTTGTGAAGAGAAAGGCGAGAAGGCCAAGAAACACTGATCAACATCGAATATGAACCTTTGAAGGTTGTACCAATTCCCATTCGAGATAGAACTATTCTGGTGGTTGACGGTTTCATTTCATGTATTTTACTTCCTCTCTTACTAATAAATACGTGTGGCATCAAAACATGCATCCAGATGATACAATAGTCAGTTCAGTCTGGGTTCTGGAGTTTGTTCCATGGGTTCTGGAGTTTGTTCCATGGGTTCTGGAGTTTGTTACATGTATGAGACTTTATGTGAAGGCTTTATTATGTCTAAGGCAAGATTGGAATGGATCTTGGATGTGCATGGGCTGCCTTGATTGATTTTGGGCTTAATTTTTGAATGGTATATTAACAGTGGTCGGATTTACACAGACTTCATAATTTGGCCATAACGTTCTCATCTAATGTCCACTTTTGTTGATTCAGGTTGTATTAGAAAAAAGACTCGTGGATCTACAACTTTGTAGTTTATGCCAATCCCCATTTCGGAATCCTTCATGGTCCAAATACGGATGCAATGTATCCCTACGGATTTTGTGTTATATATTGTTTTAAGGTTATGTAATGTTTAAGTATTGGGCTGAACTTTAATTAAATTATAAAGCCCATGTACGAAGATTTGAAGGATTTTAAGTGTTATTGGGCTTATTTTGCTATTCATCATAACAAGAAAACCTATCTTTTAATAAAAAAAATCACTATTATATTGAGACTTGAGTAACCCTCAACTTATTCTCATTGAATTTGGCTTATAAAAGGCTTGTTAACCCTTTGTGGCGCCCCCTTAGCACTCTAAGTTTATGTTGATTGCTCTTTAGAGGTTTATAATTTTGATTCTGTTCTGCCTTGGCTTTCTTGGGAAGGATCTCAATCTTTTATAGGTTTGCTTGGCTTGTTCGAGGCAGGTTCTCATCACTAGGTAAGTTTGATCTTCTCTGAAACTATGTTTTTCAGTAATGAGTTATCATTAGTGAGACATATAGTGATAAATTATATATTGCATACATAATAAGATACCTTGATGTTGAAATTAGGTTAATTAATTGTGTAAGGATGCTTTGGAAGTATCAACACAATATGCTTGTAATTGGGTCAAAATATTTATGTTAGACATAGACATAAAATTAGAGTTTGTAACTCTATATAATAGCTTGGAGCTATGGCTAACATTCTAGAATTAATTGACCATCTTTGGGTGACCTAGAATTTTTCATAAGCCATTCTATTATGGGATTCTAATTTTGGTTTATCACACACACACACACACACACACACACAACACACACACACACACACACACACACACACACACACACACACACACACACACACACACACACACATATATATATATATATATGTTTATTGTAAAATATTTATTGTGATTAGTTTTGAAATTTAAATGATTTTGAGTGATGTTTTTAAATGTGATATATCTATATCTAAACACCTTATCAGTGTGTTGCCTTCAGCATGCACTAGGAGCGAGATAGGTGTGCAGGATCCGATTTTTGTGCGGGACCTTTTTTTCTTCCATTTTGATTTTTCTAGACTCCGTTTTATCCCCGATTTCCCCTAAACACTCATAATGGAATATGATATTTAAGTAAAATATTTAAAAATACACTCATGCTTGATATCCATGGGTTAGACTCACTTCCGTTGTATGACTTGTTGGTCCGACACTAGGGGTCCCACATTTGCCCCAACACCGGTGAGTGATGGTTATAATCACATACAAATCTATCACATTGAGTGAAATCTATTTCTCGATAAGTAACGTCATCGGGTTTTAAATGGTATGTGAAAGATGAAGACAGGATTAACCCAATCTTGCCATAAATACTACAAGGTATTTTCTGAGGCCGATTCTCTATCCCCAGTGGAGTCACCATCTGTAGGAGCGAAGCGGGGTTTACTGATATGCTTAAGACATTGATGATCACGTCACTATTGGTTTGCAACCTATAGAGAGTAGGGATGGCCCCACGGGGACTTACCGGTGAGTAAATGAGTCGCCACCCAGTATAAAATATTGGGAATGATTTAAGTCTGTACTACCTCCCTCGTAAGGTCCGACTTTAAACCCATTTGGGTTCAAAATGGTCCTTTACTAATTTCATTATAATATTTAGGTTCAAAGAGAGGTGCCACCATATCTTATAATGCAGTAGTATGTAACTTATATAGCATACACGACGCATAAATAATAAAGGCATTTGAAAGAGTAACGTATCATAAGGCATTAGAATAATAAAAAAAGAGACAAAACTAATCATTTATCTCATTGGTCTGGCTTCAGCCGAGCCTAGCCGGATATCCTATATATCTCCTGCCAGAATTAATACAAGTGTGGTAGAATATTCATCGCATAACAGGAAAGTAAAGCATAACATTTATGGTTATTGGTCAGATTAAAATAGGGATGGCATAACACTAATCACAAAGTTAAAAAACCACCAATAAGTAAGCAGGTACGAATATCACAAATTCATAAGCCATGGTAAAGCAATAATGATAATAGTAAAGATGTGATGCTAATAGAATAATAATAAGTGAGCAACCGTAAAGAAAATTTGTCAACAATCATATATAGATAAAAAATAAAGGATGTGTCTTGCCGACATGGCCTCGTAGAGACATGGCAAGATGTTTCTATAGTAGGCCAGAAGTGAGTAATGTCCGACCGGACTTACAAGAAGTCAGGTTAGATATGTCGCGTAATAAAAAATGAATGCTCATACACACCAATAATGGCATATACGATATCATGATAATAAAATGATTATAAAAGTAGACAATGGATAACATTAATAATAATAGTAAGGTGCAATGATAATAACAATAAACATATGACCACCAATCACTGTAAAACTAATTCTATAAAACCAACCTTCTACATAATCATCCTCAAGTGATACGTGGAGTTATATCATGAGTGAAAACTATACTACTGTCCATTCGGAATCGATTATGAAATATGCATTTGTATTTCCATCTTATATATCATAGGGGATCATATGGCCGGATATAAATTACTACATGCATAGTTGGTCGGACTTGGGATAAGTCTGGCCAGATGTTATTTCTGGATCATGAAGTAAACAATACACATAATAACAATAAATTAAACGATAAAGTAGATACATGCATATTTAATAATAAACTTAAGCAATGTAATAGGCTAATAATGAAAATGAATATAGAAAGAATAACAAATGTACAACGATGAAACTAAACAAAGCAGTAATGTGGCCTGATAACTATCGGCTGGATATGTGTGCATGTTCGGTCGGAAATGATGTACGTCCAGCCAGAGATATTATGTCAATACAGAACCTCAGAAATACTTGAAAGTAAAAGAGGGTGCCATTAAATCATACCTTAATACGTGTTGTTAGTTCCAGTTTTATTGGCATGTGTCCGTGATAAAACAAGTTCAATTGAGTTGTAATCTGTCGTGAAGATCTTTGTGCAATTGGACTGGTTTTTGGCTACTGTGCATCAGACAAGTGTTCATGGTGCGTTCATTTCAGGGTTCGAACGTGTGGCGTTAGTGTCACGTTCTTTATGGGGTTCGAATGGAAGCATTCCAGAGAGCAAACGTTCGAGTCATGTTCTTGTTGGGTTCGAACGGGATCATTCCAGAGAGCATCCGTTCATTGTGTGTTCGATTGGAGTTCGAATGAGTCTTCACATAAAGGGCGCGTTCGTGAAGTGTTCTAGTAAGCGTTCGAATGCAACTGTGATCTGAACATATTTTTGGCCTGCAAAACCCTAGTTTTTCACCCTACCTATAAATATAACCCTTAGCCGCCATTCTCATGAGTTGAAGTATATTTCTCTTGAGCCAAATACTCTCATAGCTTTCAACTCTCTTTGATTCCACCATTGAAGACTTCTTATCTCATTGTCTTCTTCCTTAATGGTGTGAATGTTTCTTTGTTAAACCTTTAACACAACTTAACCCAAAAGTCCTAATCCTTTAGAGTTCTTTAGGAGGATTTTTGGTAGTCGGAGTTCCGGCGTCATTGGTGATATAATCTACTCAGAGACTTCAGAGGTTCTGAAGAAAATCGTGGGTCGCGGGCTTGAGGAGTTTCTTGAGTTCTTGCAGTATTGAGGTACTTGAGTCGGTGGAGTTGCCACCATATGTCTTGACCATCGCTGTAAGTTTTTCTCTATATAGTGGATTCGGGTGGTAGCCTAACCCGGTGTGGTTTTTTACTCGGAAGAGTTTTCCACTTCGTCACTAAAATTATTATGTTGAATTTTGCGTGATTGATTTATTTTTCCGCAATTTCTATTATTGATTAATATTGTGGTTTGATTATATTTGTTGCTTTAATTATTATTATTTTTTTTACATTTGCAGCATATTATTTTTGTTGGTTGATTTGGTAATTGCCTGTCTCAACTCCATAATAGAAATAATTTGGACTTGTCTTGTTTATTGCTTGTAATTCCGCGTAGGGTCTGAACCTTAGGCTAATCGTGATTTTTCAATTGGTATCAGAGCCTGAACTCGATCCTTGACCCGTTAGCTATGGAACGTAGTCAACCCTTGAATTTTCCACCATTTTTTATGGCACAGAATATTTGCATTGGAAGGTTCACATGAGAAGGTTCCTTAAGTCCTTACATGAGAGGGTCTGGATGACTGTTGAACACGGATGGAAACCTCCCGTTGTTATTGTTGATAGGGTATCTTCCCCTAAAGATAAATTGACCTGGACCAAGGACAATAGGAACAACAAGGCTGTTAATGCCATACATGGTGCTGTCTGTTCTGTAGAGTTTAGGATAATCTCAATGTGTGAGATAGCCAAGGATGCTTGGGACATCCTGCAGACTGTGCATGAGGGCACATTGTCTGTTAAAAATAATAGACTCTATGATCTTGCTACTAGGTTTGAGGTCGCTAGAATGAAAGAAGATGAGAACTTTGATGAGTTTTATGCTGAGATTAACGATATTGTTAACTCTAGTTTTAACCTAGGTGATACTATTCCTACTAGTAGGATAGTTAGAAAAATCCTGAGATCCCTACCTGATAAGTTCCTACCCAAAATCACCGCCACTGAGGAAAGCAATGACCTCGATCAGCTTAATTTTGATGAACTCGTAGGAAAACTGCAGGTCTATGAGAAAAATCTTCCTGGTTATAGAGAGCCAAAAATGTATGTGATGAAAATCGCTAAGGAAGTTGTGCATGATCTGTTTAGTGATGATGATACCATCAAGGATCGTGAGTTGGCCTTGTTTGCAAAGAAGTTTAAGAAATTTCTTAAACTTAAGAAGAGTGGCCATAGTAGTAACAGGGATAGGGAGAATGAGCCTAGAGAGAGTAGGCATAGCAGGAGTGAGTCTGGAGATGATAGGGATAGTAGATCCCTTGGTGCCCAATGCTATGAATGTGAAGGATATGGGCACGTTAGATCTGAGTGTCCCACATACCTTAGGGCTGAAGGTGATGATTCTCCTAAAGGCAATTATATTGCTTTACTGCTAGTGTGACTGATGAGAAAGAGAATGTTGTTAATGATGTTAATTCTGATGTCTCTCTCAATCAGTCAGTTGATGAGAAAAGTCTTCAGGTAGCTTATATAGAACTGTTTAATGAGAGTTTAGCTATTAAGAAGACTAATATAGAGGTCAATAAAAGGCTGAAACTAGTGGAGCTAGAAAAGAATGAAGCTCAAGTCAAATTTGAGCAAATCCTCTTGATGGTAGATGACCTAGAGGAGAGGAAAAGAGGCCTAATAGATAGAGTCCAAATATTATAAACCGAACTTGAAAATACTAGAACCCAATTGTCCGCATTTTCTAATGGAAATAAAATGGTGGATCATATGTTAGGTATTATTTCTGAGCCTAACTTTAATAAGGCTTCTTCTTCCAAAGCTGTGTCTGTAGTATTTAAACGTGACTTAGGTAAGAAACTTGTTATGTGTAGTCATGTTCCTCATCTGTTGTTCCTCGTCTTGTGACCCAACCTCGATCTAGAGGTGTTGTGAGGAAACCTCGCTCTCATACGAGGTTTGTGCCTGTTTGCCATCATTGTGGCAAGGCATGACACATTAGGCCTAAGTGCTACATATTGCAAAAACATAAGAAAATTCCTAAAAGTGTGTCTCCTAGATTTGATTTGTCAAATCTAATGTCTCAAGTTTCTGCACTAACCAAACAAGCTCAATTCTTGAGTGAGAAACTTGTTTTGTTGTCTGGGAACACTTATGTGGAAGAGGTTCCTAGAAAGGTTTGGGTGAGGAAGAAAGATGAATTCTCATCTTCTTCTGCGTGTCTTGATGGACATGATGGGAGTGCACTTCGGTGTAACTCTGGTTAAAAGATGCATTTTTATTTTCCCATTGCATGTGTGTGTGCTTGTGTTTTATGTTTTTGCACTTTTATTTTGTTTTCACAGTATATGGGTGTGTGTGTCTTGTTTTTGTTATATGTCCCTTGGTATATAGGATGGAAACCTGGACATAAATTTCATAGCCGATTCCGAATGGACGGTAGTATGATCTGCACTCGGGATACAACTCCACGTACCATTGGATATTTTACAAGTCTGTTTGTGTTTTTATTTTTATTTGTTAAAATATGAAAAATTCAAAAAAAAAAATAGAAGATGAAAAAGACAAATTTTTTTTCGGCTTGTTAGAGCATGAAAAGCTTATGCATGTGATCCTGATATGTATAATATATGATTATGCATGTATGATATGCTTTTATTTTTCTTGATGCTCTATATACATGAGTGTGTGTGATAAAAACCTTTGGTATATCCTGTGCTTGCACCTCACATACACGTTTTTATTTTATCAAGGCTTAGTCGTATGTATGAGTTTTTGGACTGGTAATCTAATTTCTATTATACTTTGTTCATTTAAATAGTGTGACCTTTGACTAGATGACCTTGCAATCCCCTTGTAAAAGTAAAAAGAAATAAATTTTAAAAAAATGAGACTCAAGTGCAAAAGAGCCAAAATGGCCAAATTCAAAAGATAAGGGCAAAAAACCTTCACTCGAAATAGTTATTACATATGAGCTCATGATATTTATGGGTAAATATTATAGCATGCAACCAATGTTGCTTATTTTCATGTCCTAGTGATGCTGGGTTTGAACACCTATTTTGTGGACTTGGTTTGTTTAGAGATGGATTTCTTTGGCTGTGTCCAGCTCATAAAATAAGGTCTTAAGCCTTGATTCGTTATGCACTTTTTTTTCCACGCAAGTGCTTTATATGCTTTGGTGTTTATGTTATACGCATAAGTGTTGTATTTAGCCACTTTTAAAATGATGCATATTGTTTCATGTCATAAACAGCTGAATACTGACCGGGTATCATTGTATCAGCTTGAAATGCTGTTTTAGTCAGTTGTTGACAGGATTTTTTTTATCTCAGTATGTGTCTGTGTGTGTTTCATGTTATTACATACCAATTTATTTCTTCTTTCTTGTGCACCTTTTCTGAGTTTTGATTTATATCCCGTGTGTTATTTTGCTAACTGTATGTGCCTGTTAGTGAGGGGGAGTAATTCCTGTTTGTTTATGCTCTTGCTTGTGTTGTTTCCTGTTCTCCTATTATTTTTCCTGTTTCTTTTACCCTTTGTCATTTCGTGACAAAAAGGGGGAGAGTAATATATTAAGGGGGAGAGCCTTAATATATAGGAGGGAACCGTAGAATATCCTTTCGATATCTCCATTTTAAGAGGAGTTAAGATTAAGGGGGAGAGGGATTTCTACTTGTACATGCATGAGATTTCGACCTGCTTTATGTTTTACTTGATTATCCCAATGATTTTCACGGTATATTGTTGTTTGTGGATGTTTCAGGTAGCAGGTATGTTGCTGCGGTGGCTTTATTTTCAAGACTACTTTGTTAGGTGTTAGATCGAGTCTTTAAGTAATAAGTCACTGTGGTTGACAGTTGACTATTTTATTTTTGGTCTATTACCGTAGTCTTTAAATTGAGTTGTAATCTGTTGTGAAGATCTTTGTGCAATTGGACTGGTTTTTGGCTGTTGTGCATCAGATAAGTGTTCGTGGTGCGTTCATTTCAGGGTTTGAACGTGTGGCGTTAGTGTCACGTTCTTTATGGGGTTCGAACATAATCATTCCAGAGAGCAAACGTTCGAGTCACGTTCTTATTGGGTTCGAACAGGATCATTCCAGAGAGCATCCGTTCATTGTGCATTCGATTGGAGTTCGAACGAGTGTTCACAGAAAGGGCACGTTCGTGTAGCATTCTAGTAAGCGTTCGAACGCGACTGCGATCTGAACGCATTTTTGGCCTGCAAAACCATAGTTTTTCACCCTACCTATAAATATAACCCTTAGCCGCCATTCTCATGAGTTGAAGCATATTTCTCTTAAGCCAAATACTCTCATAGCTTTCAACTCTCTTTGATTCCACCATTGAAGACTTCTTATCTCATTGTCTTCTTCCTTAATGGTGTGAATGTTTCTTTGTTAAACCTTCAACACAACTTAACCCAAAATCCCTAATCCTTTAGAGTTATTTAGGAAGTGTTTTCGTAGTCGGAGTTCCGGCGTCATTGGTGATATAATCTACTCATAGACTTCAGCAAATCTGAAGAAAACCGTGGGTCGCGGGCTTGAGGAGTTCCTTGAGTTCTTGCAGTATTGAGGTACTTGAGTCGGTGGAGTTGCCACCATAAGTCTTGACCATCGCTGTAAGTTTTTCTCTATATAGTGGATTCGGGTAGTAGCCTATTCCCGGAGTGGTTTTTTACTCGGAAGAGTTTTCTACTTAGTCACCAAAATTATTGTGTTGAATTTTGTGTGATTGATTTACTTTTCCGCAATTTCTATTATTGGTTAATATTGTGGTTTGATTATATTTGCTGCTTTAATTATTGTTATTGTTCTTACATTTGCAGCATATTATTTTTGTTGGTTGATTTGGTAATTACCTGTCTCAATTCCATAGTAGCAGTAATTAGGATATATCCTGTTTATTGCTTGTAATTACGCATAGGGTCAGAACCTTAGGCTAATCGCGATTTTTCACGTGTTTTTGGCTCTGAGGATTCCTTTAAAAACTGGATTGTTTCTTGGTTACGTGTCATAAGGAGAAAAAACTCTAGGGATTTTGGTAGAATTTCAGGGTTTCAGAGTTTCTGCTATCTCAAGGTCTCGTTTCCGATTCTAGCTAGTCCAAAAAAATTCCTCCCTTTGGAGGGGTCAAGCCCATTTTTATAGGATCAGGATAGAGGCTGAAAATGGAAGATATGAGCTAAAAAGGAAAGAGGAGTCAGAATCCCTTCACTTTCTCCAGTGATTGCCAATCTACAGCGTAAGTTACAGGTCGATACATGTCCGGTCGGATGTACATTTCTGGATATACATCCGACCGACCAATAATAAAGATCTGCATAGTCTGGATATATGTCCGGCTTGACATATATTTTGAATAATATGTCCGACTGGTTATGTATTTTGAATCTCATATCCGACTAGACATCAATCAAGACCATGATTTTAGGGATTGACAATCATTATACTCACTGATAATTGTATCACGTCATGTTGAATCTATTTTTGAGTATATCCAGCCAGGTTTTCTGGTTTGCGAGATGGTAGGCCGGACATAGGAGATATCCGACTGGTATTTGGTTGTGTTTCTTGAATTTCCTTGAGTTCATTTCCCTTCCAACATTCATCTTTGTAATTTTCCAATCTTTTAGGAGGTGCCCCATGTAAGAGACTTCTTATTGAGCTATGCATAAAAATGCAATGTCTAAAGTATCCTCTCCTTTTTCTAAGTTAGCCGAGAGGTACTCGGATGATTGTATGAGAGTGTTTGATATTGTACCTTGACTAACTTTCAAATGATATTTTTCATCAAGCCACTGTTGTAAATCTTTTTGAGTATATTTGAGGTGATATCTCTTATTCTTATATAATACTTTACCTATTTGATCAGTGATGGTTGATTTTTAGAAACCTTTAGATAAGAAGCCATTGTTGGATATGATTTTAAGAATTTTTTCTATGTTGTTTATATAGTAGTTCACTTCATCATCATACGTTGAATGTATTTAGTTCTAGTATAATGAAGTCATAGATGCAAGTGACTTGTATTGAACTTTATTTAATTAGTCAATACAATGGATATTATTTTAGTATTAAAAACAATGAACACTATCGTACTTATTTTCATAAATCTATACAATAAATTTTCTTTTTTAAATTAATTCATGAAATATGATACATTATATTAGTGATATACATACAATAATTTTTTATGTAATTAAATTTAGATTCGCTGAATCGAAAAAAACACTCTTTAATTGACAAATTATTAATTTATCGATTCATCAATACCTCTCTAAATTAATAACATTTTATGGTTTCAACATTACTAATTTATAGGGGTTTTACTGTAATAATAAGGACAACATAAGTTCCATAAATAAGTTTGGAATAAGGGATATTTTAACATATATATTATTCATTTAAAATTTAACACAAGTTTTGAGTTTAATAGTGGAAATTGAAATGATACCAAATCATCCGTCATTTATCATATAATAATAGCTTAAGCTTAAAATTTATGTGAAAATTTTAAATTAAAAAATTAAATTGAAATAGCATAACTCAATAAGTTTTAGTTAAAAGTTTTCTGGAATAATGATGTTGAAGAGCACATTCACCGGATGATCATGCCTTTAGCAAATGTGGAACCTGACTTCACCATCTCCCTTAAAAGGGGATTTGCCTTTTTATTTATCTATTTATTTTTAATTTATCAATATTTAACTGCAACTTGGGATAATGCTCCAGCTTAAAATAGCTAGTTCCATTACCTCAAAGATTATTTATATTTTTTAAAAATGAAAAAGTTACAACTTGCAATGACCTTTTTTGCCAAAACAGGATCATGATTAAAAAAAAAAAAAAAAAGACGATCACTGGTGCAGCAGGTTAGCGGAAGTGGAAAGAAAAGAAATATTTTTAATCGGATTCTTTGGAAAATAGGCTCCAGCAAACTGAATATTATTTTACAGATATTTGGGGATACTGTATTCTTACAAAGACTTAAACAAGGGATACTGTATTCTTACAAAGACTTAAACAAACAGTAATCACTATTACAAATATTAGATGGGTAGTTGGGAGATCCAGAACCAGCCTCAATCGTTCAGCCCTTGATATAATACTTCGGACCCTGCAGAGCAGAGCCTGATGAGCAGACCCTGGCAAGCGGAGTCAGACAGCAGACCCTGACGAGCGGACCCAGATAAGCAGACCCTCACGATCGGACCCTGAAATCAGCCCCTGACAATCCAATAACGAAATTGGAAACGAAACGGCAAAGAAGATCAGACCCAATGCTTCACTATTCTGAGGCTTGTTGATACGGGAACAATATCCTTAAAACAAATTCGTCCCCTACCGAAGGTGCAGTAGATGAGACGTTTGTTTTCCAGGATGCAACGGAAATAAACAAGTATGGGCAAGCTTATTTTCAACGAACCACAAAGTGTTTGAACTCTTTCAACAAAAAACAAAGAAAACCGAGGAAAATACTTTTTTGTTGTGTGTTCTATGTATATTAAAAAAATAAAACACTACCCTTTTATAGAAAGAAATAGACATGCCAAAGTGAGAAACAGTTTCACTTGAAGTAACCCCAAATTAATTTAATAGAATTAAATTAACTGTTATGTAACTTCAAAAGGCTGGAAAAATAAAAAGACTTGCAAAAATTGGCCAGGCCGGGCCCGCACAATTTGATCCGGCATTCGTGTACGCAGGACGCGCGGGTGTACACGAGTCAGGCCTGTTCGGATTTTGAATTGCACCCCCCCTGCGCGCGCACTCTATCCTTATAACACTTACCCATCTACATATGAGTAATCATATATAAGCACACTCTCCCTCTATTAGCTTTCCCATGTGGGACAAGCTAATTTCTCTTTATTTTCCAACACCAATGGGTGAACTTTGAGCAACAATATCTCATTCACCCAAGCACCATTTTAAGCATATGAATATATCATTCTGAACTGCTAATGGAGGAGTATCCGAATCACTCAAAACCAACCACTAACACAAAATGGACCATGCTTAAAATTGTACCACAAAATGCTTACTTGAGCATTTTCCAACAATCCCTTACATGAATGAAATTGGCGAAAAAATGTCAAAAAAAATTATTTTATAGAAATATTTTATTTTTACATTCAAGAGTCCAACGGTTCAACACCTGCATAGGATAGGTAGGCCTCAGCCTTTGAACCTTCCCTTGTGAAAATATATCTCATTTACTGGATGATAGTGGATGCGATGCCATTGAACTGTACTGCCGTTCATGTAAATGGAAAACATATATCACACAGTTGTTTTACCTAACACATCTGAGTTCTCATTATTATGTTCATTTTGGCCATGAACATCTACCTGGTTCTGCAAGAGTTTCCAAGAATTGAGCCCCGTACAATTCCCTTTGAAGCGGCCCCACTTCTCTCTCACATAGGTGATTTCTTATTTAAGAGTATCTTGTAATACTCTGCTCGGATTCCCGACGCATAAGAATTATTAAAAGCATTTGCTTAACCTCTATCCATATGAGCATCACTGTTTCATTTCACCATAGGAATGGACTAGAGGGTAACCCCCACAGTGAACCAATTATGTCTTTTACGAGTAGGTTGTTCCGTTAAACCTAGATCTTGGGATCTCCAGTCAACAAGATTGGGTTTTCCTTCGTAATAAACATTTATCTAATGGGCTTTAGTCTCATTTCCCTCGATGATTTAACAACTAACTCTCTGTTTAACCCTTTGGTTAGCGGATCCGCAATGTTATCCTTTGACTTTACATAGTCAATCAAAATAACTCCAGTAGAGAGTAATTGTCTAAAGGTATTGTGTCTACGACGAATATGTCTAGACTTACCATTATACATATTGTTATGTGCCCTTCCAATTGCAGATTGACTTTCGCAATGAATGCAAATAGCTGGCATTAGCTTAGGCCAACTTGGAATATCCTCTTGAAAATTTTACAGCCATTCTGCTTCTTCAGCATACTTATCTAATGCAATGAACTCTGATTCCATTGTAGATCTGGCTATCTTCAGCATACTTATCTAATGCAATGAATTCTGATTCCATTGTAGATCTGGCTATCACAGTCTGTTTGGAGAATTTCCATGATATAGCTGCACCTACTAATGTAAACACATAGCCACTGGTAGACTTTGAGTCTTTCAGATCAGATATCTAGTTTGCATCATTGTATCTTTCGATTACGGTTGGATATCTATGATAGTGCAACCCATAGTTATGAGTAAAACGTAGGTACCTGAGTACTCTTACTATTACTTTCCAGTGATCAACCCCTGGATTACTCGTATATCTACTGAGCTTGTTTACTGTACAGGCTATATCATGCCTTGTACAACTTGATAAATACATCAGAATCCTAATCACTCTAGAGTATTCTACTTGAGATATACCTCTCATTTATTCTTTGATAGATGTAGACTCATGTCTAAAGGAGTTCTAGCCGCAGCAGAATCATCATTATTGAATTTACCAAGAATTTTATCCATATAATGCGACTGATCAAGAATAAGTCCATCTGGACTTCTCGAGATCTTTATTCCCAGAATGACATCTGCTAGACCCATGTCTTTCATTTCAAACTTGGATTTCAGCATATTCTTGGTAGATTTCACCATTTTAACATTACTCCTGACAATTAATATGTCATCAACGTAGAGACATAAAATGACATAGCCAACTTCTGTCTCTCTGACATAGATACATTTATCACATTTATTGATTTTGAAACCATTTGCCAGCATAGTATCGTCAAACATTTTATGCCACTGTTTCGGAGCTTGTTTCAATCCATACAATGATTTAACTAATATACAGACCTTCTTTTCTTGTCTTGGAGCTATAATGCCTTCAAGTTGTTCCATGTAGATTTCTTCATCTAAATCTCCATTCAGAAAGGCTGTTTTCACATCCATCTGATGTACCTCAAGATTGCGTAATGCTGCAATCGCTAGTATCACCCTTATGGAATTTATTCTCGTTACAGGAGAATAAGTATCAAAGTAATCAAGACCTTCACGTTGTCTGTAGCCTTTAATTACAAGTCTTGCTTTATACTTGTCAATTGATCCATCTGCCTTCATTTTCCTTTTGAAAATCCACTTGGACCCTAAAGGTTTACACCCTGGAGAAAGATCCACTAACTCCCATGTGTGATTTTGTTAGATGGATTCAATTTCACTATTGATGGCATCTTTACACAAATTACCATCAGCTGACCTTATAGCTTCGTTATAACTTTGAGGATCATTTTCTAGCAAAAATTTCAGAAAATCTAGACCAAATGATTTTTCCGTTCAAGCTCTTTTGCTACGTCTTGGTTCAAGTTCAACATCTTGTTCATCCTCTGGAACATTTATGTGTTCTTGGTCCTAACTATCTTCAATGATAGCCTCATGTGCTCGTTTGTGCACTTTTAAATTCGAATTTATTTTACAAGGAAAAACATATTCGAAAAAGGATGCATTCCTTGACTTCATTATCTTATTCTTGTGAATATCTGGTATATTAGACTCATGCACAAGAAATCGATAAGCATTACTGTTATGTGCATATCCTATGAAAATACAATCAACAGTTTTCGGTCCTATCTTCACCTTCTTAGGTGGAGGAATGACTACATTGGCAGGACACCCCCACACTCATAGGAATTTATAGGAAGGTACTCTTCATTTCCACATTTCATAAGGAGTTTTCCCTGCTTCTTTCCGTGGTATCTTATTTAAAAGGTAATTAGCTGATAAAACACATTCTCCCCACATATTATGAGGTAAGCCAGAGCTGATTAAAATAACGTTCATCATCTCTTTCAAGGTGCGATTCTTCCGTACTGCAATCCCATTGGATTGAGGTGAATAAGGAGCTGTGGTTTGATGTATGATTCCATTTTGTTCAAAAAGTGATTCAAATGGAAAAACATACTCACCACCACGATCACTTCTTAACTCCTTAATTTTTTATTCAGTTGGTTCTCAACTTCATTTTTATAGAGAACAAATTTCTCTATCGCTTCATCTTTGCTTTTCATCAAATACACATAGCAAAATCTCGTGCAATCATCCATAAAGGTAAGCAAATATTTACTACCGCCTCTCGATTATATTGAATTAAAATCACATACATCGGTATGAATTAGATCAAGTGATTCAGAGTTTCTTTCAATACTATGAAATGATGATCTAGTTAGTTTTGCCTCAAGACAAGTATCACACTTATGTTTGTTATCAATTTTAAAATTCGGAATGTGATTCATGTTAATTAATTTCCGCAATGAATTAAAATTAACATATATTAATCTATCATGCCATAGATTAGAGTACTCAACAATATAAACATAAGAACTAGCTTAATTGATATTCTTGGGCTTAATAACTATTACATTGAGCTTAAAGAGCCCATCAGTTACATACCATTTTCCCACATACATCCCATTTTTAGTCAAAACTACTTTATCAGACTCGAACACCATCCATAATCTGCGTTTGTTCAGAAGTGATCCAGACACAAGATTCTTCTGTATATCTGGAATATACAGAATGTTGTTCAAAGTCAACTCTTTCCCAAAGGTCATCTTCAGAATCACCTTTCTTTGACCTTCAATCTCAGATGTTGCTAAATTTCCCATGTATATTTTTTCCCCATTACTAGAAAGCTCAAATGAAGAAAACATGCTCTTGTCCGAGCACACATGTCGAGTGGCACCAGTGTCAATCCACCACTCTCTTGGGTTAGAACCCACCAGATTTACCTCACAAACCACAGCAGAAAGGTTAATATCTAAAACATCTCGAGTCACGTTTTCCATAACATTAGCCTCTTGTTTCTTTTTCTTCTTCGGCAATCTGCACTCAGAAGACTTGTGACCCATTTTGTCACAGTTGAAGCATCTTCCTTGAAATTAGGATTTCTTGGAAACTCCTTCTTTAGGGCCCATGTTCTTGAGGTTATTGTTCTTATGTCCATGTTCAACAACATTGGCTTTGGCCTCATGAGTCATCCCTCTCTTGTCAGATACTATGTTATCTTCCTCAATTCTAAGCTTAAGAACCAAGTCTTCAATGCTCATTTCTTTTCGCTTATGCTTTAGATAATTCTTGAAATCTTTCCAACCAGGTGGCAGTTTCTCAATTATCGATGCCACTTAGAAGGTTTCACCTAAAACCATCCCCTCAGCATGAATTCCTACTAGAATAATCTGCAGTTCTTGTATTTGGCTTAACACAGTTTTGGAATCAACCATCTTAAAATCTAGGAATCGACCTACGATAAATTTCTTAGTACTGGCATCCTCAGTTTTATATTTTCGATCTAAAGATTCCCAAAGCCCTTTTGATGTTTTCATTTCGGCGTACACACTGTACAAGGAATCACTTAGCCCATTCAGCACATAATTCTGACAAAGGAATTCATAATGTTTCCAAGCATCGATGACACTGATCACTTGAATATTAATCTCACCCTCTTTGGGTACATGAGCATCTTCCTTTATGAACCTCGCAAAGTTCAACGTGGTCAAATAGAAAAATATTTTCTGTTGCCACCTTTTGAAATTCTGACCACTGAATTTTTCAGGTTTTTCCGTAGCAGGATTGACATGGCTCACATGTCCAACATGATGTCTAGGCATAGAGGCAGCAACATTTTGGCCCACCCCAGAGGCTTCCAGATTAAGCCCAGAGGCTGAAGTATTTTGGCCAGCCAAAGAGGATGCCACAGCACTTTGGCCAGCCAGAGAGGCTGCCACAAAATTTTAGCCAGCTGAAGAGGCTGCCACATTCGAATCTACTGTGTTTGAACTGATTTCCATATCCACAGATCAAATTTATTTTAAGACTATTACATATATTTGGGGATACTGTATTCTTACAAAGACTTGAACAAATAGTAATCACTATTACAAATATTAGATAGGTAGTTGGGAGATCCAGAACTAGCCTCAATCGTTCAGCCCTTGATATAATGCTTCGGACCTGTAGAGCAGACCCTGATGAGCAGAGCAGTCCCTGATGAGCAGAGCGGACCCTGATAAGCAGATCAGACCTTGATGAGCAGACTCTAGCGAGTGGAGTCAGACAGCAAACCCTGGCGAGCGGACCCTGATGACCAGACCCTCACGAGCGGACTCTGAAATTAGCCTCTGACGATCCAATAACGAAATTGGAAACTAATCAGCAAAGAAGATCAGACCCAATGCTTCACTATTCTAAGGCTTGTTGATGCGGCAACAATCTCCTCAAAACAAATTCATCCCTTACCGAAGGTATAGTAGAACGTGAGACATTTATTTCCCCGAATGCAACGGAAATAAACAAGTATGGGCACCACCAAACTTGTTTTCAACGAACCACAAAGTATTTGAACTCTTTCAACAAAAAACAAAGAAAACCAAGAAAATACTTTTTCTGTTTTGTGTTCTATGTATATTAAAAAATGAAAACACTTTCATTTTATAGAAAAAAATAAACATGCCAATTAAATCACATTAGTGGGAGACCTTTCACTTGATGTAACCCCCAAATTAATTTAATAGAATTAAATTAACTGTTATGGAACTTTAAAAGGCTTGAAAAAAATAAAGAGACTTGCAAAAATTGGCCGGGCTGGGCCCGCACAATTTAGTCCGGCATTCGTATACGCAGGATGCGCGGGTGCACACGAGTCAGGCCTGTTTGGATTTTGATTTGCACCCCCCCTGCGCGCGCACGTACAGAGAGCCTCTATCATTATAACACTTACCCATCTACATACGAGTAATCATATATAAGCATATTTTCCCTCTATTAGTTTTCCCATATGGAACACGCTAATTTCTCTTTATTTTCCAACACCAATGGGTGAACTTTGAACAATAATTTCTCATTCACCCAAACATCATTTTAGGCACACGAGTCAGGCCTGTTCAGATGTTCAGTTTGAGTTTCATGTTCTCATAGTATGTTTATGTTTTGCTTTCGGGGCATGAGGTAAAACCTCACCCCAGTCTGTAACATGATATAGTGGAATTGACGGATTCAGAGACAAGTGCACATGTGGAGGACTGAGGAGACACTCTCAGATCCTCAAGCAGGACTAGGGTCGACAGATCCCCGAAATCCTGTTTGGTGGCTACACTACCAGTTGAGTTGTTGTCCTGGGTGTAGAGCTCTACGTTGCCAGTTGAAATGTTGTCCTGGACGTAGGGCACCACCAGCCTTAGAGATGCCGCAGTTGAGCTATTATCCTGGGCATCGAGTACCATCAGTTTTCAGAGATGCCACAGTTGAGCTGTTGTCCTGGGTATCGAGTATTTTCAGTTTTCAGTTTTCAGAACATCATTATATAGTTTTCAAAAGTGAGACTTTAGTAAAGAATTTTCAGAAACTAGTGTTTTAAAGACAGTTTCTAGACAGAAGAAGTTTTCAGAAACAGAGTTTTCACGAAAAGGTGTTTTGAAACCATGCAGTTTTTAGTCCGCTCACTTAGATCATATGAAGATCTAACCCCCCCTCCAATTTTATCTGTTTTGTATGGATTCCGGAAGGAAGAGCTCGGGAGGACGGATACTAATGTAGTCACCAGGGATGGAGCCCACCAGTACAGAGTCCAGTTCAAAGTCAAAGTATTTATATGCATTAGTATTGAGTAGTCATTATAAGTGTCTATTAAAGTATTGTAAAAAGAAATATTTTTGAGTATGCATTTATAAGTAATAAAAGTATTTTATGATGATTGAGTAAGGCCTATATGCATGACATTGCATTAGAATAGTTTTGTAACATCCCAGATTTTCGGGACTGTTCTAGACGATTCTCAGACTGACGTTATAGTCTCGAATCATGATGATAACAAAGTATAAGAGTTCGAGCGATGTCTTATGGGTCGGAATAATATAAAGTGATGAGTTGTCGCATTAGAAGACTCGTCGTCTCAAGGAATCAGATACGCAATATTTTTATTACGCGTAAAGTTTACAGTTTTGATCACGAAATTAGGAAACGAACTCCGATTGAGTTGATTCTTGGACCATCTGACTCATTTTTCTGAGACGGATAACTTTTGTGTTGAACATATTTTGAGAATCGCACCAGAAGGGCTTCAAAAGTGAAGATTTTCGAAAATACCCTTCATAGTGGGAGCAGTTTTGTAATTTATGAAGTAAAGATATTTGTAATTTTTATTATTATTATTATTTTTTTTTTTTGTTATTATTATTTTACCAAGCATTCTACAAAAAAAAAAAAAAAAAAAAAAAAAAAGAGGCAGGAGCCTCGCGTGCGAGAGGGAGAAGGGGAGAAAAGGAGACGCCGGCGGCATCTGGCCACCTTCACACCGGCGGAGCGGCGGTCCCTGAGTCTTCTGGCTACGGCGCACCTGCCGGTGGCCGGCGATGTCGCAAGGAGCACCGGTAACGGCGGGAAATGGTGGGAGGAACGTGCGAAAATGGGTTTGACGGATCCGACTCGTCGGTTCATTTCACAGCCCGAGCCACTTACCAAATCAAAGCCCTCGATGAGTACTACGAGTATGCGGAATCGATTTCATCGAACAGTGGCCGATTGCACGTGAAATGAGGAAGAAAGTCATGCATGAATAGTAACCCGATGTGAACAGTAACTCCGATCGGAATTCCGATGATACCAGCGCGTTCGTATGGCGAATGAGAGTCCGAATATGGCCTCGGAATTTCGGCACGACTATTTTTTTAGAATTTTTCATTTTAAAGTTTACATTTTTATATTCGGATGTTTCTAGTAGTTCCGTAGTTTAGTGAATTAGCATGAAATAAATTGGATGTGCTTTAATATGTTAAAACGATAAATGTGTAGAATCCGGGGAGAAACGAAATAGATTTGATCGATCCGGTAGAATTAGTGAGTTTCTGGTAAAATGGAGTTTCTCGTGCGAATGAGCGTAGATGACCGTAACTATGGTTATGATATAAATATGATGTTACGAAGGTAATTGAGTCATTCTGGATAAGTTCGGAGGGTTCGAGACCCTTCCGTAGCGTTTGTGTAAACTTTTCCGCAAGTTTTACCGCAAACGCGTAAAATGAGAATCTGAACCATCTAGCTAGTTTAGAATAGTATATGAGCATATATTAGAGTAATGAAGTTTGAACGGTAGAATCAAAGAGGATTCGTGGATTACAAGAAGGATCCGAAGTTTATTTTAGAAATATCTAAAGTTATGCAAATAGCGGTTCTGATTGTATTTTATAATTTGTTTTGACAAACCGGGTCCAGGTTCGGATTGTCCGTGAAACCAGGTAAGTAACTCATGCTGTGATTACTTGGTAGATTTAACAATGTTCGAAATTAGTAATATAATGAAATTGTATATAGTTATATGCATGGAACCCGTACATTTATTCATATCTTTATACATATAAAGATAAATGTATGAGAAAGAGGTAGGTGTTTGTAAGTACATAAGTATGTCTATATATATATATATACACACACATTTAGATGAGAACAAGTGGTTAATAGTATATTTATGAGCAAAGATAAGCATGAGCATGTAGAAGTAAAGAGATACATGGGTATGTATAACCAGTATTTATGGATAGAGCATGTGAATAATGTCATGTTTGAAATTTAGATAATTAAGTAATTTTATAAGTACATGAATAACCATAAAAACAGAAAGTATGTATATATGTATATAAGTAGAAAGACATTAGTAAGCTTTAGAACGAAAGTATAAGAATGACAAAATATTAACGTATTCATGAAACGGGAGCAAATATTTATGAATATAATTTAATGAGACTTGGGTTTAGGGGTTGTAGAAAACTACACCCTAGGAAATGAGATTAAATTTTAAGAATGATAAATTGCCAAAAAGTAAGCACATAAGTACAAAAGCGGGTAAGTATGCATGGAGAAATAAGTAAGCTAGTAAATGGTAGGTATGTTTTTTGTATAAAGTATCTTGAGCATGTTGGTTTATATGTATGTAAGTATATGAATAAGTATGACTATCAGATAGTTTTGTGTGAGCATAGAGTTTGCATGTACATATGAATATATAAGATTATGCATTTGTTATGATTGAGTTATTGTTAATAAGAGATCATGAGTAAAGTGTAGTTTGTAAATGCATGAATAAGTAGTCTTTGAATATTATAAGTTTTAATGTAATATAAATAGCTGGGAAGAATACGAGAATGTAGAGCGCATGTATTGAGTTTGAGCATGATGAATAAGCGTATAAGGAATAGAAATATATACCATTAGCTTATAGGAGTGCACGAACATATAAATATACACACATCATTATATAAGAATTACCTTGAGATTCAAGTGTTTCAAAGAAGAATTTTAGATACTTTTAAAAGAATAGTTTTAAGTGTTCTCTTTTGAAAGAAATGTATTTCAGAAAAGTTTTTACATTTTTAAATACAGATTATGATTAAATGGTTTTTGGGGCATGAGGTAAAACCTCACCCCAGTATATAACTTGAGATACAGTGGAAATTGACGGATTCATATAAATGTGCACATGTAGAGAGTCAAGATGACTGCTTAGGTTCGTATACCTGTACTCTAGTGGTGGTTATGTCCAGTTAGTCATTTTCCTGGACATGGGGCTCTACGTTCAGTCGAGGCGTTTTCCTGGGCGTAGGGCACCACCAGTTTCAGAAATGCTCAGTTGAGTCGTTTTCCTGGGCATAGAGCACACCCAGTTGAGTCATTTTCCTAGGTGTAGAGAGGTGTCCAGTTGAGTCGGTTTCCTGGACGTAGGGTAGTTTTCAGATTTTCAGATTTTCAGTTTTCAAATTTCTGCTTTTCTCTACAAAATTACAGAAATAGAATTTGGAAACATTTATCAAATCTCAGTTTTCAGTTACAGTTTTCAGAAAAAAAAAACCTTTTAGAAATGAAAGTTTTCAAAAACATCGGTTTGCGAGTGATTCGGAATTTTAAAGCAGAAACCAATTTTCAAGTAAAGTTTTCAGCAAAGAGTTTTCATAAAGAAACTTTCAGAAAAGAGTGTTCAGAAAGAGTTTTCCGAAAACAGCATTTCAGGAAAGATTTCAAGAAGTATTTTATGAAAGCATTGCATGATAAGTAGAGTATAGTTTACAAGTTATGCATATAAAACATATATTTTAGTTTTTATTTAAAAGTATCTAGTTGACATAAATATTTGTGACCTGGCTGCATCAGTATGCATATATGGTTAACTTTGTATAGAGCACGTTCATATAGAAGTATCACGTTGCAAGGTACGAGTGCATAGTAGTATGATCTTATTTAAATGAATATGTATCAATGATGCATGTATGAGTTATATGCTTACTTAGAAAGAACATATAGTAAGAATACGAGATGATGATGAAGTGGTAACATATATATGTACACATGGATTAAATAATTGACAGGAATAACACTTTAGTTGTCCGATTTGATGATATTTCAAGATAGTGAAAGAGAGAAATTTATAATAGATACTTGAACCAGATTAATAACGAGTATAGAGAGTGTGCAGAATTCAGTGTATTGCATCAGTAGTATGATGGGACTTCTTGTGTTGGTGATATAGGATTACATATATATATGTATTATAGGTGTTTGATAATGTAAATAATAAACAGAAGATGGCAGGTGGTGATTAGATAAAGGTACAGTAACAAAGTATCAGGTTTGTGAAATGAATAAGAAACAAAAGTTTAATTAAAACTTTATAAGCTTTTGTATGATTACTTACTGAGTCATTATGACTCACACCACAACAGTTTGTAGTTTTGCAGGTCAGTAGTAGTCATATAGAACCAGCGGAAGTTCGATGAAGACTTTGAAGATAGTGGATCGCCCCAATTGCAGTCAAGGGAGTCTTTGAGTCCTGGGTACATTTTTGTATTGATATCTCATATGTAAAGGTTGTAATAGCGTAGTTTTATTTTCAAGTTCTTGCCGGAGGCCAAGTATTTATATTTTGATCATTGAGTTCAAGCCTGAGGCCTTGATAATGATTACATATTTGTTGAGTTGCATAAGCAGGTGGTCTCATGGTGTTGGCTATAAGCCAGGTTGCATGATGTTCTGCATACATCATGCCGAAATTTCGTTAGAATCAGAGGCTTATGGAGATGGGTTTCCTGTCTCCGGCCGGTAGCATCCTGGCCTAGGCGGGATGTTACAAGTTTACCATACAGTCAGAAAGTCAGAGGCTTATGGGGTTAGTATAGCTATCCCCTGCCAGTAACATCTCCCAGATCGGGGATGTAACATATATAAGGATCTTACTATTCATGCTTACAAAAGTTAGAAAGTAAAATGAAAATAGAAGAAAAAAGATGTAGCTGAGAGAAAGAAAAGAAGAAGAAGATGAAGAAGAAGAAGAAGAAGAAGAAGAAGAAAAGAAAAGAAAAGAAAAGAAAGAAAAAGATCAAGCAAAGTTGAGCATGGAAGAGGCTTTTGAAGAGTTGGGAATCAAAGAAATAAGGTAATGAGACTTGACCCATTTTCTTATTTATGGAGTTTTTAAGTTTTGGTAATAATAGTAGGTTGATTGGCTTGGATGTGATGATGGATGAATGATTGTTGTGCTAAGAAAGAGTGATTAGGGGAAAACCCCCAACTTGTTCAGTTTAGGGTGAAAATTTAAAAAAGTTAATGGATTGAATAATTGTTGATTGTGATAGTGTTGTGAATGTTTATTGAAGTTTAATAGCATGGTTTGTGTATTGGATTTGTTATCGAAGAACTGAGGATGCATTTGGGTAAGATTAGCTTGAGAAAAAAATGCAAAACTTGGAAATTAGGTAAGCATCGCGAGCGGAAAGAGCTCACGTCGCGACGTGTGCTGGAAAACTGAGATTCATTTTTTGCGTTGTACGCATCGCGACGTACGACACAAGAAGCTATAGATTCTGAAAGTGGTACACCTACCCCATGAAATGCATCCTTTATTGACTCTCAAGAATATCTTTTTCTTATTGAATTGGTTTTTGTTCCTTCTGCGATGTAAAGTGATGAAACACGAGGTTAAAATTTTTCTGAAACTGATTTAAACCATTCCAGTTCCACCATAGCAGTTAAAGACCATCCTTAGGGTCTCGTATCAGTTTGAGAATACATGGTACACTGTGAAATAAGAATAATATGCTTTGAAATATTAAGTAAGAGCTTTAATGGGAAAATTTAGGCTAATTTGCAATATGTTCCCAGGCCCAATTTCTAACCTAGTTGTCGATTTTAGGGTCATTGCAAGAACCATAAATTTCCCTCAGCAAGCGAATGCCAGTCGGATTCCTAAATAATAAGTGGACACTTTCTTTATTTAATCTGACTTTTATTATGTTATTTCTGTTTCAGACTTATATTTTTACGCTTTAGGGCATTAGATGATTTTCTTTACAGCTATTTCATACAAAGTTATGATTTAAGTTTTAAATGAGAAAGTAATCCTTTTAGAACATGTTTCTTACAGTTTTGAGGTACAAATCATGGTTTTATATTTCTGGGGCATGAGGAAAAAACTTACCCCAGTATATAACTTGACACAGTTGGAATTGACGGACAAAGACATGTGCACATGTAGAGGACTGGGGGGACGGCGGTACGTAACGCCCCCAGATCCTATAGTAAGGCTAGAGAGACGGCGGTACGTAACGCCCCTAAACCCTAGTTTCAGAGCTTGGGCGGTAGCATAGATTCGCACCCCCAGTTCTAGTTTGTAGCTTGGGGATGGCGATACATAACGCCCCAAGACCACCAGTTTCAGAGACAGTAGTGGCATGCTTTGGGGACAGTGATACGTAACGCCCCAAAGTCATAGATTTGCACTGCTGGCTACAGTTAGGCGTATGAGGGACGGCGATATGTAACGCCCTCATACGTCAAGGTTTTTAGATACAGAGCAGCACACAGTTTTTAGAATTCAGATATTTAAAATATTGTTCAGAAACTAGAGTTTCAAAATCAGTTTTCAGAAGGACAAATTTTATTAAAGCGATTTTAGACGAAGTTTTCAGAAAAGAGATTTTAAATTAAGTAATTTCTGAAACTTTGGTTTTAAAACCTAATGTTTTGATTTTAATATTTTAGATTCTCGTCCACTCAGATCGTACAATGGTCTAACCCCTCCACTCTCAGTGTTTGTTTTTGCAGGTATTCCCGGAGAATGAGCTTGAGAAAGGAATGATACAGATGCAGTCACTAGGGTTTAGAGTCCACCAATCCAGAGTCAGAAAGCATAAGAGTCCAGTCAGAGTCAAAATATAAGTCATGTACCATTTTCTATTCATGTCGTAGTTGTTGTAAAGACACATGTTTTATGTATACAATCTCTGGAGTTGAGCTTGCATGATAAGTTGTTGAGTTTAGGCTATGGTCGCTTATATATATATATATATATATATATATATAAGAGTATCAGAAATTGCATAGCAGTTATCAGAGTCAGAGGCTTATGGGGTTAGTACGGTCTATCCCCTGCTGGTAGCATCTCCCAGATCGGGGATGTTACAAAGATGGTATCAGACCATGGTCTAGGGAGTCAGTGAATGTAGTGGGCAGAGTAATGTGGTCCGGTATACTCAATATATCCGGGATACTCGTATGGGAGACACTACATCTCCAGTATCTGATCCTCGAGTACGTCCTCAAGATCCATAAATAGGTTAGTAAGCTTTCCTATATCATTCGAATAATATTCTTTACAAGAACAATTATAATCTAGATCCAAGTTATGAATCTTCTTAAAGATATTCAACCTATTACCAGAAGTATAAACAAGCTACGAAACCATATGGTGAGATTTTAAGAAAAGTACCCAAGGGAGTGGGAAGATGAGTTATAAGGAAGAAAGAGAAGATGCATAGAAGCTTAAAATAGCTAGAGACAGAGAAGTAAAGAGACAAAAAGAAATAGAAAAAAGTTTAAAGACATCCACCCAGAAAAGTAGAAAGAGAGAGAAAGCTAGAGGAAGAGTAAGGGAAGGTATATGAATGCCTAAGTGATCAAAAGTAAGAAAGAGATACAGAATCAGACTAGTACACGAAACCATAGTAGCCAACAGAATAGTAAAGCCCCAGCAAGTAACAGAATTTCCTAGTAGATGTAAGATTCCATCCCTCATCAGAAAAGTTTCCTTCAAGCCAATTCTATAGCCACCAAGCACTTCGTATAGATAGTGAATTCCTTCAAGTAACGAAGAATAACAGTAAGATAACATAAGTAGGAAATCGAGATTAGTCATGGGAGTCCCAATAAACCTATAGGCCAAAAAGGATTTAGAGAACTCATGATCCCCAAACCCTAACTCACATAAACGGTTAGTTACCTTACCCCCGGCGATATGATAGAGACAAGACCTTAAACTATCTAGTCTTCGAACCCTCCAGTGACACCAGATAAGGAAGCTGCCCTGACATAGCCTACCTCATACCTATCTTACATGAGAAATAGACTCTACCAGGATACAGATCACCAGAACAAGGATACCGAAACCCATTAAGATATAAAATGTTTGCCCTAGCCCCTACCGGTATAGATATAGGCGACTTTCAGGAGCCAATGACAGTCCATCATAATGAATGGAAGCATTCAGAAGATTGATCACCCAGAAAGAGATTAAGAAAGTTTTGAGGATATAAAGAAGAGAACATAGCATAGCCCAAAGACCAAGGCAAGTTAGCAAGAGGCTTGCAGTGCTAGTAGAAGTCCACATGATAGATCAAACCTAGTAGAACTTATATATTAGCCTAAAGTCAGTAGAAATTCGTGGAAGTATACAAGAATAGACCCGTGAGGTGGAGGCATTTAAAATTGATAAAAGTAGCAGTATAGAATATAGAGTATAGTGCCATAGCTGAGACTATAGCAAAAATAGAGACTGAAGATCTAGAAAGCAGTTAGAAGAGCGAACCACCACTGGCCCTAGTAGTATGGCGTAGAGCTAAGAGGTAAAATATGAAGACAGTAAGAAGAAAATAAGAGTGTCAAGAGAAATTAGTACATATAGTGATATAAGAAATTAAGTTTGGAGACGGTAAGATAAGTGAAGACCTCAGAGTAATCGATAAAAGAAAATGGACCTTAAGATATGGAGTCGTCAACCAGATTTATGTAGAACGCATGATGGCCCTTCCTTTTAGAAACCTTGATTATAGAAAAGCATGCAAACATCTAACGCTACTATCATCAATCTTAAGTTTTAAACAGAATGCGTATCTACGGATTCCTATAGAATGTATATGTTCACCGCTCAACTTAGAGTCTAGAAAAAGAAGGACCAATAAAGAAGAGCAATTGCAGGTTAGGGGAATTGCGAGATAGCTAGACAGCCAAATCAATGAGTTCAAAGGGACATAGACAAGCAGCATGAGCTAGAATAGTTTGCAGTCATAATAAGTTGAGCTAGTCTAGAGGCTATCATTAAATTAAAGAGCCTTTAAAAAGATAAAGACTTAGAAATACAAAGAAATAAGGGAGAACGACTCTTAGGATTAAAGTGAGTAACTTATAAAGAGACTCATGGTAATGGGAAGGAGAAATTATGTAAAGAATAGTACTTGAACCTAAGAACTAATAAGAGATGCCTTAAGCAATCTAAGATGATGAAGTTTCCAGGAAAAATAAAGATATAAGGAATTCAAGGAACTAAGATGAGAAGTAAAAGAGCCCAGTTATAAGAAAGTGCAAATACCTACGGAGATAAAAGATCCATCAGTAAAGGTGCAAAAGCCTAGCCCAATAGCGGTGCAGAATAAGTTAAGAGGGCGTTCAGTTCTTAGCAATTAGACTCTTAGAGTATGTCTTCTCGTAGATTAGAAATAAAGAGTTACTCAAGAAATGGAAGGAGTGGACGTAAACCATGAACCTAGTTTCCTTCGGAATATATAGCTCAAATAAGAAATGAGTTGGGGTAAATAAAGTATAATGAAAAAGTCTAAGAGTGAGATTCCTTGATGCATCATAAGATTTGAGACATAGCCGTTGAGTGAGGTAATAAGCAGGAACTTATTAAAACAGGACAATGAGTCCCCTCTCGATCTAAAGTCGATAGTACCAAACATGAAATAGAAGCAAAGATAAGGGAAAGACTAAGACAAGCGTGAGTTAGTTTGCAAAAAAGAAAGAGTTCTGGCAGGTAAAGCAAGATGATTTTGAATATGAAGTCAGTTAAGGCTGATGGTCTGGAGCGAGGCCATGAACCTCGGGGTCCGTGGTGAGATCCCAAGTGATGAATCATATTTAAGGAAGGGATAATTTGTAACGACCGATAGTTTAGACTATTGTATACAACTGTACTGTTATGAAAGAGACAAAGACACATAAAATAAATTATATTGAGACTCAAATATACTCATGGATTGACTTCGGAGACAATTGGTAAATTCCTCAAGGTCCCGGGATGAGACTGTACAGTGTTCCCCTTTGGACAGCCCGTGATATTTGAGCCGTAACTTTTTCATATAAACTCAGATTTTTATGAATTTTATATCTCCGAAAAGATAAGATCAGGATCTACAACTTTTGAACATTTCCCAAATTTGGACCAGAAGTAGGTAAAAAACGTAAGTCAAAATCTTGATGAATAGTGACTTTAGGGTTAAAAGGAATAATCTCAAACTTTCCACACTTTTCTACATTATTCCAAATATCAAAAGGACCCTAGTAAGAAGAAGAAGAAGAAGAAGAAGAAGAAGAAGAAGAAGAAGAAGAAGAAGAAAAAAAGAAGGATCTACAACTTTTGAACATTTCCCAAATTTTGACCAGAAGTAGGTAAAAAACGTATGTCAAAATCCTGATGAATAGTGACTTTAGGGTTAAAAGGAATAATCTCAAACGTTCCACACTTTTCTACATTATTCCAAATATCAAAAGGACCATAGAAATAAGGACCTTACTATTCATGCTTACAAAATTTAGAAAGCAAAATGAAAAAAGAAGAGGAAGAGATGTAGCCCAGAGAAAGCAAGATGGTTTTGAATATGAAGTCAGTTAAGGCTGATGGTCTGGAGCGAGGCCATGAACCTCGGGGTCCGTGGTGAGATCCCAAGTGTTGAATCTTATTTAAGGAAGGGATAATTTGTAACGACCGGTAGGTTAGACTATTGTATACAACTGTATTGTTATGAAAGAGACAAAAACACATAAAATAAATTATATTGAGACTCAAATATACTCATGGATTGACTTCGGGGACAATTGGTAAATTCCTCAAGGTCCCGGGATGAGACTGTACAGTGTTCCCCTTTGGACATCCCGTGATATTTGAGCCGTAACTTTTTCATATGAACTCAGATTTTTATGAATTTTATATCTCCGAAAAGATAAGATCAGGATCTACATCTTTTGAACATTTCCCAAATTTGGACCAGAAGTAGGTAAAAAACGTAAGTCAAAATCCTGATGAATAGTGACTTTAGGGTTAAAATGAATAATCTCAAACTTTCCACACTTTTCTACATTATTCCAAATATCAAAAGGACCCTAGTAAGAAGAATAAGAAGAACAAGAAGAAGAAGAATAAGAAGAATCAGGATCTACAACTTTTGAACATTTCCCAAATTTGGACCAGAAGTAGGTAAAAAACGTATGTCAAAATCCTGATGAATAGTGACTTTAGGGTTAAAAGGAATAATCTCAAACTTTCCACACTTTTCTACATTATTCCAAATATCAAAATGACCCTAGTATATAAGGACCTTACTATTCATACTTACAATATTTAGAAAGCAAAATGAAAAAAGAAGAGGAAGAGATGTAGCCCAGAGAAAGCAAGATGGTTTTGAATATGAAGTCAGTTAAGGCTGATGGTCTGGAGCGAGGCCATGAACCTCGGAGTCCGTGGTGAGATCCCAAGTGATGAATCCTATTTAAGGAAGGGATAATTTGTAACGACCAGTAGTTTAGACTATTGTATACAACTGTACTGTTATGAAAGCGACAAAGACACATAAAATAAATTATATTGAGACTCAAATATACTCATGGATTGACTTCAGGGACAATTGGTAAATTCGTCAAGGTCCTGGGATGAGACTGTACAGTGTTAACTTTTTCATATGAACTCATATTTTTATGAATTTTATATCTCCGAAAAGATAAGATCATGATCTACAACTTTTGAACATTTCCCAAATTTGGACCAGAAGTAGGTAAAAAACGTAAGTCAAAATCCTGATGAATAGTAGAAGAAGAAGAAGAAGAAGAAAAAGAAGAAGAAAAAGAAGAAAAAGAAAAAGAAGAAGAAAAAGAAGAAGAAGAAGAAGCAAAGTTGAGCATGGAAACCATAGAGGCTTTGGAATAGTTGGGAATCAAAAGAAAGAAGGTAAGGAGACTTGACCTATTTTCTTTTTTTTGGAGTTATTAAGTTTTGGTAATGATAGTAGGTTGATTAGCTTGGATGTGATGATGGATGATTTGGAGTTTTTAAGTTTTGGTAATGATAGTAAGAAGAAGAATAAGCAAAGTTGAGCATGGAAACCATAGAGGCTTTGGAAGAGTTGGGAATCAAAAGAAAGAAGGTAAGGAGGCTTGACCTATTTTCTTATTTTTGGAGTTTTTATGTTTTGGTAATGATAGTAGGTTGATTAGCTTGGATGTGATGATGGATGAGTTGGAGTTTTTAAGTTTTGGTAATGATAGTAGGTTGATTAGCTTGGATGTGATGATGGATGAGTGATTGTTGAAGAAGAAGAAGAAGAAGAAGAAGAAGAAAAAAAAGAAGAAGAAGAAGAAGAAGAAGAAGAAGAAGAAGAAGAAGAAGAAGAAGAAGAAGAAGAAGAAGAAGCAGAAGAAGCAGCAAAGTTGAGCATGGAAACCATAGAGGCTTTGGAAGAGTTGGGAATCAAAAGAAAGAAGGTAAGGAGACTTGACCTATTTTCTTATTTTTGGAGTTTTTAAGTTTTGGTAATGATAGTAGGTTGATTAGCTTGGATGTGATGATGGATGAGTGATTGTTGTGCTAAGAAATGGTGATTGGGGGAAAACCCCCAACTTTTTCAATTTATGGTGAAAATTTAAAGAAGTTAATGGATTGAATAATTATTGATTGTGATATTGTTGTGAATATTTATTGAAGTTTAATAACATGGATTGTTTATTGGGTTTGTTATAGAAGAAGTGAGGACGCATTTGGGTAAGATTAGTTTAAGAAAAGAAATACAGAAACCTGGAAATCAGGTATGCGTTGTGATATAAAAAGAGCTCGCATCGTGACACGTACTGGAAAATTGAGATTCATTTCTATGTTGTACACGTCACGACGCACAACAACTTGTGTCGCAGCGCGAGATCAAAATTTTTTTGAAACTGAATTAAACCATTACAGTTCCACCCTAGCAGTTAGAGACCACTCTTATCAGTGTGAGAATACACGGTACACTGTGATATAAGAATAATATGTTTTGAAATATTAAGTAAGAGCTTGAGTGGGAAAATTTAGGCTAATTTGGAATATGTTCCTCAGCCTATTTTCTAACCAAGTTATCGATTTTAGGGTCATTGTAGGAACCATAAATTTCCCTCAGCAAACGAATGCCAGTCAGATTCCAAAATAATAAGTGGACACTCTGTTTAGTTAAACTGACTTTTATTATGTTATTTCTGTTTCAGACTTACATTTTTACGCTATATGACGTTAGAAGATTTTATTTACAGGTATGATTTAGTTTTAAATGAGAAAGTAATCATTTTAGAACATGTTTCTTACAGTTTTGACGTACAAATCATGATTTTATGTTTTCGGGGCATGAGGGAAAAACTTACCCCAATATGTAACTTGACACAGTTAGAATTGACGGACAGAGACATGTACACATGTAGAGTATATTGGGTTTCTACTATAGTCCCAAGATCATTCAAGCAATGAAAATAATATGAATACAATAAAGAAGTATGGCGGAATCATACTTATAATAAACGGATTTGCGATGCGATGAACACAAACCTTTTTCCTCCTCCATGGAAGCTCTCGGCCAAGCCCACATTGTGCTCTTATGTTTTTTGGTCAACCCTCTTCATGTGTGCTCCAAGCTCCAAGCTTTGCAATGGATTCATGCTCAAGGGTTTGTTTCTCTATCACCTTTGGATGACTCTTTATGTGCTAGCATAAGAAACATTTGCCACAAATCTTCCTTGTTCTTGCTTGTTGTTCTCGGCAAAGAGAAGCAAATTTGAGAGAATTTGGCCCTTGGCCGAATTGGAGAGGAGAAAAGAGAGAGGAAGTTGTCAAGTGTTGTTGTGTTTTTGATTTTTAAAAAAATCAAATACTAATTCCACTTTCCAAAAATGGTACAAGCATGAAAGCCTTCAACCACTCACATCACTCATGAATAGTGACTGGTTGTCAATCACTAAAAGATGACTTGACATCCATCACTAAAGTGACAGGTGATGTGACACATGATGTGACTTGTGGGCCGTACTTGATTCGAAATACGAGTGGGCCCGCAAACACTCCCGGGCTCGGGTTCGCTAATTCCGAATTAACGAATTTTCCGTTGCGACGTAATTAAATCAAATTTAATTAAATAATTATGCCTAACAAAATTACTATGTACGTCGCTAATGAATTAATTCTAAATTAATTCGTTCGCCCGATTAAAATCTAATTTTAATTCTGTGTCGAAATCTAATTTCGTTTAATATATCGAATATATTATTTTATCGATTAATTCCAAATTAATCATTCTCTCTCTTTAAATAGTATTTTATCCCAGATAAAATATCTCCGTAATTAATCCTATATTAATTTTCTCTCTCTTATTAATTAATCCCAGATTAATAATGCGCGAGTCATACGTCATCGGTGAATCTTCGGGAAGCGACCCATGAGATCCCCGGATATATTGGTAGTAAATCCGGTCATCGGACTATCCGAACACGTACGTACCTAGTACTATATTTTTAATGATTTACAAGACATGGTTGGCTTCTAGCAAAGCACTGTGCCTATCCAATTCTCCAGAAATATTCTTAAAGGAATATATAATCTATATCAGGCGTAGTATACTTAGCATTGTGTATCGCGATCCAGTATCGGATGTCACATGCTAGGCCTGGGGCTAGAATTGTGTCTGCCCCTTACGAAGCACATATCAGATCTCTGGTAACTAGTCTCTATAATCGGAAAAACATGACCTAGTCATATTATCCCGATGACTGCAGTACATAAGAGTTATAGTTCCGTATCCTACGTGATCATCATCTCCACTATAACTGAAGTGATACTTCCGTCTTGACATTACACCCAATACAATACGATTCTCAATATACCTAGAAGAGGCGTACACAGAACCTGTTAAAGCCCTGGATGACCAAAACCAAAGTATATTGATTTTCGCAAGTATTAGCGGTGCAAGTCTCAGGTTAAGACCAAATACATCTACCCTAATTCAGACTTCCATAGACACATAGTTATACTACCAATGGAATTCCGAGGGCTCCAGAGCGAAGCTATTTTCGTACCATCGGTAAACACAACCTCCTATCACACTTGCATAGGTATCCAATACTTAAATATATGAGAACTACGCCGTTATGCTTCCACAATGCGCACAAGTGCAATACTAGTCTATTCCGAATTATCGATGTTCAATCTCGATAATAGTATGACTAGGGATATTTTAATGATTAAACCTTTGTGGATTGATACTGTCTCATATCATCTCAATTCGGAACTAATCATAGGGACTTTTATTATTTATAAATTCCGGTAATCCAATTACAAATGATAAAAGAGCATTTTCCTTTGTCACATAGTTAATTTGTACAACAACACCATATTCTGTAAAAAATAGTGATGTTATGGGTCATAACTGTCCAACAATCTCCCACTTGGCCTATAGCCAATCACTCAGGTGTCTTACACCTGAACTATGTAATGATCGCTCAAAATTCTGCTGAGAAACAGCTTTCGTCTGCGGATTTAAAAGGTTATCATCTTATGTGATTCATTCGATCATCAAATCGCCACGATGTATGATCCGACGAATCAGATGAAAAAAGTTGAAGTACATACTTGGATCATTGATGAAACCGTTAATTCTTTAGCCTGCGCTGAGGCCTAGCTCAGCTGCTAACAGAACTATTTCTAATCTAATTAGAATTATTTAGATCCAAAATGCTTCTTTTATTGCGACAGTTGCAGCAAAGTTTCGCTTTTGTTGTTTATTTGGCAACAGTATCTTGCTTGGAAGATTTCCAGCTCACTATTCCATTATTCAAACTATACAGTACCCTTATTACGACATATAGTTATTTTTATCGGTATGGAAACTTACAGTAGTGAACCCAATCACTTCAAGTTCTCCTTCTCCATAGTTTAAAACAACATCCTTAGTTCGTCTAAGATACTTAAGGATGTCCTTAACATCAATCCAGTAACTTTCACTTGGATTGGCCTAATGTTACTCCATATGCTCAAAGCATATGAGACACCAGGTCACGTACATATCTTTCAATGTACGAGTACTCGGAGAGTGCCAACAACCTTTTAGATCTATCCCAGTAGATCTTTATTCATAGAATAAAAGTTGTCTCTCCCAAGTATTCTACGGAAATTTTTTCATGAAAGCCAAGGTTTCACCAATTTTGATGGGAATGTCATTTCCAAGAAATGATATATCATCATTATATAGGACAATCATCGTCAGTGCGCTCCCACTAACCTCCTTATATACACAAAAATCATATTTATTTTGAATTAAATTATACACCATTATGATTACATCAAAACATCAGTTTCAAGAACATAATACTTGCTTCAATCCATAAATAGATTGATTTAACTTGCAAACCTTGTTTGCTTGTTTTGGTACGACAAAACCGTTAGGATGTTGTTAAACATCCTCCAAAAGGTTTCCGTTTAAGGAAAGCAATTTTAACATTCAGCTGCCATATTTCATAAATGAAATATGCAGTATTAGCAAGAATTATCCAAATGGATTTAACCATGACAATGTGTAAAAGGTTTCGTCGTAATCGACACTATGTTGATGACGATACCTTTTATGTACAAGCCTAGCTATGTATATTTTTTTGTTGTCATCCATGTATGTCTTCATCATGAAGACTCACCAATAGACACAATACCCTTTTTAGTACATCAACTAGTATCCAAACTTGGTTGATATACATGGAATCTATTTCGGACATTATGGCACTTTGCCATAATAGGGAGTCGATATATTGTATCACTTCCTCATATGTAGTCAGTTCGTATTCCTCAATAAGATTGACATCTTCATGAGGTAAGATCAGAAACCCATACCTCCCAGGTTGTCTTCTGACTCTCTCTGACCTACGTTGTTCTTGTGTATTCGAAGATTATTGGTACAGTTTCATCCCTGATGAACTGTTTGTGTTCCATTAAGGAATCGGTGCCTGGAACAGTACTACTCCGATTTTCATCGAGTTTTACTTTCCTCCTACTTACCATTACATATAGGTATTCCTCTTAGTAAAACTGCATGGAGAGCAACAATTAGATTGTTCTTTTGTGAGATGTATAAGTACTATACATTGGTTTCCCTAGGATAACCTACAATAAGGCACTTATCCATTTTAGGTTCTAGTTTGGTATCATCCAAACATCTGCCTAGCATTCCCAAATCTTCAAGAATGAGAAAACCCAGTTTCTTTCATATTCATATCTAATATGAATTCTGTCTAACAGATTTTCATAGAACCTTATTCAAAATAAGTATTGCACTGTTTAATGCTTATCCCTTGAAGGAAAATGGTAGCTCAGAGCGACTCATGATTAACCTTATCATGTCCAATAAAATTTGGTTTCTCTGTTCGGACACACCATCAGGATTGAGGTGTCCCGGGAAGAGTCCACTATGAAAGAATACTATACTCTTTTATGTAGTCAAGAAACTTATTGCTTAAGTATTTTTCACCACGGTCCAATCGTGATGTTTTAATACTCTTGCCGATCTGTTTTTATACTTCATATCGAAACTCTTTGAATTACTCAAAAGTTCCTATTTATGTTTCAAAAAAAAACACATAACCATAACGCGATGCTACATCCGTAAAGGTTACGAAGTGTTCATTTCCACTTCTAGCCTAGCTAGATATGGGCCCACTTAAGTCACTATGAACGAAGGCTAACAGATCGGTGGCATTTACTCTTTTACCAAGTAAAAGGTATTTTAGGCACTTTGCCTAATTAAACTAGATTCGTAGACATTATTTGAATAGAATCAAATCCGTCCTAGTATCCACTCTTCAAAAGTGTGGATATACGAGTCTTGTTTAATGTGTCCCAGACAACAATGCCACAAATAAGTCTCATATGATTAATTCAGTTTGAGCTATTTGTTTGTCAAGTTATACGTTTGAGATTCATTTAAATTCAAAATATAAATACTATTTTCCACATCTAATGTGCTTATCTCAACATCATCTTTATAAAATAAAACACTTTAGTGTTCTAGAATATAAAGGTATACCTGTAACGGGTTAAACTTAGATATAGAGATAATGTTTCTAGTCAAACTAGGTACATAATAACAGTTTCCTAATATAGGCACACACCCGAAGGGCAGTTCCTAAACTTAGGTTTCTACGGTTAAAACAGCGACTCTCGTCCCGTTTCCGACTCGCAGAGTAATCTCATTTGAAGTCAATATCTTTCTTATCAGCAGATCCCGCACATCAGTACATATATTCATGTACCACATCTAGTATCAAAAACCAATTTTGAAACTAGTAGTGAATATGTTTATGACAAACATATTTGAAGCTGGAGCCTTGTCCCGTCTTCATTTCCTTCATGTCTGCTTTGTCCATACGGCAGTCACGCTTCCAGTGACCCCGTTTGCCACATTTAAGGTAGACATCTTGGGATATGCCCTTTGTCTTCCTAGAAGACTGAGATGATTTTGCCTTTTTCTCTTTTCACAACTCAGAAGCTTTCGGCCAAGCCTTGGCCTTCTGGGATGTCGAAGTAAAATGCGCCTTGCGCTTCTTGCCCCTTTGTAAACTCTGGTTTGTCTCCTTGAGCATAGCCAATAACTCTCTAAGAGTTTTCTATTGCAATTAATACTTCTAAGATCTAAGTATAGATCTATGAAGATCCTTCAATTTCATCATCATACTATAAAGATCTAATCCTTAGTTCTGACAAAGAAATTAAGGAGTCTTTGCGGCAAGCATAACGGATTGAACACTAAAGTTATCATCACATGAATCTTCAAAACATCATGCTCTACTATTTGCTCAACTCCGGGCTTAGGCCCAAGATGTCATTTTATCAAATAAAATAACTTCTCGGTTCTCAAGACTATCCTGAGGTGCCGTTTAAAGATATTTTCTTCCAAGATTATATTTTAAACGCTGATCTTTTAGTTTATCTTGATTCCAATAGTCCAACTATTCAATCAACGATTTCGGGTACATCCGAATATAATGATTACTATAGTCTAACTATATAATCAACTATAATCTTAATTTGGTTAAACTCAAATATATTGATTACTATAATCCAATTATATAATCAACTATAATTGAAGCAGTTTGAATACAGTCTAACTATTTAATTTAAAACAATATTGAATATTAGTCCAACTAATATATTAATAATAAAATAATGACGAAAAATAAATGAGCACATTTTGGCAAGTATCTAAACGGAATTGTAAATTTAATACTTGCCTCCCACTATTTTTCGGCGAGCCTCTAACCCTCTGTGGAGTACTCGGGAAACCTAATTTCCTAGTGGGCTAGGATCCCGTTAAATAACACACAACCTTGACTTTGGCCAACAAGCTGTATGATATTTAACTAGGTAGATCTCTAAGATCAATTGGATCTCATCCAATTCCTAGATCCAGTAGGTGGACATCCAAGTCTGAAACATATATATAATATATATGCCAATATATTTTCCTAACCTTTTTCCTCTAAATCAACTAAGCCTTGGTTTTGGCACAACAAGCTTAATGATTCTAGTTAAGTGTGGCCCATTGACCTTGGAAAGCTTCGTAATCGATGTCGATGGACAAGAAATGATCTTGACTTTGGCCAACAAATCACAACTTGGACAAGACATACGATATGGAACAAAGCCTTCATGATTCAAACACATCCGCGATGGACAAAGTCTTGACTTTGGCCAACAAACCAGTGCCAATATTAGATCTTGAGAATGAATCATTCAATAGAAGGAAATCGCTTAATATTTATTGAGGGCTTTTCACGTAATTGGCAACCAATTAATTATCTTTGTTAAGGTCTCATCATACACCCTTAAACATGCATTCTAAAACATAATAAGGCGCATAAATAAATTAATAATGATATGCGGATGAATATTTAAAATATTTTGTTCCTAGAATAAATCTCTCCAAGTCCTCTCTCCCGCTAGCACAAATCTTACTTCTACCCAATTACATAACACTTCTAAATAAACCTCATTTACATTGAGGGAAATAGGTGAGAAGAGAAATACAAAGAGTCAAGAGGTAATAGGCTGGACATGCAGGTCCAATTTAATAAATTCTAAATTTATTACAATAATTTTCAATATTGCCCCCACCCATCTAATATCCATCCGATATACATTATTCATACATCACATCCATGTATTCACACAAAGCATGTTATCAATCAATCTAATCCAATTAATTAATCCGAAATTAATGACCATCCAATGTTCAAACAATGATTTGATTTTGCGCGAGTCCGACTCGTTTTAAGAATAAGTACTCAAAGTACGAATTCTTGAATTATATCAAACTACAATATTAAATCCAATTTAATTTGTATTCAATACTAATTCTATATTTATTTCTAAATTAAATAATTACACTTTATTAATGTGCCTTTGCGACTTAGATTCTAAATCTAATCTTAACGGGTCTCAAAGCCCATTTAACATCCAATGTTAATTTAATTAAAGTCCAATGGGCTTTCAATTAATTTCATAAGGCATGGACTTTGGTCAACATGGGTCAAACCCAAATATCAAAGCCCATTTAAGGAATCACCCTTATTTGCCAAGAAACCAATTTAGGCCCATTGCGCCCAATTAAAACATTAAAGGCCCATTTAAGTCATATTTGGACTTTATGGATATGGTTTTGGGTCCAATTGGATCCAACCAATTAGCCTAAACCAAACTTGGCCCAACCAAGACCATTAAGCCCAAATACAACTTTACAAGCCCAATTTCAAATTTAGACCCAATTAATTTAATTACAATATTCCAAGTATCACAATTAAATCAATTAAAGTGTATAGCCATAATTAATTAACCAAATTAACATTTCCAAAATACCAATTTACTCAATTAATCATGCTAATCATCATCAACACATGTCCAACATTATTGAATCAAAAAATCAATTCATTTGCATGCTTCTAAGTCACGGAATTTAGGATTTTATTATCCGATTCCGAATTCAATCCAATTAAATCCTAAATCAACATTTACCAAGTATTTCAAACTCATCCAATGATTCAAAAAATAAAATTACCATGACTTTTAGGGCAAGCTCACATTCGGCCAAGCCAAATATTTTGGGGAAAATTCATCCAATTCAATTTTCATCAAATTGATCAACACTATGTTATCATCATTCAAGCATACTCAAACAATCAATTTCATCCAAACATGCTCAAATCAATTTTACCCAATTTTACCCTAAATTCAATTTCATGCTTAAATAAGGCTCTGGTACCATTGTTGGGTTTCTACTATAGTCCCAAGATCATTCAAGCAATGAAAATAATGTGAATACAATATAAAAAAAAAGTATGGCGGAATCATACTTACAATGAATGGATTTGCGATGCGATGAACACAAAACTTTTTCCTCCTTCATGGAAGCTCTCAGCCAAGCCCTCTTTGTGCTCCTTTGATTTTTGGCCAACCCTCTTCATGTGTGCTCAAGCTTTGCAATGGATTCCATGCTCAAGGGTTTGTTTCCCTATCACCTTTGGATGATTCTTTATGTGCTAGCATAAGAAAAATTTACCACAAATCTTCCTTGTTCTTGCTTGTTGTTCTCGGTAAAGAGAAGCAAAATTGAGAGAATTTGGCCCTTGGCCGAATTGGAGAGGAGAAGAGAGAGTGGAAGTTGTCAAGTGTTTGTTGTGTTTTTTATTTTCAAAACAATAAAATACTAATTCCACTTTCCAAAAATGGTACAAGCATTAAAGCCTTCAACCACTCACATCACTAATGAATAGTGACTGGTTGTCAATCACTAAAAGGTGACTTGACATCCACCACTAAAGTGTCAGGTGATGTGACGCATGATGTGACTTGTGGGCCGCACTTGATTCGAAATACGAGTGGGCCCGCAAACACTCCCGGCTCGGGTTCGCTAATTCTGAATTAATGAATTTTCCGTTGCGACGTAATTAAATCAAATTTAATTAAATAATTGTGCCTAACAAAATTACTATTCACATTGCTAACGAATTAATTCTAAATTAATTCGTTCGCCCGATTTAAAATCTAATTTTAATTCTGCGTCGAAATCTAATTTCGTTTAATATATCGAATATATTATTTTATCGATTAATTCCAAATTAATCATTCTCTCTCTTTAAATAGTATTTTATCCCAGATAAAATATCTCCGTAATTAATCCTAGATTAATTTTCTCTCTCTTATTAATTAATCCCAGATTAATAATATCTGAGTCATATGTCATCGGTGAATCTTCAGGAAGCGACCCATGAGATCCCCGGATATATTGGCAGTAAATTCGGTCGTCGGACTATCCGAACACGTACGTACCTAGTAATATATTTTTACCGATTTACAAGACATGGTTGGCTTCTAGCAAAGCCCTGTGCCTACCCAATTCTCCATAAATATTCTTAAAGGAATATATATTCTATATCAGATGTAGTATACGTAGTATTGCGTATCGCGATCTAGTATCGGATGTCACATGCTGGGCCTGGGGCTGAAATTATGTCTACCCCGTACGAAGCATATATAAGAACTTTGGTAACTAGTCTCTATATTCGGATAAACATGACCTAGTCATATTATCCCGATGACTGCAGTACATAAGAGTACTAGTTTCGTATCCTAAGTGATCATCATCTCCACTATAACTGAAGTTATACTTCCATCTTGACATTACACCCAATACACTACGATTCTCAATAAATCAGAAGAGGCGTACACATAACCTGTTAAAGCCCTGGACGACCAAAACCAAAGTATATTGATTGTCGCAATTATTAGCGGTGCAAATCTCAGGTTAAGACCAAATACACTTACCCTGATTCGGACTTCCATAGCACATAGTTAGAATAGTGCTAGCCGGGAGAGAGGAAATGGAGAGATTTATTATAGGAACAATGTGTTTTAAGTATCCATCCGCATATCATTTTTAAATTTATTTACGCGCCTTATTATGCTTTTAGAATGCATGTTTAAGGGTGTATGATGATGAGACCTTAACAAAGATACTAAATTGGTTGCCAATTTACGCGAAAAACCCTAAAAACATATTAAGCGTTTTTCCTTCCATTGAGTGATTCTTACTCAAGATCCAAGGTTGGCATTGGTTTGTTGGCCAAAGTCAAGACCTTTGTCAATTGCGGATGTGTTTGAATCATGAAAGCTTTGTTCCATATCTGTGTCTTTTCTAAGTTGTGATTTGTTGGCCAAATTCAAGATCACTTCTTGTCCATCGACATTGATTACGAAGGTTTCCAAGGTCAATGGGTTGCGCTTAACTGGGATCATTAAGTTTGTTGTGCTAAAGCCAAGACTTAATTGATTCAGAGGAAAAAGTTTAGGGAATATATTGGATATATTGGCATATATATGATATATGTTTCGGACTTGGATGTCCACCTACTGGATCTAGGAATTGGATAGGATCCAATTGATCTTAGAGATCTACCTAGTTAAGTATCATACAATTTGTTGGCCAAAGTCAAGATTGTGTATTATTTAATGAGATCCTAGCCCACTAGGAAACTGGGTTTCTCGAGTACTCAACAGAGGGTTAGAGGCTCGCCGAAAAATAGTGGGAGGCAAGTATTAAATTTGCAATTTCGTTTAGATACTTGCCATACGTGCTCATTTCATTATTCTTCAAAATAAGCATATTAGTTAGACTAATATTTAACCATTGTTTTAATTTAACAGTTGGACTATATTCAAACTATTTCAATTTATAATTGATTTTTATAATTGGATTATAGTAATCAATATAATTGACTTTAACTTATTAAAATTATAGTTGATTATATAGTTAGACTATAGTAATCATTATATTAAATGTACCTGAAATCGTTGATTAAATAGTTGGACTATTAGAATCAAGATAAATTGAAAGATTGAGTATTTAAAACATAATCTTAAATGAAAATGTATTTAAATGGTTTAATTTTCAGATTGGGAATAATACCTCATGATAGTCTTGAGAACCGAGAGGTTATTTTATTTGATAAAATGACATCTCAGGCCTAAGCCCGAAGTTAAGCAAATAGTAGAGCATGATCTTTGGAAGACTCATTTGATGATAACTTTAGTGCTTAATCCGTTATCCTTGCCATAATGACTCCTTAATTTTGTCGTCATAACTAAGGATTAGATCTTTAAACCATGATGTTGAAATTGAAGGATCTTCATAGATCTATACTTAGATCTTAGGAGCATTAATTGGAATAGTAAACTCTTGGAGAGTTAATGGCTATGCTCAAGGAGACAAAGCCAAAGTTTGCAAAAAGGGCAAGAAGCACAAGGCGCATCTTATTTCGATATCCTAGAAGGCCAAGGCTTGGCTGAAGGCTTCTAGGGTGTAGAAAAGGGCAAAGGCAAAATCATCTTAGTCTTCTAGGAAGACAAATGACATATCCTAAGATGTTGCCTAAACTATGGCAAACGGGGTCACTGGAAGCGTGACTGCCGTATGGACAAGGCAGACATGAAGGAAATAAAAAAATGGAAAGGCTCTGACTTCAAGTATGTTGATCATAAACGTGTTCACTACTAGTATTAAAATTGGATTTTAGATACTAAGTGTGGTACATAAATATGCACTGATGGACAGAATCTACTTATTAGCAGGATACTAACTTCAGATGAGATTTATCTGTGAATCGGAAATGGGATGACAGTCACTGTTTTAACCGTAGAAACCTAAGTTTAGGAACTACCCTTCGGGTGTGTACTTAAATTAGGAAACTATTAAAATACAACTAGTTTGACTAGAAACATTATCTCTATATCAAGTACAACTCGTTGCGAGTATACCTTTGTATTCTATAATACTGAAGTGTTTTATTTTATAAAATTGATATTGAGATAAACATATTAGATGTGAATAACAGTATTTATATTTTGAATATAAACAAATCTCAAACATATAACATGACAAACAAATAGCTCAAACTGATTTGATCAGATAGACTTATATGTGGCAGTGTTGTCTGGGACACATTAAACAAGACTCGTATATCCACACTTTTGAAGAGTGGATACTAGGACGGATTTGATTCTACTCTAATAATGTCTACGAATCTAGTTTATTGTCCAAAGTGCCTAAAATACCTTTTACTTGGTAAAAGTGTAAATGCCACCGATCTGTTAGCCCTCGTTCATAGTGACGTAAGTGGGCCCATATCTAGCTAGGCTAGAGGTGGATAGTAATACTTCGTAACCTTTACGGATGTGGCATCGCATTATGGTTATGTGTTTCTTTAAGAAACACAAATCAGAAACTTACAGAAAGTTTCGACACGAAGTAGACAAACTGATCGACTAAAGTAATAAACTGTCATTGAAAGAGTATAGTATTCTTTCAATGAGGACTCCTCCCGGAACACGTCAATTTGACGGAGTGGAAAAACTAAATTTTGTTGGACATGATAAGGTTAATCATGAGTCGTTCTGAGCTACCATTTTCCTTCAAGGGATAAGCATTAAACAGTGTAATACTTATTTTGAATAAGGTTCCATAAAAATCTGTTAGACAGAATTCATATAAGATATGAATAGGAAAGAAACCGGGTTTCTCATTCCTAGATATTTAGGAATGCTAGGCATACGTTTGGATGATACCAAACTAAAACCCAAATCGGATAAGTGCCTGTCTGTAACTGGTTATCCTAGGGTAACCAAAGTATAGTACTTATACAACTCACAAGAGAACAATTTAATTGTTGCTCACCATGCGATTTTCCTAATAGGAATACCTATATGCAGTGGTAAGTGGGAGGATAGTAAAACTCGATGAAAATCGGAGTAATACTGTTCTAGACACCGATTCCTTAATGGAACATAAACAGTTCATCAAGGATAAACCTGTACCATAATCTTCAAATACACAAGAACTGCATAGTTGGAGAGAGTCAGAAAATAACCTGGGAGATATGGGTATCTGATCTCGCCTCATAAAGATGTCAATCTTATTGAGAAAACTGACTACGTATGAGGAAGTGATACAAGGTATCAACTACCTATTATGGCAAAGTGCCATAACATCCGAAATGGATTCCATGTAAATCAACCAAGTTTGGATACTGGTTGTCGTACAGTAAGACATTGTGTTTGTTGGTACTGTAAAGGTTTTCTAGGAAGATATACATGGATGGAAACATACAAATGCACATAGCTAGGCTTGTACAGAAAGGGTATTGTCATCAACATGGTGTTGATTATGACGAATCCTTTTACCCATTGCCATGGTTGAATCCATTTGGATAATGCTTGCTGATTCTACATGTTTCATTTATGAAATATGGCAACAGAACGTCAAGATCGTTTTCCTTAACGAAAATCTTTTGGAGGATGTTTATCAACATCCTAACGGTTTTGTCATACCAAAACCAGCAAACAAGGTTTTCAAGTTAATTCGATCCATGTATGAATTGAAACGAGCATTATGTTCTTGGAACAATCATTTTGATGTAATCATAATGGCATATGATTTAATTCAAAATAAATATAATTCTTGTGTATATAATAAGGTTAGTGGGAGCACACTGATAGTGTATGTCCTATATAATGATGATATGTCATTTCTTGGAAATGACATTCCCATATTACAATCGGTGAAAGCTTTGCTTTCATGAAAATTCTCCGTAGAATACTTGGGCGAAACAACTTTTATTCTAGGAATAAGGATCTACTGGGTAAGATCTAAAAGTTGTTGACACTCTCTGAGTAACCGTACATTCAAAGAAATGTATGTGACCTGGTGTCTCATAAGCTTTGAGTATATGGAGTAACAATCAGGCCAATCTAAGTGATAGTCACTGGATTGAGTTTAAGGACATCCTCTGGTATCTTAGATGAACTAAGGATGTTGTCTTATACTATGGAGAATGAGAACTTGAAGTGACTGGGATCACTCCTGCAAGTTTCCAAACCGACAAAGATGACTATAAGTCTCAAAACGGTACTATATAGTTTGAATAACGGAACAGTGAGCAGGAAATCTTCCAAGCAAGATACTGTTACCGAATAAATAACAAAAGCAAAATTTTTCTGCAACTGTTGTAACAAAAGTATCATTTTGGATATAAATAATTCTAATTAGATTAGATATAATTCTGTTAGCAGCTGATCTAGGCTACAGCACAGGCTAAAGAATTAATGGTCTCATCAACGATCCGATATGTACTTCATATGGTTTTATCTGGTTCGTCAGATCATACATCGCGGCGATGTGATGATCGAATAAATCGCATCAGTGATAACCTTATAAATCCGCAGATGAAAGTTGTTTTTCAGCAGAAGTTTGATCCACTCGTACATAGTTCAGGTGCATGACACCTGAGTGATTGGCTATAGGCCAAGTGGGAGATTGTTGGATAATTATGACCCATAGCATCACTATTTGTACAGATCATGGTGTTATTGTACAAATTAACTATGTGACAAAGGAAATTACTCTTTTATCATTTGTAATTGGATTACCAAGATATATAAATGATAAAAGTCCTTATGATTAGTTCCGGATTGAGATGATATGAGACAGTATCAATCCACGAAGGTTTAATAATTAAATATCCCTAGTCGTAGTATTATCGAGATTGGACATCGATAATGTAGAATAGACTAGTATTGCACTTGTGCGCGTTGTGGGAGCATAACGGCATAGTTCTCATATATTTAAGTATTGGATATTTATACGAGTGCGATAGGAGGTTGTGTTTTACCGATGGTACGGAAAATAGCTTCGCTCTGGATAGACCCCGTGGAATCCCATTGGTAATATGTCTATGTGTCTATGGGAGTCTGCTTCAGGGTAGGTGTATTTGGTCTTAACTTGAGACTTGCACCTCTAATACTTGCGACAATCAATATACTTTGGTTTTGGTCGTCCAGGGCTTTAACCGATTTTGTGTACGCCTCTTCTGGGTATATTGAGAATCGTAGTGTATTTGGTGTAATGTCGAGATGGAAGTATCACTCCAGTCATAGTGGAGATGATGATCATGTAGGATACGGAACTGGTGCTTTTTTATGCTGTAGCTATCGGGATAATATGACTAGGTCATATTTATCCGATTATAGAGACTAGTTACCAGAGATCCGATATGTGCTTTGTACGGGACAGACACAATTCCATCCTCAGGCCTAGCACGTGACATCTGATACTGGATTGATATACACTATACTACGTATACTACGCTTGACATAGATTGCATATTCCTTTCAGAATATTTCTGGAGAATTGGGTAGGCATGACAATTTGCTAGAAGTCAAGCTTATCTTGTAAATCGATAAAAACTTAGTACTAGGTACGTACGTGTTCGGATAGTCCGACGACCTGATTTACTGCCAACATATCTAGGGATCTCATGGGTCGCTTCCCAAAGATTCACCGATGCCGTATGACTCGCACATTATTAATATGGGATTAATTAGATGAGAGAGAAAATTAATCTAGGATTAATTACGAAGATATTTTATCTGGGATAAAATACTATTTAAAGAGAGAGAACAATTAATTTGGAATTAATCGATAAAATAATATATTCGATATATTAAACGAAATTGGATTTCAATGCAGAATTAAAATCGGATTTTAATTCGGGCAAACGAATTGATTTAGAATTAATTCTTTAGCGACGTGAATAGTAATTTTACTAGGCATAATTATTTAATTAAATTTAATTAATTACGAGGCAACGAAAAATTCGTTAATTCGGAATTAACAAACCCGAGCCCGGGAGTGTTTGCGGGCCCACTCGCATTTTGAATCGAGTGGGGCCCACAAGTCACATCAAGTGTCACATCAACTAGTCAACTTGGTTACTTTAAAGTGATGGAAGTTGTTAGTAGGTGGTTGAGTGTAAATCACTCTTGTGTGAAAGATTGAAAGACGTTTACCATATTTAATTATTTGGTATTTTACTTTTTGATTTGTGTATTAAATATACAAAACAATTCACTTCGCTTCCTCACTAATGACAATCGGCCAAGGGCCTTCACTCTTTACTTTTGGAATTCGTCCAACATGGCCATTTCCTCTCCATCTCCTATTCGACCAAGATGGCCTTATTTCTCTCTTCTATAATTCGGCCTAGGGCCATTGCTTCTTCATCTCATCCATTCGGCCTAGGGCCAATTTATTAAGCTTGGCTGAGAATGAAGAAACAAAAGGATGAGTTTGTGGCAAATTCTTCGTATGTGCTAGCACACCAAATAGTGCATACTAGGTGATATGGAAACTCACTTGTGAGCATGGAATCCTTACACCAAAGCTTAGAGCTTGAAGACAATCATGGAGGACAAAACCTTGCTTGGCTGAGAGCTTCATCACCATAAGAGGAAAGGTTTTGTTCTTCGACGCATCCAATCTGATCAATGTAAGTATGTTTCTGCCGTAGTTCTTGATGTATTCACATGTATTTTCATTGTTTGACTTGATCCCGGGACTATAGTAGAAACCCAACAGATTGACCCATTACTCTCTATCCACATGATCTTATTTCGGACAACGTCAGGTTTGTATTCGCGACCCAGGCATTGTACGCCTAATATTTTTGTTCGGCTGACTTGGTTCCTAGACGTTTGATATAGTTTTATGATGACATTAATTTAAAATTTCATTTCAATCATATAGATCAGTTTTACGATATATTATTGAAATCTTGTTTTATAGTTTTATGAAAAAACACTTTGAAAATTTTGTCCTCAAAAGATTCATTTTTGAAATAGATATATCTGAGATGCATTGGATTCCACTTACGATATGATATGATTTCACCATGGTGCCAAACTATGTTTTAGTATTTTATGTTTATGAAACCACTGTGGTGCCTGTATAGGGATTTGTCCATCTAAATATGGCCAACCCATTACCATATGTCGACATGGTCGCGTATTCATATATTTTTCAGTCAGAACGCGTGTTTCGGACAATAGACGCCTGATTAGTTTTGATGAATTTGGTTTTGGAACTTGATTTAAATAATTGGAAAATTTTATTTTAAAGTTTAATTTTTGAATAAATTAGGTTTTAAAACGATTATATTGTGTTTTGGTTGTTAATGATGTTTGGGATTAACTGCGAAGAATTTGTATTATGATCTTTGTTTTTAATAGTGAATGAGATTGATTATATGAAATTTGTATTATTATTTATGTTTCTGATGGTGAATGAGATCCATTGTATGGCATTTGAAATATGGTTTCCTTTTTTGATAATGAATGTGATTGGCGGTGTAAAATCTGTATTTTCTTTTCGAATCTGATAATGAATATGATTGAATGTATAGTAATGTATTGACATAGAGTAATTTCATTGAGTAATGTATTGACATGTATTGATTTGAGTAAGGTAGAATATATTGAATTTGTGCTATTGATAGAATCCGGGTGAAATTAAAATGTATTGGATCGAATCGATAGGATTCTCGCGCGTGTGTGCTTTGAAGAATTTAATGATATATATTAGTTAATTATGATGATATGATAGTGTTTACATTGTTTGAGAAAGTTTCAGAGGGTCCAAATTCTTTGGTAATGTTTTCAGAAATTTTTTCGAAATTTTTTTCAAAAATACGAATTCAAGGATTTAAACTTATTGGATATCTTGGAATTATATATTATGAGTATTAGAAAGGTTTTGGAAGAAATTAGGAAAGTTTCGAATGGTCCTAAATCCGTTTGTAATGTTTCAGGACTATTCGGTGGATTTCAAGTTTTAGATCGGAAAGTGAATTTTATATTATAGATTTATAATAGATGATGTTTCAAGAGTAATAAAACTGAAATCATTGGAATCGGACTTGATTTGGGTTATATGGGAAGATCCGAAAGTTTATTATAGTTAGTCGAGAATTCCACGTAACGAACATTCTAATTATTTTTATGAAAAATGCACTTTGAAAATTTTTTCCTCAAAAGATTCGCTTTTGAGAGAGATATTTCTGAGACGTATTGGATTCCACTTATGATATGATATGTTTTCGCAATAGTGCCCAAATACGTTTTATTATTTTATATTTTTGAAACCATTGTGGTGTTTGTATGTGGATCTGTCCATCTAAATATGGCCAACTCGTTACCATATGTCGACATGGTCCCGTATTCGTATATTTTCCGGTCAGGACACGCATTTCAGAAAATGGACGCCTAATTAGTATTGATGATTTTGTTTTTGGAACTTGATTTAAATAATTGGAAACTTTTATTTAAAAGTTTTATTTTTGAATAAATTGGGTTTTAAAAATGATTATCTTGTGTTTTGGTTGTTGATGATGTTTAGGATTAACTGCAAAGAATTTATATTATGATCTCTATTTCTGATGGTGAATGGAATTTTTATTATGATTTATGTTTCTGATGGTGAATGGGATCCATTGTATGGCATTTGAAATATGGTTTCCTTTTTAGATAATGAATGTGATTGACTATATAGAATCTGTATTAAATTTTCGAATATGATAATGAATATGATTGAATGTATAGTAATGTATTAACAAAGAGTAATGTCGTATAGTAATGTATTGACATGTATTGAATTGAGTAAGGTAGAATATATTGAATTTGTGTTATTGATAGAATCCTGGTGAAATCAAAATATATTGGATAGATCCGGTAGGATTTGCGAGTTTCCGATGAAATTGGATTTCACTCGCGTGTGTGCTTTGATGAATTTAATGATAGATATGAGTTAATTATGATGATATGATAATGTTTAGATTATTTCAGAAAGTTTCAGAGGGTCCAGGATCATTTTGTAGCATTTTTAGAAAACATTTTAGAAATATGAATTCAAAATATGAATTCAAGGATCTAAACTAATCGGATGTCTTCGAATGATATATTTTGAGTTTTAGAAAGGTTTTGGAAGAAATCCGCAAAGGTCTAAGATCCGTTTGTAATATTTCCGTACTTTTTGGAGGATTTTCAGGTTTTAGATCGGAAAGTGAATTTGATATTATGGATTTATAATATATGATGTTTCAAGAGTAATAAAACTGAAATCATTGGAATCAGACTTGATTTAGGTATTTCGGGATGATTCAAAAGTTTATTATAGTTAGCTGAGAATTCTGCGTAAGGACAATTCTAATTGTTTTCCATTGTTTATTTTGGACATATTTGACTAAGATAATGAGTATTCGCATAGCCAATTAGGTATTCTATGCAATTTATAATTGATGTATGAATTGTTTGTTTATATAGGAAATATGTATGTGTGTGTGTGTGTGTGTGTGTTTTTTTTTTTTTTTGTATGTATCCATATAGAGATATTATGGTATAACCATCTTTTGAACAAGCATATGATACCGTGTTATCATTTTGTGATTTTTGAGTTACTTGCCAATGGTTGATGGATTTGATATGTGTTGTGTGATGTACCAAATATAAGTGTGGACACTCTTGTTTATTTATTTTTCGGAAAAGTGTTTTGAGAAGTTAGTTTTCAAAGGATTTTGTTTTTGAACAAAATGTATTTGATTTTGCTTATGTTATGATATGATATGTTTCCACCACGATATGCATATTATGTTTTTATTGTTTATGTTTTTGAAATCATTGTGGTGTCTGTATAGGGTTTTGCCTAATTACAGTGGACCGACCCATTACTCTTTATCTACATGATCCTATTTCGGCTAATGTCTGGTTTATGCACGTGACTAAGGCATTGGGCGCCTGATATTTTCGTTCAGCTGACTTGGTTCATAAACGCTTGATATGGTTTTATGATGACATTGATTTTAAATTTAATATATTATGGAAATCGTATTTTATACCTTTATCAAGAAGCACTTTGAAAATTTTATCCTCAAAAGATTTGCTTTTGAATAAGATATATATGAGATGCATTAGATTCCACTTACGATATGATATATTTTTGCCTCGATGCCTAACTATGTTTTATTATTTTATGCTTTTGAAACCACTGTGGTGCCTGTATAGGGATCTGTCTATCTGAAAATGGCCAACCCGTTATCGTATGTCGACATGGTCCCGTATTCGTATATTTTCTGGTCAGGATACACGTTTCGGAAAATGAATGCCTAATTAGTTTTGATGATTTTGGTTTGGAACTTGATTTAAATAAATGAAAACTTTTATTTAAAAGTTTTATTTTTGAATAAATTGGGTTTTAAAAACGATTATCTTGTGTTTTGGTTATTGATGATGTTTGGGATTGATTGCAAAGAATTTGTATTATAATCTCTATTTCTGATGGTAAACGAGATTGATTATATGGAATTTTTATTATGATTTATGTTTCTGATGGTGAATGATATCTATTGTATGGCATTTGAAATATGGTTTCCTTTTTTTAATAATGAATGTGATTGACTAAATAGAATCCGTATTATATTTTTGAATCTGATAATGAATATGATTGAATGTATAGAGCCCATATTATGTTTCCAAATATGATAATGAATGTAATTGATTGTGTAGAATTCGCACTATGTTTCCGTATATGGTAATAAATATGACTGTCCGTAAAGAATCTATATTATATCTTCCGATTTGATAATGATTGTGATTACTTTTAAAGAATATGTATTGTGTCTTCCATTTATGATAATGAATGTGACTGCCCGTAAAAAATCCATAATATGTTTTTTGTTTCTGATGATGAATATGTTTGATTATATAGAATTCATATTAGGCGTTCTGTTTCTGTTGATGGATAAGAGTGGCCATGTGACATCAATATTGATTATGTGGGTGTAGTTAGTTTGGTTGGTGATTTGACCTGTGTCCTATAATTTTGGTTAGGGTATTCGTTTAGGAGGAATTCATCTCATAGCTATTATAAAATAGATAATGAGTCTCGTACGAGCTTCGTTTGATCATGTTGGTGTACGGTTTGTACAAGTATTCTTTTGTTGTTCTCTCCTTCATCTTTTACATGTGTGTGTGTGTGTGTATTGGTATATATTTGTTTGGTTTGTTTTATCGTTTATGGTAAGATTGTTATGGAGAAAATTTGGAAACCTGCACAAGGTATGTTTATTAATATGTATATGTAATTTGAATATGGATCGATTTATGTTAGTATTTTCGGAAAACTGTGTATTTAGAGAGCGTAAAGAATAGAATAAAGTTTAAGGTTTTCTGATAGATAACTATGTACATAAATTGTTATATATATGTACTATTTTCAAATTATTTTTACTTACTGAGTTTTATAACTCACACCACATCAGCATGCTAGTTTTACAGGTTGACAATCAAAACAGTCAACCATCAAGCTTAGAATACTTATGCTCGAGATGAAGAATCATCCAAGTTACAGTCATCCACTATAGGGGAATAGTAATTTAGTTTAAAAATCATTTTTTGTGTATATGTTTTGAATTTTACAATGCACATAATTATATGTATGTAATTAAACGTATTGGTCTGTATGCATTGAGCTGGGCACGAAGCTCTGATTATTGATGATGTGATTTGATTTGATTTATTTTGAATTTGGACCGGAGGTCCTTCTTGTATAGCTGGTGTTTATGACATGTCATTTTGGTGCTGGACTGCTTTTCAGGTTGTCCAACTTTTAGGGTGCGTCATGTCCATTTTTCATTAGTTTTGAGACTCAGGGAGACAGGTTATTCCCTTCTCATGTCGGTAACACCTTACTTTCGGCTGGATGTTATAATTTGTATCAATAATTTTATAATGCACTATATAACATAATATCATTTTTTTTAATATATATATATATATATATATATATAAGAGCATGTAATTAATTGAGTTGGTAAAATTTCGTATTGAATATTAAAATTGGGATCTCAACCCACTTTCACCAATTAAAGGAAATTGGGATCCCTATATGCTAAATAATAATAATAAATAAAACAATATTAACTAAATATATGAAAGTACAGAGGGCAAGATAGGGAATAAACTAATGACAAATAAAAATCATCCCTTTCAATACTTTATTACATGAGATCTCAAAAGGTAATCAAGATTTGATATTGGGGATATATAAAGTAAAAAAAAAAAAAAATTATTGAAAGAATAAGTTAATTTAAAAAAAAAAACAAACAAACAAAAAGGGTCTGCAGGCTTCTATTGTCCGAAATTTGTGGCTTTTGTATTTGTCATAATTTGCATTAGTCACATGATTAGTCATTTAAAGGCTTTCCTATTCTTATGCCAATTTACACTGACAATAAATCTCTAACAATCGGTATTCTTTAAAAATATGTATATATGAAATTATCACCAAATATATTATAATTCACATGACAGTGCAAATTCAACCGATATCGGAATTGAAAGGAGAAAATTCCGAGATATTTAATTGAAAAAAATATATTTTAGTACTCAATATTAAAAAAAATATATATATATATATATTTTATGAGGAGAACCCCAACTCAGAATGTCTACCGCAATGATACCCACCAAAAGAGTTGATAAAATCTTGAGGGAGCCAGCACGGTGCCTATAGTTGTCATCTACTTAAGTCACCGGTCTAATTTCATGGGAATCAAACTCAAAATCAGACACGTTTCCTATTCCCCCTTACCATTGAGGTAGCCTGGCTGCTCTCAAATAAATTAGCAAAGGCATTTTGATCTAGTGGTGTTGATGTTTTTTACGTTTAGTTTTTTATAATCTTCTGTAAGATTCAATGACTATTCATTATAATTTATACAAAGCTAAAAACAAAGCTCAGATTAGTATCGATTCATGTCCTTAGCAAAGACCAACAGTGTTAATGCAGTTGGTTAATTGGTTATGTCCATGCACGTGCTTGGAATTTGGTGGAACAAAAGGCCAACAGTTAAGCTAACCTAATAATATAGTTTTTGCTCAATCTCAAACTGAAGGGTCAAAAAGAATATTAGAAAATAGTCCAATATTGTTTAATAAAAGAAACTTATGGGAAAAAACATGGCACCTTCTCTGCTTATTGTCTAATTCAATAATCAACCTAGAAGATCCTCAGGATTCCTCAGGAAATCTTCAGGATCTTGCTTTCCAAACTGTACAGATTTTCTAAAGATTTTGTCTTCCCATGCACTCTCCCTTTTATAACTCTCTTGCCCTTCTCTTGTAATTTGCTCAAATCGTCTTCTTTTTTCTCTTTGCTTCAAAACAATTAACACAACAACAATATTTTTTATTTTGAGTTATGGGTATGGTAGCAGAAGCTCATGAGTTTCATGTTCTTGCTGTTGATGATAGTATCATTGACAGAAAATTGATTGAAAGACTCCTTAAAACATCTTCGTATCAAGGTAATTAATTATATATTATTTAGTCTAACACTTTTTAAATATATTATCAACATGAGTTTAACTAACGCTTTTTAAATATATTATCAATATATTTCAAATACTTTTAATATGATTTTAAACACCCTCTCTCTGAAATTCAGAAATGTTTATTTTTTTTACAGTTACCGCAGTTGATTCTGGTAGCAAGGCTTTGGAATTTTTGGGCTTATTGAATGAAGATGAGCAAACAAGTTCACAAGTTATACAAGTAAATTTGATAATTACAGATTACTGTATGCCAGAGATGACAGGCTATGATCTCCTTAGAAAGATCAAGGTAAATTAATTTTTATTTTATTTTTCATATAATTATAATCAAAATCTAAAAAAAAAAATTGTCTAAATTTTGCAGGAATCTGCTTCTTTTAAAAACATTCCAGTTGTGATAATGTCCTCTGAAAATATCCCATCAAGAATTAGCAGGTGATATAGCAGTTTGTTTTTGCTCAATGTATATATATATACACAATCTGTAATTAAATAACAATTATGAAATTATATCTTATTTTCCTGACATGTGGAATTTTTTTATTATTGATTTGATCAGATGTTTGGAAGAAGGAGCTGAAGAATTCTTTTTGAAGCCAGTTCAATTATCGGATGTGAACAAGCTAAAACCTCATCTCATGAAAGGAAAATCAAAGGAGATTAATGAAGCCAACAGTATTATTAACAACAAGAGAAAAGGCTTGGGTGAAATTAACTCTGCAGATAGATCAAGAACAAGATATAATGATACCAATAATAATGATGGACCTGAATTGGAAGTTCTCTAATTTTTTTTATTTTTTTTTGCCATTTTTACAATTTCAATTTTTGTAGAATATCCTAAAATTATATTTTTGCTTTTTGTTTAATATAAGTTGTACAGGCTCATAGAGATAAATCTATTAGGGTTTTATTGTAATACAAGTAAAGACAAATATTAATTCAATTTTTGTTTTGGGCTGAAAATTGATTGTGCCTCAGGGACTTGAGTGAGTGTGAGGAAAAAAATTTAATTAAAGTTTTACCACTCTTCAAATATTTTTTTAAAAAAAAAATGGAAAGAAAGAAAGAAAAAAAAGGGAATAAAAATTAGATAGTTAATCACCATTCACTGTTAAAAATAAAAGAATTGATTGTTTTTCTAGAAAAATTTTATAATGGTATTATCACATCACCCATATACAATATTTTATCATATATTTTAAAATAAAAAAAAAACTAACAAATAATAATAATTATATTTAATTTTAAGTTATTTATAATTAATGATATTACGTTAGGCATATTTGGTAATTAAATGAGTACCGACCAATAGAACGTGGGGTCATATTCATGGTTACTGGGTTAAGGTAAAGTGGCTGAAATTTAATTTTTTAAGAAGATTTGCAGTGGATTCGGATTAGTTAGGTACAAATTTTCAATAATTAATCGAAATGGGAATAGATCAATACTCGTGGTACATCTGTTCATTGATCCAATATCCTCAACAGTGCCATCCCTTGCATTAGAATCCTAGACAGGCTCAGCGAAACACCAAGCTGTCATAAGCAACAGTAATAATATATATGCATGAAAAAATATTTTAATACAAGACAAAAAAAACATATTATTATTTGACAGTTTTATTTGTTTTATCAATTTTTTTTATCTAATTTATTTACAATATAATGTGTAATTATCATTTTTCCATAAGGAAAAGATATCTGAAATCGATACAAATCGAATACGTTCAAGACTCTTAGCCCCAGAAGCATTAGAGATAAGGAGCCTTCGTACCTAAAATTTACAGATATGGAGTGAACAAAATCTTAAGAGTTGTTGGTCAAACCCAAGATAATATTTGATTATTTGTCATTTACTTGATGCAATGATTAAAGTTAGAGATGACTGTATGTGAATGGTAATGATTCGCGAATATTTATTGTGGAATATTATAGTTTAGAAAGAGTTAGGTCATTGAGAAGTGAAAATGTTCAATATGTAATGAATTTTCAAAAAAAAAAAAAAAAATTCTTAATCATTGTTAACAAAAGAAGAAATACCATCCTAGAACGAAGAAGTAAAAAACGAAGGCAAAAAGGGCGACTAAGGGGAGAGCGATCAGAGTAATCACTAAATTGGAGTGACAAAGAACTCGGGACGACTGAAGCAACAATTAGAACGAGAACACGTGATGCAGATAATCCCACTATTACAGCAGTTAAGTAGTTTTCCTTCCACGATCAAGCAGTTGAGACGCACAGCTCAACGGGTTGAAGACACGATCTAGTAGCTGCAGGGAGATACTGGAATTGCCCAAACGGTTTTCAAGCTTCACTATAAAAGCTCACTCGTACAAAGAGGAGATATCTGATCAAATGAAGACTCAAATGAGCATATTTTTTATTTCGTAGTTTTTATAACTTTTAGGACTGTAATTTGTGTGCTTGTGCCACTATGAGGCTTATTCACTTAATCAAACACCCATTGCTGGGACTTTATCTCAGGAGGTTTGAACCTTACACGTTTCTCTTTCTCCGCGCATAAAAATCACGCAAACAGTTTTTTTGCGACCACATTGGGTGGTTTGGTGTAAGCAGTGGAGATGCCTCCGAAAAGAAACACTCAAATTGGCTCAAGTACGGAGGAAGGAGGACTGGATCAAACCAACCAGCCCCACGTTCCAGCCGTATTGGGTCATTTCGAGGGTCTGGCAGACGCTAGTCGATACGAACCTATGCAAGAGCTCAGCCCTAATGCGTTCCGCGTGTTGTTCGGCGAATTCACACAGGACGTTATCGAATAGGTTAGGCTGTAAAATGCTCATGTCATAGATAAAATTTTCTCGACTAGCAATTCATATTATGAAAATATGGCCAAACACCTAAGTTCATTAAATGAATTAATGGCCAAATATGTAAACGGCGGGACAACACTGCAATGGACTACGCCTCTTCCTGCCCCGAGCAGTCAGGAGGTTGGTCCGAGTAGTGTTCCTCTCTTAGGAGTCAATATCCCTACGGCTTCCAGGGGAGGAATAAGTCCTGGGGGTAATGTCCTACAGTTAGGGTCAAATTTACACCAAGGGCCAAATATGGCACAACACGAAATGGTGTTGCCCCAAGGCGTCTAGGTTTCTCAGGGACAGAATCATGATTATGTCCCACTTGTGAGAGGGCCAAAACTGCCACCCATAACAATGTCATTTGATGGAAATGACATGTTAAGGGAACAAATGACCGAAATCCTCCAAAATCAATTCGGTCTAGGAGTACGGCCAATTCGGTCAAGGTATCGTAAGCCATATCCCGATTGGATCGATGTGGCGTATCCATGGCCTAGAAACTACAAAATATCAGTTTTTTCTCTATTTACGGGGTCCGGGGAAGTTTCTACCATGGAACACATAGAGCCATTTACCCTTCAATGTGGAGAAGTCACTGATTTTCATAAGTTGAGGCTATTTCACGGCTCACTGTTAGGAGTGGCTTTCTCCTGGTATGTCACTCTGCCACCCAATTCGGTGGAAAGTTGGCCACAAATGGAACAACTATTCCACGCGTAATTCTACAAGGCTGAATCTGAAGTGGCCTTGGCTGATTTGGCAAACTTAAGATAGTTGCGAAGAGAATGGGCCGAGACATTCTTACAGAGATTTAAAGTGGCTCGAGGCCGGTGTTAAGTGTCTTTTCCAGAAAAATAATTCGTAAGAATCGCTCAAAGCTGCCTTAATTTCGACCTAAAAAAAATTTCAAGATCGTGAATTTTGGGACCTCCCCCAACTCATCACTAGCGTAGTGCGTTATGAACGATTTCTAAGGGAGGAAGAGAAAATGAAAAATTCCAGCAAATAGACATATTACCGGAACATCGATTTTGAAGTAGGCAAAATGGACATCGAATCGGCTGACTTGTGTTTGGCTGAATTGGTTAAAGGGAACTCGTACGTTTATAAGACGTGGGCCGAACCCTTAGCCAAAGAAAAAAATGATAAAAAGAGTAGAGACTTCTCTTTTGATATCACAAAAGTCAATGCCATATTCGATCAGTTATATAAGGACAAACAGATTAGCTTGAGTGATCTCCACACGTTGCCAAGCACCGAACAAATCGACGGGAAAAAAATATTGTAAGTGGCATAATACGTGGTCCCATTCAACTAATAATTGTCTTGTTTTCCGGAATATTTTGCAGGATGCCATAGAGTCTGGACGAATAACGTTCGAAAAAAAGATGGCAGTGGACGACAACCCATTTCCAAAGCCAGTGGAGATAAACATGATCAATCCGGATCTTACCCAATTGAATTTTCCAAAATTTAAGGTTGTCCTAGATGAAGGACAAGATGGTCTCCGTCCAAGTACTCTGGAAAGGATTAATGCACCCTAAGAACGGAAGGATCAACAAAACCTTTGTGTACAGTGCAAGAACAATATAGAATGGATGAGGGAGTTGGAAGACACTTGTGAAAGGCTAATAAAGAAAGAGCCAGGAGCATGGCAGCCACGGACCTTCGCACCAAGGTTCTATGGCGAGAATTCAAACTTCGTCCAAAATATGAAGACGTTTAGGCCGAAAATTCATCGGCCCAATATATAGCATTCGTACCGAAGGCCGTATTCAAGACAACGTCTAGGTATGAACTATCCTCATGTGGACGAAATGACGAGGATACAGTTGAGGAGACACTAGAGAAATTATGGCCGTATGATGCACAAACAAGGTGAGGTAAAGGCCACCACAGGTTGTAGTCCTCGTACCACAAAAAAAACCAAAGATAAGTAACAAGGAAAGAGACAGCAAAGAATGGACAATCACGAGCAGCGATGAACGCACCAAGTTTGGCAGGTGAAAACGGGACGAAACAGACGATGAAGAACCCCCTATCGTCATTCAGTTCGGCAGTATGCCACCAGTCGTGGCCAACCATTACTTATTGCCCGAGAAATTCAAGGGGGACAACAGTGGGGAAGTTGGAATAAGCGAATATGTCTATGAGGGTGATGAGATAGAATTTACAACGCTCTCGATAACGAATAGGGAAGCTTCAGACGAGGAAATGACCTACATAAAAGAAGAAATAGACATTAGGACCGAAGCGATGAGAAGAGGAATATCACATAATCGGCTTCTTAAAGAATTGTATGAAACTCAAAGCCTTGAATTACGTGGTATTGGGAGATGTGTTGTATAAAAATACCAAGACGGTCTGTTGCTAAATATGTAGGGCCGTCAGAGTCAAAAACTATTATGGCCGAGATACATGAAGGCGCTTATGGGGCTCACCAAGTCGGAATAAAGATTAGAAGGTTGATTATACGGAACGGCTATTATTGGCCGAAGATGGGGGAATCATGCATCTCATATGTCAAAGGATGTATTTCTTGTCATAAGCATAGGCCCATTTAGAGGGCACCAACAACCGAAATGATCCATGTCATTAAATCATGGCCATTCATAGGATGTGCGATAGATTTGATAGGAAATATCTATCCTGCATCAAGCAAGAGGCATACTTTCAGTATGATCGCTACCGAATTTTTTACCAAGTGGGTGGAAGCTATTCCGGTAGTGGAAATCTCCTAAGAGCAGATCATCAAGTTCATAAAGGAACATACCATTCACCAATTCGGTATATCACAAACAATAATGGTAGACCATGAAACTTTGTTAAAGATGAGAAGGTAAAAAGCTTTCTGGCCGAATACGGGATCCGGTTAGTGAACATCACTCTGTATTACCCTCAGTCAAACGATCAGGCAGAATCGTCCAATAAAACCCTTAAATGGTTGATTCGGAAGATGGTGACAGACAACGCTAGGCGATGGGACGAATGTTTGAGTCAAGCTTTATGGGCATATAAGACGTCACCGTGAACGAGTACTTCGGTCACGCCCTTTCAATTAGTATATGGTCAAGAGGTCGTACTACCAGTAGAAATGAATATCGAATCCACTATGGTGATGTTGCAAAAAGAGTTGACAAAGGAAGATTACTACGGAGCAATGATCCAGAATTTACTGGAATTAGACGATACTAAATGCGATGTGCTAAATCGTTTAGAAGCACAAAAAAGAAAAATAACCAAGGGATATAATCTCAAAGTCATGGCTAAATCGTTCAGAAAAGGCGAGTTAGTATGGAAAATTATATTGTCACTTGGTACGAAAGATCCGACATATGGTAAATGGTCGCCTAACTGGGAAGGCCCATTCAAGGTAAAACATGTGTTGCCAAACGGGGCCTATCATTTAAAAGATTTAATGGAAGGGTGCATGTTAGGGCGATGAATGGCAAATACTTGAAAACATATATGCCCTTACTGTGGGAGCATGAAAATGTAATGTCTTTGTAATAAAAATAAAATGCAGTAAAATAATAATGTATTTTCATTAATTAGGGACGAAAACATCCTCAAAGGTACAAAGATTGGATGACGTAACGTCATACAAAATATTATTAACTTCGGCCCAAAGACCACAAAAAATCCCCGGGTAACTCCTTCATGGCCGAGAGTGTCTCCCTCATCAAATACTATTCCTTCTTCATTTCTGAATCTGCCGTCTCTAAATCGGTCGAGCTCTTCTTGAAATCGATTGGGCCAAACCCTCGTACGCCGTCAAAGATGTATCCACCTCCGTTACTTGAGCGGCAATAGTCCCCCTCTTAGCATCTCTCCTCATATGGCTCTCCTTGATAAGACGCTGGGTTTCTTGTAATTATCTCTCTAGGTCCACGAGAATCGATTCTTCAGTCACTATTTCATTCGTGGTCTCCCTCAGAGTCTCATGAAAAGCGTCAAGAGAACCGCGGAGTCTTTCTCTCTTCACCAAGAAAGAACGAAGCCCAATATTTTGGCTATGAATATTACGATACTGAGAGATAAGGGCTGTTATATCGCTCTACAGTTATTGGAGGAAAAGCCGATCGTCTATAGATATAGGCAAGGTATGGAGGGCTAGTAGTCGGTTCAATTTGGAGGAGCTTCTGTCTAATTGGAGATTGTTCTCTGGCAGAGCGGCCTGGCCAATCTCCAACATAGTAAAAGAAGCATAATGGACGATGATCTCCCAAAAGACTTCCAGGTCCATACTGGCTCCTTCTGAAGGTAAGGAAGGCCGAGGTGGAACAGAAGACAATCGGCCGAGGTGATCCAAAATGTTCTGGACTGATTGCAGCAGTAGGTTGGATGCCTGTGTGCAAAGAAGAAATTAGCAAATGTAAACTGGAGTAATAAACTATAGGAAGAATAAAAATGACTTACCGCCCCAGGCCTAGTATTCGGGTTAGATGCCCTATCCGCCAATGCCTCAAAAATGTTAACAGACGGCTGCACAAGTTCTTTCTGAAGAACTGAAGGTGAAGGAATTGAAGATGATTGCTGAGGAGGAACAGACAATGATGGCAGGTCAGGAAGCACGGCCTGAAGAGGGGACGGCTCAGTAATAGGGGCTTCCAGTAGCAATACCGGTTCTTCCTCAGGAAATTGGACTAAGTGAGTAAGAGACAATGACCATTCATAGACAGCAAATGGTTGAGCTGGAGAAGTAGAAGCTGCCGGCCGAAGAGTAGAGGAATGAAGAGCCGAATATGACGACTGGTCAAACACAGAAGGTTCTTATGTCGAAGGTACATGAGACATCGCCCGAGGAGGAGAGGCCGGAAGAGCAAGAGACGACGAATGTCCAGAGGCCGAAGTTGGTTGTGCCAAGGAATCTAGAGAGGCCACCTGTGTCGACGGTTGTTGCGGTCCAGTTGTAGGCTGAGCATCTGTAGGAGAATCAGAATCAGAGGAATCAGAAATATAAATGACCTCATTTTCTTCATAAATACGACGAAGTACATCGTCTTTTTACATAGACTGAGCCTCCTCTAGTAGCACCAATTCATCCAAACTATAAAGGTCGTCTACGTCCCTATAACTTCCCCTAAGCCATGTGGCAGACATCCTGCAGACCAAGGGGTAAAGTCGTTTGAGGTGACACCAAAGAGGCCCGTCATTCGGCCAAATAGGCTATAGTACTTCAGCCTCGTCATCCGGATCCTGGACAATTGGTACAGGATCGTCCGAAGAGAGGCATTCGAATAACGGATGGTCTTTTGGAATTTCCTCAATATTTGGACGCGAACTGCCAAATTCTATATGTGCTCTGTACCTTGGAGATCGGCCCCGGAAGAATAGCCGGTAACAGTTGTCTCGCCCTCATCTGGCTTTTGCTCTGCGATTGGAGCCTCGGCTGCTTCGTCCTCATCCGATGGAAGCTGAACAATCGGCACTTTTACAGGTCCTACGTCCTCGGAGTTTAGGTCATTTCGGGCATTATAGAGGGCGGCTCCAATCTCAGCACCTACACAAGATGCAAAATTTATAAGACTTTAACATATCTTAGACCGACGTACAGGAAAGATTAGAGTTTCAGATCGTACCTTAGGACGACGTACGAGTGGCACGTCAGAATCAGAGCTATGGCTGGGGGAAGGCTGCTTCCTTTTTACTTGTTTGATTTTCTTGAGTTTGATCATTTCGGTCGATTTCTTTGTTCCCGTCGGCTCATAAGACTTGGGGGAAAACTGGATAGTGGAAAATAACCTTAAAGATGGCAGAGAAAAAAAATCTTTCATGACCAAGTGGCCAGAAATGGTCAAAGAAAGAATGGACCGATGTATAAGAAGCAAAAGGAACGATGATAAAAGAATAAATTAAAGAACGAGTCTCCGACAAGGAATCCTCCACATCAGAGACCGAAAAAACTTTAAAATGATCTGGTGAAGCGGAACGCGCATGAAAGAATGGAAGAGCCCATCCTTGAACGAGGCCAAGCTGACAAGCAACGAAGTTGGGTGAATACTCCTCCACTCCAGCCTTGTCATTGGCCCCAGTCAGGATGTCATGAATCAGGTCACGACTGCATAAAAACTTATGCTATATTCGAAGACCCGATTCATCCTCTTCCTACTGAGGAATGTCAAGAATGAATGACGGGCTGTCCCCTACAGAAAAAGGGAAAAAGAGGGAACCTGAGAAAGAGTGTAGAAATATTCAAAGACGACGTGAATGAGGAGAGATGATGGTCAAAATTGAAAAAAAAGAATACCGGCGCAGGGATATGGATGATTTCAGTCATTTGTGCCGAAAATAAGGAAGTAGGCTCGGAGCCAAAGCTGACCGAGCCACAAAGGACTAGAGGCAATCGATGAAACCCCAGACCGAAGTTGTTTTTGGAGGACGGCCAAACCACGATAAATGGTGGCCAACATGAAAGATGTCAGGTCCAAACGATGACCATTGGCAAGGTCAGAAGAGATGGAGAGATGGCCCGCCACAGGCTTTTGGCTAGGTGCGCAAATGATATATTTTCACATCCAATAGTAAAGGAAGGCTGTTCGCTCCAACATTGAAATAGGACCGGCCGATTTTAAAAATATGTGAATAAAAAAAGAGTATGACAAAAAGAACGAAGGTCTATTGGAGGAGGAGGAAAACGGAAGGTTGTGCAGGCCGAGATAGGCGCACCCAAAGGGGCCAACCTAGTAGTAGCACGGATATCACGGAGAGTGATAGTAAAGGGATCAACAGGAAAAATGAATACATTGTATTCAGATGACCAAAAGAGTAAGGAGATAGGAAACAGGTTTCGGTCAAAAGAAGGCAAGGCCGATGAAAGTTTGATGAAGGGAAGGAAGCCATGTTTCTCTAGAAAGGCATGGGTATCCGCATGCAATAGCATACGTTGGAACCAAGAATCAAAAGCAGCGTCGTGTTTGGGCCATGTGCGAATAGGGTTGGATTGAGCCAAAGGAGAAATACTAATTGGCTCCAAAAATGGGAGACCAGCGGAGGAATGAAACTGTTGAGCCAGCGGGGCTATGGCAATGGTGTCGTCTTCAATGAAAATGGGACCAAGTGCACACTGGCCGTAGGTCTCATCGAGGGTATGAACACCGAAAGTGCTCATGGAGGAATCGTCCAATGCCATCTTATAGTCGGCAAAAGTTGAGGAACTGGTTTTAGAAGCAGAAGAAGAAGACGCCATTAATGCAAGATCGAAGGTAAGAGAGAAGAGACGTCCGCAAAGATGGTCGAAAGTAAAGTAAAATCAGAGGGGGCTAAACATTTATATAAACAGACGAAAGGCTCAACCTAGGACAGATGTCGCAACGCAAATCATCGAAAGTTAGAAATGGCGGGAAAATGAAGAAAATGAAGAGTTACCTTGGATAGGTGTTGGAACATGATTCGATGGAGGGTGACGTGTGACGAAAGAAAACACCGAAGTGAAGGAAGAAACGGCTCATTAATAGGCATCATGATGAATGTATTGGGAAAGGACACACATTTATTACAGAAATAATGGTTTCACATAGGACTGTAAAGAATGGCCTAATAAATTGCAAGGCGTAAATTTCTCCCTCGAATACAGGATGAGCACGTCTCCCTTAGGTTTGCCACACTCTCAGCGCCTTAGCGTTGTCCTTCAATAGGTCGGCCAGGCCTCGGCATCTCAGCATTGGCCTTCACTAGATCGGCCAAATACAGGTGTCACTCCCCGGAAGCATCGTCTAGCCTATCACCATTATCGATATGTGTGACACAAGAAAAGCAGAGTTGATATGACAACACCACCAGACTGCAGGTTGCTTTCGATAAAGTCAGGTTTAGGGCAGAGAACCCGTCAGTCAGTCAGATAACACATGGAAAGCATCGCAAACGAGAACAACGTCATGTCTTGAGAGTATATAAAGAGAGGAAAGTTAAAGAGTTTACTCCAAAAATAGCTCAAAACAAATACCAAATGTTGTAACCTCTTCCAACTGCCCGGCTAAGGGCCAGTCCAACTCAAAGCATCTCAGCTTGGTCTTTCATAACCAAGCAAACCTCTTATGGAACGGATGAAAAGGGAAAAAACAGAATGAGCAGAACAAAACCAAGAAAAAGAAAAGATCTGTATGAAACAGGGGCTATCGGAAATGAAAGCTTATCTCTAATGAGGTGTGAAGTGGAATGTAAAAAAGTTAGCTAACGGCCATCCACACGATGTGAGGTGTGAAATGGAATGTAATGGTGTGGATGAGCTACATCCGTTAGCGGCAATTGACCAGGGTTCTCTATGTGGAAGGTACCGCATCCCTGGGTAGCGGATGGATTATGCCCATTGACAGCGGCTGACCGAGTTCCTATGTGTAGAGGGTGCTGCACTCCCTGGCTTCACAGTTTCTCTAGACTGAGGGATCGGTCGAGCGACTATCTAGTCGAAGGCAAGAAAGAATGCCCATTAGTTCAGCCCTCAATTGGCGTAGTGGTCTTCCCTTAATGAGAAGAACGAACCAGGATGGAAGACCGAGAAATTTACCTCAATTGTCACTTCCAATTTAATCAAGGTAAATTTGGGGGATAATTGTTAACAACAGAAGAAATGGCACCCTGGAGCGAAATCGCCCTTTAACGAAGAAGTAAAAGACGAAGGCAAGAAGGGCTACGAAGGGGAGAACTATCAGAGTAATCACTAGATTGGAGCGACAAAGAACTCGGGATGACCGAAGCAGCAATTAGAACGAGAACACGTGATGCAGACAATCCCACTATTACAGCAGTTAAGCAGTTTTCCTTCCACGATCAAGCAGTTGAGACGCACAGCTCAACGGTTAAAGACACGATCCAGCAGCTGCAGGGAGATACTGGAACTGCCCAAATGGTTTACGAGCTTCACTATAAAAGCTAACTCGTACAAAGAGGAGAGGCTTGATCAAAGGAAGACTCAAATAGGCATATTTTTTTATTTCGTAGTTTTTATAACTTTTAGGACTGTAATTTGTGTGCTTGCGCCTCTAGGAGGCTTATTCATTTAATCAAACACCCATTGCTGGGACTTTGTCTGAGGAGGTTTGAACCTTAGACGTTTCTCTTTCTTCGAGCACAAAAATCACGCCAACAGTAATAAATTTACTAACTTGGGTTGGTTAATAAACCGTAGAGACTGATAGGTTGTATATTTGGTATGATCCAAGAGATTGATCTAAATTAACCACGAGCTTAGTGAAATTTATTTGGACATATGTATATTCATTAAATTATGATAGATAATCCACAAAGTCGTTAATATGAAATCTTCTCGAATTGAGTAGCATATATGATCCTCAGACTTGGGATATCATAATGACCTTGTGTGCCCTCTGTACTTTGAACATGTCATGAGATCTTTCATGATCTAGCATTTGGATTATTATTGGGTATAGACTTGATAGATACGGAGGTCGGTGTATATTTAATAGAGGATTTATTACTCTATGTGAACAAGTAGAATTTCTTGTGATTTTTGAGATTATATTTCTTATTAAGACGATTATTTATTCATTAAGTGATCTTGCATTAAAAGTGAATATCGACTTTTTGAGGAAGTATCATAGTGTATGCTACCTAGGACTGGAATGTGACTCCCAACTATAAATATGTGAGGCATTTCACACATTGAAAATAGTAAGCTATATAACATTCACACAAAAGCTATATATTTGATATTGAGATTTGTGCATAACTTACATCCATAAGGTGGTACTGTATGCATATTATATGAGGAAGCAGCGACTTCGGTTTTCATATTTCATTGTATATTCTAAGTTAATATTTATGTTCTAATTTGTCTCTTTGGGATATGAGGCCATTTGTCATAGTGTAATAGTTTTATATATAGGCAGCAACTGTTTAACGTGGTGAATGGATTTTCATATAGATAGCAAACAAATTCAAAAATGAGTGGTGTATGCTGGATAAGGTCATTAAAAGATTCAATGAATTGTATTTATAATTAAGAAAAGAGTCTTAAGTTACATAAGATCTGATTGTTGTAATCTTTTTTATATTTTCACACACTACAAGAAAATGGACATTAGCTTCAAATCGTTTTTCGACGTTAATATTACAAAAAATAAAGTCTTTAGCGTCGAAACTTATCTACAGTAAAATCAAGAAATTAGATGCTAAAAGTAATTTTCGTCGAATAATTTCAACCCTAAATTTGGACTCCAAAATATGGACGAGAAAGACAATTAGTATCGAAACTATATATTTCGCTAAAGCACATATTTAGTGATGAAACTATGCGATGCTAAAAGTTCTATATTATGATGATGATTGTGTGATTCCTTTTATTTTTAGATAATTGATATTGACTTGAATTATGCTGTGGTGTAATGAATATATAAATGAGAGTAGAGATAACTAAAATTGTAGAAATTGTGAATTTGAGCATTTCGCACACCAACTATTCTATAAAATGACAAGCTCATATCAAATTAAGAAATTAAGAATGATTTGTGTGTTATAAAGAGTGTATATAATAGTAGAAATTCTGTTGGGGGTTTTCGGATTAAATCTATTAAACCAGATGGTGAAACAAGGGAGATAATTAATAAAATCAGTTATATCCCGTTCCGGTGTGGGTTGTGTTTGATCACTTCTAACATGAGTTTTATATGCCCGATCGATGAACCGTAAAATTATTGGTAAACGAGATATATATGGCGGTAACATATCGAAAATTCAAAATATTTGGACTCAAGATGAGACCGGACCAAATTTTTGAAATCGGGCTACCTGCTGCCTCTGTGCCCAGTTTTTCCAGTCGCACAGCCCCTAAACTTCAGTCCAATCGAAACCATGATCCATAAAAGCCAACATAAAATAGACACATAAGTGAGTATTCTATTAAAATTTAAGACCTAAATTCAACCCCAATTAAGCGCACCGAATTTTCAAAATCAGTGTAAGTGCATTGAAATATTCTGGAAATTGGGCATAATATGGAGTTTTGCGAAGTAGCTTGAGAGATCCTTGAACGAGTGTAGTAAAAGTTATTAGACCATCCTAAAATATTAGTAACATATAGAGGATGAGCTATCATAAATAAAAAATATATTTTGTTAAGTAATGATATAATTCGCAACCTTGGTACTAACGAATTTTGCTAATTCTAGATTATCATCCGGAGATGCGGTTCCGCAATCATCATAAGGCGTCACCGGCAAGTTCCGAATTAGTGAGTGGAAATTTTTCCTATAAATTGACTTTTATTCCGTTATTGTTGTTTCAGACTTGCATTTTCACGCTTTCGGGCGTTAGAAGATTTTCTTTACAGTTATTTCATGCAAAATTATATTTGAGAAAAAAACTGTTTTCCAGAAAATATTTTATACAGTTTCGAGATTCAAAGCATGAGTTTTTATATTTTTCGAGTCATGAGGGAAAAACTCACCCCAGTATGTAACTTGAGACAGTATGAAATTGACTGACAGAGAACATGTACACATGTAGAGGACTGAAGGAACGGCGATACGTAAATCCCTCAGATCCTATAACATGGCTAGTAGGATGGCGATACATAACGCCCATAGACCCTAATTTTAGATTTTGGGTAGTAGCATAGATCTACAACCCCGGTTCTAGTTTGCGACTTGGGGGACGGCGATACTTAATGCCCCAATACCACCATTTTAGAGACAGTAGTGGCATGCTTTAGGGGACGGTGATACGTAACGCCCCAAAGTCATTGATTTGCACTACTGGCTACAGTTAGGCGTATGGAGGGGACGGCGATACGTAACTCCTTCATACGTCAAGGTTTTCAGATTCAGAGCAGCTCACAGTTTTCAGACTTTCAAAACACAGTTTTCAGGAATCAGATTTTAGAAATAGTTTTCGAAAACCAGAGTTTTAATAGCAGTTTTCAGAAAACCAGTTTTATTAAAGAGTTTTCAGACGAAGTTTTCTAGAAAAGAGGTTTCATATGAAGAGATTTCTAAAAATTTAGTTTTAAAATCTAACGTTTTGATTTGAGTATTTCAGTTTTATAGTCCACTCACTTAGTTCGTATGACGATTTAACCCTCACTCTATTTTTTTTATCTTAGGTTTCTCAGAGGACGAGCTGAGGAGGACGGATACTGATGCAGTCACTAGGGATGGAGTCCACTAGTCCAAGTTATAGTCAGAGGGTGTCTAGTTAGTGTTAAATAAAAGCCTTGTATTAGTCTTTGTTTGAAACAATCATTGTAAAAGTAAGTGATATCATATATACCGATAGATATGGTAGTTGAGTTTGTATGTTATTTAAGTTTGGGCCATGGTCCAAAATATAAAATAAAATTAGAAGAGTATTAGTAATTGATTACAGTTGAAGAGTCAGAGGCTTATGGGGTTAGAACGGTCTATCCCCTACCGGTAGCATCTCCCAGATCGGGGATGTTACAAAGATGGTATCAGAGCAAGGTCTAGGAAGTCAATGACTGTAGTGGGTAGAGTGATTGAGTCCAGTATACGCAGTATGTCCGGGATACTCGTATTCAAAGCACTACCTCTCCAGTATCCGATCCTCGAGAACGTCCTCAAAGATCTATAGACAGATATACAGAAGGCATATATCTAAGTAATCGGAAAAAAATAATAATAGAGGAACGGAAACAGATAAGAAATATCGAAATCTGTAGTAATAAGAATTAGAGTCACAAAGTTTAGTAATAAAGGAAAATACCAGAGCCTGTAGTAAAGAAGAGTGGAACAGTACTAGACCATAAATAAATACTGAGTAGATCTAAGCAAAATTCTTTTTCTTTCAATCAGGATTCTTTTCCTCCATAGAAATTTTTTTCGAAGTTGATCCAATAACCCTTGAGTATTCCGTGTAGATAACCAGTTCCCCAAATAACCAAGAACGGCTATAAGGCAGTAGAAGCAAGAAATTAGGTATAGTTATAGAGGCTTTTAATAGATGTGAGATGCCATGATAATCTAGAGATACTGAATCCCCAAACCTAGACCCACAAGCCAATCAAAGAAATAACAACAGGAAAATGACTAGTTGTCATAATCAAGGAATCTATAAGGCCCCGACCTACCCAGATCCTCACCCTTCCATCATAACCAGTTAAGCAAGCTGTCCTGACAGAGCTTACCTCATACCTACCCTACATGAGCAGTAAACTCTACCAGGATATAGAGTATTAGAACAAGGATCTTGAAACCCATTGAAACATAAAGAAAATAACCGACGAGACATAAATTGTTCCTACCTGCATAGATATAGATGACTGTAAGAAACCCAACAGGAGTTTATCTTAAGAAATGAAGGACCTTGAATAGCAGGCCACCTAGAAGAAGAATCAAGAAAGTTTCGAGGATGTAAAGAAAAGAACCTAGGATAACCCAAAGAATTAAAGCAAATCAGAGCGAGGTTTGCAAGACTAGTGGGAGTCTATAGATAAATCAACGCAATAGAATCCATAGACCAGCTCAAGTTAGAAGAATTAGTGGAAGCATAAAGAAAAAGGCCTGAGGGAATTGAGATATTCAGAAATAATAAAAGCACCAGTATAGTCTGTAGAACAGAGTGCCAAAGTTGAGATTTAAAGTAAGAAATGAGAGCAAAGACCTAAGGAAGCAGTTAGGAGAACGAACACCACTAGCCACCACAGAAAGACATAGAGCAAAGAAAAGGGTATGTGAATAGAAGAAGGGATGCGTGAGGTGATGAGGAAATATAGTAGGATCCAAAGACATGGGTTAGTCAATTAGGTCCCTACAGAATGTACGATGATATATTCTTCTAGAATCCTCGATTTTAGTAAACCAATAGACACCTAGCTAGAGCGTTACCAAACTTAAGCATAAATCAGAAGTACGTATTTGAAGATCCTTATGGAAGGAATATGCTCAATTTAGAATCTAGTAAAGAGAAAGAAATAGTGAATCAGGGCAATTGATAGATTTGATAGATTGGGAGATAACTAGACAGCTAAATCGATGAGCCCTGTGTAATATAGATAAAAAGCATGAGATAGAATATCACGATTCCATAGTAAGTTGAGTTAAGTTTGGAAGCCATCGATGAATTAAGGAGCCCTTAAAGAAGTAAGGACTTAGAAGTATAAAAAAAAAAAAACAGGAAACAATCATTCTTAGAAAAATGGTGTACAACTTATTCAGAGTCTCATGGTAGTGATAAGGAAAGACTAGGTTACGGAGTAACCCGTGAACCGAAAACTTAGTAAGAGATATCTTAATCAATCAAGGTTAATGAAGATTTCAAGGGAGTGATGGAGTATGGAGTTTGAGGAATTAAGATAAGAAAAGAAACTTCGTAACAAAATGAGTCCCTTAGAAAGTATAGCAAAAGGATTATAGTATTATCCAGAGAAAGAATTTAATAACCGTAGAGAGTTAAACAACAGAAATGGTAAAGAGACAATATAGGGAACTTATTAGAGAGTATGTTTCTAGAAGGACTTGTATGGGATGCGAAATGATTGATTGATGAATATGATCATGAGTAAAGTTTAGAAAAGACAAGTCATATAAGTTTTAGCAGTAATACCTAGTGAAGGAAGAGGCGCCGAACAGGTATACATGAGGTCCCAATCTAATAGTAGCTGTCACTAAATCACCGTAATAGAAGAGTCTCAAGACAAGTACCCACCCTCCCAACCCTTGATCCACATTAGTAACAAAGATAGGCCTGGAGCGTAACCTTAAGATACTCCAAAAGCAAGTATAAGTATAGAGATATCGAATCAAAACATAAAACTCTCAATAACTGCAACAAAACATAATTTTTTTTAAAAAAAAAGAAATAGCTTAAGTAAGAAATTTAAAGAGAAGCTATTAGATAAGACAACAAAGAGAAGAAGTACTAGTTAAGTAGTAATAGAATGTAAGAGAACAGCATTAAATATAACCAAGGACAAATGAGAGCTGATATCCTTCGAAGATACTAAACAAATGTTGACAAAAATATAGTATGGTATAAAACCTAGAAAATAAGTTTACTATAGTATGGAACACGATAAAGAGGAGGTATCATAGCTTGTAATAAAATATAGAAGGTGAGTAAATGTAAAAGAATAGTAAAGAAAGATTAAAGATATGAGACTCTCAGATATAGTTTAAAAATGAAATAAGAGTGAGTGGTTGGCTCTGGGAAAAGAATTAGAAAAAAAGTTATCCAAATGGAGTAGTACAAAATAAGGGAGTAGTCTAGTAACGACCGAGGTTCTAAGAAGTCAATGTAAAGAAAGATGATATTCCTCAAGTCAGAAGACAGAGATTTAGACTAAGAAAGTTCCCAGTAGATAGTAGAATAAAATGGAGGATGAAAAGAGTACTAAGAACAGGTTAGAGAGTAAAATTATTAAGGTGCAATGACGGTAAGAGAGAATACTTAATAAGTAAAGGTAACAGTAGGCAATAACAAAGAAATAAGTTAGTGCAAAACTGCAATTGTCATAGAAAAATGAATTTTCAAACTAAGGAGTATTAGCAAGAATGTGAGTAAAGGAAGTAAAGCACGAAAGAATATAAGCTTTAACCAGAACTAAATCGAGAAAGATCACTAAAAAATTATCCAAAGTAACACTTTATGTAAACATGACGTCGATAGAAAATATCAGTAAGTTAGAGAACCCCAACCCCCCATAAAAAAGCAGAAATTTTGGAACTTGAAGAGAGAAGCTCATAAACAGTTGAAGTTTGCAAGGAAAATATAGAAAGTTAATAGCTAAGTGATGAGAAAGAATATTAATATCAAGTTGGACAAGTGAAGCAAAGAAATAATGAGTACAGTTATGGAGACATCAGAATCCATAGTAAGAGTCAAAGGTACCAATTACTAAGAAGTTGATCACGTTAAGTAATGGTGGAGCATAAGTAGAGGTTTAGGAAAAAGATATTTTTGCCGATAAGGTGTATTGAGCACATATAAAAGTCCAGGAAAGAAGTAGTAAAGGATACTCAGCAGATATCTTCCAAAGCGAGAACTTAGAAAAGAGAAAATATGAAGATCAAGTAACTAATAAAGATTGGGAGACAAGAAGATAAGGGTAGAAAAATCGGAAGATATTCTCGAAACTAGGAAAATAGCAAGTTAGAAACTAGAAAGGATTCGAGGACGAATCATATTTAAGGGGGGAGAATTTGTAATGACTGGTAGTTTAGTTACTATTACGTTGTAGTTTTGTGGTGTTGTTGGACGAAGATAATATAATATAAATTTTTTTTAGGCATAATACACTTATGAAATGACTTTGAGGATGATCGGTTATTTTTTCGAAATTCCGACATGAGGTTGTATAAAGTACAACTCCGGATAGCCTATGGTATTTGGGCCATAACTTTCTCATACGAACTCTGATTTTTATGAATTTTATATTGTCGGAAATCTTAGATCGAGACCTACAACTTTCTTGTTGATTCCAAATTTGGACCAGAAATAGAAAAAAAATGCGAGTCAAAAATTCGGATGAATAGTGATTTTGGACCCAAATGAAAAAGTCTCAAACTTTCTCTCCATTTTTATACATGCTTCTATAATGTTCCAAATATCTAAAAGGCCTTAGTATAAAAATGAAACATTATTCACCAAATTCACAAAATTGGAAATGTAAATTATAAAAAGAAAGAAAAAAGAAACGTATGGAAGAAAGAGGGAGAAGAGAAAGAAGAAAAGAGAAGGAAGAGAAGAAGAAAGAAGAACGGGAAGAAGCAAAAGGAGGAGTTGCAATCATGGACCACAAAGGTTGAGGAAAATCAAGCATGGAAAAGGTAAGAAACCCATGACCCATTTTCTTTAAAATGGTGGTTTGATGATTTGGTAATTGTGTTGTGTTGAGAACATGAGTATGATGATGATTGTGCGATTCCTTTTATTTTTAGATAATTGATAGTAACTTAAATTATGTTGTGTTGTAATGAATATATAAATGGGAGTAGAGATAACTAAGATTGTAGAAATGGTGAATTTGAGCATTTCGCACACCAACTATTCGACAAAATACCCAGCTCATTTCAAATTAAGAAATTAAGCATATTTGTATGTTATAAAGAGTGTATATGATAATAGAAATTCTGTTTAGGGTTTTCGGATTAAATGTATTAAATCAGATGGTGAAACAAATGAGAAATTAATGAAATCAGTTATGTCCTGTTCCGGTGTAGGTTATGTTTGATCACTTCTAACTTGAGTTTTATAAGCCTGATCGATGAACCATAAAACTCTTGGTAAACTAGACATATATGGGAGTAACATATCCAAATTCATAATTATTGGACTCAAGATGAGACCGTACCGAGTTTTTGAAGTCGGGCTACCTGCTGCCCCTGTGCCCAATTTTTCCAGTCGCACAACCCCTGAACTTCAGTCCATAACTTGAGTTCTACGAATCAAAACAATGATCCGTAAAAGCCAATGTAAAATAGACACATAAGTGAGTATTCTATTAAAATTTCAGCCCCAAATTTAACCTCGATTAAGTGCAACAAATTTTCAAAATCAATGTTAATGCACTGAATTTTTCTGGAAATGGGGCATAATATGGAGTTTTGCGAAGTAGCTTGAGAGATCCTTGAACGAATGTAGTAAAATTTATTAGAACATCTTAAAATATTAGTAACATAGAGAGGATGTTTTATCATGAATAAAAAATATATTTTGTTAAGTAAGGATATAATTCGCAACCTTGATACTAACGAATTTTACTAATTCTAGATAATCATCAGGAGATGCGGTTCCACAATCATCATAAGGCGTCACCGGTAAGTTTTGAATCAGTGAGTGGACATTTTTCCTTTAAACTGACTTTTATTTCGTTATTGTTGTTTCAGACTTACATTTTCACGCTTTAGGGCATTAGAAGATTTTATTTATAGTTATTTCATGCAAAGTTATATTTGAGAAAAGAACTGCTTTCCAGAAAATGTTTTGTACAATTTCGAGATTCAAAGCATGAGTTTTTATATTTTTCGGGAGATGAGGGAAAACTTCACCCCAGTATGTAACTTGAGACAGTATATAATTGACGAACAGAGAACATGTGCACATGCAGAAGACTGAGGGGATGGCGATACGTAACGCCTTCAGATCCTAGAGCACGGCTATGGGGATGGCGATATGTAACGCCCCTAGACCCTAGTTTCAAAGCTTGGGAAGTAGCATAGAGATGTACCCCCAGTTCTAGTTTGTGGCTTGGGGAACGATGATACATAACACCCCAAGACCACCAGTTTTAGAGACAGTAGTGGCATGCTTTGGGGGACGGCGACACGTAACGTCCCAAAGTCATGGATTTACATTGCTGGCTACAATTAGGCTTATGGGGGGATGGAGATACGTAGCGCCCTCATACGTCAAAGTTTTCAGATTTAGAACAGCTCATAGTTTTCAAAATTTCACTCTAGTTTATGTATCTTGTAGGCTTCTCAGAAGATGAGCTCGGGAGGACGGTACTGATGCAGTCACTAGGGATATAGTCCACCAGTCCAAGTAATAGTCATAGGGTGTCCAGTGAATGTTAAATAAAAGTCTTGTATTAGCTTTGTTTGAAACATTCATTGTAAAAGTAAGTGATATCATGTATACAGATAGATATGGTAGTTGAGTTTGTATGTTATTTAAGTTTGGGCCAGGGTCCAAAATATAAAATAAAATTAGAAGAGTATTAGTAATTGATTACAGTTGAAGAGTTAGAGGCTTATGGTGTTAGAATGGTCTATCCCCTACCGGTAGCATCTCCCAGATCGGGATGTTACAAAGATGCTGGATGTTACAATTGGGGTGCTCAATCAAAGTTGTGCTAGCAATATTAGTACAATTGCCCCTATCTATAATTATACTATATCCATTGCCATTCATATGGCACCTGGTGTGAAATATGTTCTCCCTTTGCTGCTCACTCTCATCCTCTACAACATATGCATTCAAAGCACGCTTGATAACTAAAGACAAATTATCTAATGGGTATGAAGCTCCATCGTGCTCATTATTATCCTTCAGCTCTGGCATCTTATGTTAGTGTCTTGGACACGCCAAGGATCTATAAATCATGATTTGTTTGTGAATTAAACAAGTGAAAGTAATGGAAATACTCACAATGATCGTTTGAAGTTCAAAACTTTTTGTTGGATGTAGAAGCTCTAAGCCTTCTTTTTGAGTTCCAAACTCTTGGGTGAGTTTCCCTATCACCTTTCTATGACTCCGAAAGTGCTAGCTTTGTCCAAAAATGAAATAAAATTTGAAAGAAAATTTTTCCTCTTCCAAAGAGAAGTAATCAGCCTTGAGAGGAAAGAATGAGATGATGAATAGTGAAGTCAAACTTGGTGTGTGTTTTGTTTTAAATGATCCAATCACTATTGCCAACTACCACCATCATAATTTTGACAAGTGATGTGAGTTGTGGGTCTCATCTAATTTTGAATTCTAAATTCAAATTGGCTTACACAACATACTTTGGGCCCGGGTTCCTTTAATCCGATTAAATGAATTTTCTGTCGCTAAATAATTAAATCCAATTTAATTAAATAATAATGTATAGCAAAATTATTACGAAAGTCGCTGACGAATTAATTCCAAATTAATTCGTTCGCTTGAATTAAAATCCAATTTTAATTTCGTATTGAAATCCAATTTCAATTTAATATATCCAATATATTATTTTAGCCCAAATAAATAAAATAAATAGAAAAATCTAATTTAACTATTAAATTTTTTTACCGATTAATTCGAAATTAATCACGTTTTCTCTTCTAGACGAATTTAATCCCAGATAAAATTCTTGTCGCAATTAAATCCAAATTAATTCTTTCCGTAATTAATCCCAGATTAATTCTCTCTCTCTTAATTAATCCCAGATTAATTCTGTTCGAGTCAAATGTCATCGGTGAATCTTTGGGAAGCAACCCAAGAGATCACTGGATATGTTGGCAGTAAATACGGTTGTAGGACTATCCGACACATGCGTACCCGGTACCACGTTCTTACCGATTTACAAGACATGGTTGGCTTATAGCAAAGCACCGTGCCTACCCAATTCTTCAGAAATATTCAACGAAGAATAGATAATCTGTATCAGACGTAGTATACAATGTATTACGTAATACAATCCAGTATCGGATGTCACATGATAGGCCTAGAGCTGGAATTGTGTCTCCCCCGTACGAAGCATATATCGGATCATCAACAACTAGTCTCTGTAATCGAATAATCATGACCTAGTCAAACTATCCCAATTGCTGTAGCATTTAAGAGTACTAGTTATGTATCCATGGTGATCATCATCTCCATATGACTGAAATGATACTTCCATATTGACATCACCCAATACACTACGATTCTCAATATACCCAGAAGAGGCGTACATAGAACCGGTTAAAGTTCCAGACGACCAAAACCAAAGTATACTGATGTCGTAAGTATTAGCGATGCAAGTCTCAGATTAAGACCACATACACCTACTGACATGATCCAGGCCACTCGTGGAGCATTAAAGGACATGGCCAATAATACAATAGACCCATTACAAGTACCGGAAGGGCCAATTACAAGACAAAAGAGCAAAAGACTGAGAGAAGCAATGGCGGGATTAGCTCAGAGTTTTATGGTCGATTGCAACAACCAAATAGAGACACATGTGGGCTTCAATGGAGATGGCCCAAAGACATTTCACTTGGCCCAAATCAGTTCTGATTGAAGCTTTATAGACCCAATCAGTATACCAAAGTATACTGATTGTCGTAAGTATTAGCGATGCAAGTCTCAGATTAAGACCACATACACCTACTGACATGATCCAGGCCACTCGTGGAGCATTAAAGGACATGGCCAATAATACAATAGACCCATTACAAGTACCGGAAGGGCCAATTACAAGACAAAAGAGCAAAAGACTGAGAGAAGCAATGGCGGGATTAGCTCAGAGTTTTATGGTCGATTGCAACAACCAAATAGAGACACATGTGGGCTTCAATGGAGATGGCCCAAAGACATTTCACTTGGCCCAAATCAGTTCTGATTGAAGCTTTATAGACCTTTGAAGACTTAAAGACTTTGGTATTTTTGTAATTTCGAATTTAGAGGCATTATTGTCTTTATGCCTTTAGGGTTTCTTTTGTAACACTATTTAAACTTGCCTTCTTCTTCATTTTAGGTTAACCACGAAATATGGCCGAATTTCTTATAAGGGAGGGATTCCCCTTTTCAAGTTTGAATGGACTTATCTAAGTTTAGCAAACTTAGTGGCGTCTCCATTTGCTAGCAAAACACACTGATTTCATGTTTTGAGTTATTATGGGCAACGTTTCATAGTGGTTTAGGGCTGATCTTGGATGGGTTTTATTCTTACAAAATCATTGATTAAGGTTTTTGGGGCTTAAAGAAAAATACTTGGGGTTTGCTAGATTTCGCATCCTAGTGAGTTTCTTGTCATTTGGTATCAGAGCTCAGGGTTCCAAGTTCTGATTTCCTATCTAAATTCATTGTTTGAATCTGTTTTAATTTTATTCTTTGTTGTTTTTGTTTCAGTTCTTGTTGGATCTTGTTTCTGTTTTCGTTTTATTATTTCTGTGTAACTACCTTGTTCTGAAATTCTTCTGTCAGAATCTGAGTTTTGTTGTGTTCTTCATATCAGTTCATTATATTTGTTTATTTCTTGATCTGGGTTTATGTTGCGTTCTTCATACAGTTCATCTTTTACATTCTGTTCTTTAGCATATGTTGAAGATATAAGCATGTTCATAAACGACTGTGTGAATTATTCCTGAAAACCTAGTGAATCATTAAAAAAATAGAAGGAAAAAGAAAAGAACATCAGTGAGTTGAACATCATCACCAGACTTCTTAAAGAATTAGACTTTGAATCCCATTTCATATCGGACTTGAACATCAGTGAGTTGATACTTAACCTTATTTTTTAGAACTTGGGTGGCAGTGATCACTTGAGCGAAAAAAAGAGTAAAAAAGTCGAAAAATTTGGTTAAATTTAGTTGGTTCCATATTATCATTTGGGTGTCTGTAAAGGGTATTCCATCAAAATTTCTATAGAGGTGCCAAATTTTCTCCCGAATTTGCATACGACCGTGAATTTTCATGCTTATTTGTTTCTCATTGTGCTAATTGTTTAATTCCTTTTTCCAAATACTCTAGCTTAAATATTATTGATTGAGTCATCATCTTTATTATTATTATTCGAGTTTTCCACCTGCTCCATATACACATTATTAGGTCTTTGTGTATCATGCTGGCTTGAGGACTACAATTGGTTTTGTATTCTTGGATTGAGTGTGATTCGTATTTGAATTGAGGAAGAACTCAAGACTGGTAAAAGGCAGTGATTGTGAGCACAGTATGCAAACACGAGTGGAGTGATATCATTCGAGTGTAAACATATGAGATTGTGAGGATTTACATATTTGCTTTACTTTCTTGTTATTTCTAATCTGTTTGTTTAGTGTTGAGATGGCAGGTCCAAATCTAACCATTGATGAAAAGCTTGAGGCTTTGGATAGAAAATTTACAGATATGATGGAGAACATGAATATTGCTTTAGAGAGATTGTCCAAGAGTGTAGAGAGTATTCAAACTGGTAGTGGTCCCAGAGCACCACCACCCCAGCATATACCACCACCTCATAATGTGCCACCTCGACGTGTACCACCACAGTATGTACCACCAGATGAATAGGAAGCTGAAAATGAGTTTGATGATTTTGATGGTCTTGATGATGTGGAAGAGAGATTTCAGCCTGGGCATGATAGAAGGCCTAATATGAGGTTTGGTAGGAGGAATGATAGGAGGGAAAGATGATTTGATGGTAAAGGTGCATTTGATGACAGAAGAGGGGATTATGATCGGAGGGGATATGGTAGTAGAAGGGGAGATGTAGATGATGATAGCATATACCACCACCCCAGCATATACCACCACCTCATAATGTGCCACCTCGACGTGTACCACCACAATATGTACCACCAGATGAATAGGAAGCTGAAAATGAGTTTGATGATTTTGATGGTCTTGATGATGTGGAAGAGAGATTTCAGCCTGGGCATGATAGAAGGCCTAATAGGAGGTTTGGTAGGAGGAATGATAGGAGGGAAAGATGATTTGATGGTAAAGGTGCATTTGATGACAGAAGAGGGGATTATGATCGGAGGGGATATGGTAGAAGGGGAGATGTAGATGATGATCTAGGTAGCATCAAGATCAAGATACCAACCTTTCATGGTAAAAATGATCCCGAGCCTTACTTAGAATGGAAAAGGAAAATTGAGCTGATTTTCAACTATCATCACTACTCAGACGAGAAGAAGATCAATTTGGCAGCAATTGAGTTTACGGATTATGCTATGATTTGGTGGGGTCAGATTATTTCTACTCAAATGAGAAATTATGAGAGACCAGTTCAAACATGGGAGGAACTTATGGGTCTCATGAGAAGAGGTTTATACCCAGCCATTACTATAGGGAGTTATATAAAAAAATTACAGCATTTGTATCAGGGGACCAAGAGTATTGAGGATTATTACACAGAGATGGAAGTTTCTATGATCAGGGCAAGTGTAGTTGGGGATGCAGAAGCTACTATGGCACGGTTTCTAGGAGGCTTAAATAGAGAGATTTCCAAATGGTGGAGTTGCATCATTATGTTGATTTGGAGGATATGTTTCACATGGCTATCAAGGTAGAGAGGCAACTCAAGAAAAAGTCCACATCCAGATTTGGTACTCAGGCTACTTCTGCATGGAAAAGGAAGCAGGTTCCGAATGAGAAGCGGGATGGGGGATTTAACAAGCCTAGAGGCGAGTTCAGTGGAGGCTTCAATAAGCCTAGGGCTGAACCTAGTGCTAAGGGTAAAGAGGCGGCAGAACCCAGAAAAATAGACCAAAACCTGAGGGTACAACTACTATAACTAAGGATGTCAAGTGTTTTAAATGTTTGGGCATGGGACACTATGCTACAGAATGTCCCAATAGACATACCTTAGTGATTGATAAGAAGAGTGGAGATGTGTACTCTACTGATTGTGAGGTTGATGATGAGATGCCAGAGTTTGAGGATACCAGTGACCACGAGGAAGCTGCATAACCGCTGGATAACTTGTCCTTAGTTGTCAAGAGTGCTTTGAGTGCACTGGTTGTAGAGGATGAGAGTACGCAGCAGAGGGAGAACATATTCCACACTAGGTGTCGTGTGAATGGCAAGGGGTGTAGTATGATCATAGATGGGGGCGGTTGTACTAATGTTGCTAGCACAACTTTGATTGAGCGATTGGGGTTGAGTTGCTTGAGACACCCAAAACCATATAAGTTGCAGTGGTTAAATGATTGTGGGGAAATAAATGTGACAAAGCAAGTATTGTTGACCTTTACTATTGGGCCATACAAAGATGATGTCCGATTTGATGTGATATCGATGCATGATGGACATATTCTTTTGAGCAGGTCGTGGCAGTTTGATAAGAAGGTTATTCATAATGGGTTCAAGAATAAGTACTCCTTTCAGCATAAAGGAAAACCAATTACTTTATACCCACTTACACATACACAAGTCCATGAAGATCAGGTTAAGTTGCTACTTGAGCGTGACAAAGAGAGAGCAAATGGAAATATCACATTAGGTGAGGCTAGTGAGAGTGCTAAATCTGATGATAAAAATCATGCTAAGGCCGTGGAAGTTCCCAAGGGGAGTGTGAGTGAACGTGAGGAGGAAATAAAAGGGAGAGTTAAAAAGAGTTTCTACATGGGGGAAGGTAAAGCGAGGAAAACATTCAAGGCTAGCAAATTCATGCTATTGTTAGTCTACAATGAGCCTCATGTTTATTTTACTAACACTGACCCTCTGCTTCCTTGTCTATTTCATCTCTTTTGAAGGATTACAGTGGCATACTGACCGAGGATATCCCTAGTGGGCTTCCACCCATTAGAGATATTGAGCACCAGATAGACTTCACATCTGGAGCAGTCATTCCCAACAGGCCAGCTTATAGGAGCAACCCTGAGGAAACGAAGGAACTTCAAAGGCAAGTGCGGGAGTTGATGGAGAAAGGGCATGTCAGAGAAAGTATGAGTTCCTGTGCGGTACCAGTTCTTATAGTTCCTAAAAAAGATGGGACGTGGCGTATGTGCATTGATTGTCGAGCTATCAACAATATTACGGTAAAATATTGTCACCATATTCCTAGACTAGATTACATGTTGGATGAATTGCATGGTTCTAAAATTTTTAGTAAGATTGACTTAAATAGTGGATACCATCAAATTTGCATGAGGGAGGGAGATGAGTGGAAAACTGCATTTAAGACCAAGTATGGCTTGTATGAATGGTTAGTTATGCCATTTGGACTTTCAAACGCACCTAGCATATTTATGAGATTGATGAATCATGTTATGCGTGCATTTTTAGGTAAGTTTGTTGTGGTTTATTTTGATGACATCTTAGTTTACAGTAAAACATTAGATGAGCATGTCATGCACTTGAAGCATGTTCTTGATGTGTTAAGGCCAGAAAAACTGTATGCTAACTTTGATAAGTGCACTTTTTGTATAGATAGAATTGTTTTCCTTGGATTTATTGTGAGTGCAGATGTCATCGAGGTAGATTTGGAAAAGGTGAAGGCAATTCAAGATTGGTCAACACCAACAATGGTGACAGAAGTCAGAAGCTTCCACGGATTAGCAAGCTTCTATCGTAGATTTGTTAAAGACTTCAGTAGTATTGCAGCACCACTGACTGAAGTAGTGAAAAAGACTGTTGGCTTCAAATGGGGTGAAGAGCAGGAGCGTGCATTCCAAGATCTGAAAATGAAGTTATGCAGTGCACCGGTCCTGACACTACCAAACTTTGAGAAGACATTTGAGATTGAGTGTGATGCATCCGGATTAGGCATATGAGCGGTTCTTATGCAAGAAAAGTGACCAATAGCCTACTTTAGTAAGAAGCTTAGTGGAGCCATTTTGAGATACCCCACATACGACTAGGAGTTGTATGCGCTAGTGAGAGCCCTTGAGACTTGGCAGCATTATCTATGGCCTCGAGAGTTTGTGATCCATACAGATCACGAGTCATTGAAGCATTTAAAGGGACAATGTAAGCTGAAGAAAAGGCATGCACGTTGGTTAGAGTTTGTTGAGACATTTCCATATGTCATCCGCTATAAACAAGGTAAGGAAAACATTGTCACCGATGCACTATCGCGAAGGTATACTTTACTTACTTCATTGAGTGTAAGAATGCTTGGGTTTGAATTTATTAAAGAACTTTATGCTAGTGATACTGACTTTAGTACTATCAATGCTGCTTGTGAAAAGTCTACGTTTAGTAAATTCTACCAATATGATGGGTTTCTGTTTAGGGAGAATAGATTATCTATTCCTGTCTGTAGTATATGTGAGTTGTTAGTGAGGGAAGCGCATGGGGGATATTTAATGGGGCACTTTGGCATTGCCAAAACCTTAGGGGTATTGAGTGAACATTTCTATTGGCCTAAATTGCGGAGAGATATTGAGCGTTTGTGTGATAAATGCTTAACTTGTAAACATGCTAAATCTAAGGTTATGCCTCATGGGTTGTATACACCATTGCCTATACCTAGTGAGCCATTGGTAGATGTATCGATGGACTTTATATTGGGTTACCTAGGACTAGGAAGGGTAGAGATTTCGTATTTGTAGTGGTTGATAGGTTCAGTAAGATGGCACACTTTATAGCATGTCATAAAACTGATGATGCACTTAACATTGCTGACTTGTTCTTTAGAGAAGTAGTACGACTCCATGGGATTCCACGGAGTATAGTTTCAGATAGTGATGTTAAATTCCTTAGTCACTTTTGGAAAGTTTTATGGGGTAAGTTGGGAACTAAACTTTTGTATTCTACTACTTGCCACCCTCAAACTGATGGCCAAACCGAGGTTGTTAATAAGACTTTGACTCAGTTATTGCGTACTATTATCAATAAGAACTTAAAAACTTGAGAGGATTGTTTGCCTTTTGTTGAATTTTCATATAATCGTAATATTCATTCCTCTATATCTTACTCACCATTTGAAATTGTTTATGGTTTTCAGCCACTAACTCCATTAGATTTGTTACCATTTCCTATTGATGAGCGTGTGGGGTTAGATGGAAAAAGGAAAGCCGATTTGGTGAAGCATATACATGAGAAAGCAAGAGAGCACATACAGAGAAAGAATGAGCAATATGCTTCTCATGCTAATAAAGGAAGAAAGCGTGTGGTATTTCAGCCTGGAGATTGGGTTTGGGTACACATGCGCAAGGAGAGATTTCCTGAACAACGTAAATCTAAGCTACAACTTAGAGGGGATGGTCCATTTCAAGTCTTGGAACGGATTAATGACAATGTATACAAGCTGGATTTACATGGTAAGTATAATGTGTCTGCTATATTTAATGTTTCTGACTTAACTCATTTTGATTCAGGTACAGATTCGAGGTCGAATCCTTTTCAAGAGGGAGGGGATGACATGATCCAGGCCACTCGTGGAGCATCAAAGGACATGGCCAATAATACAATAGACCCATTACAAGTACCGGAAGGGCCAATAACAAGACAGAAGACCAAAATACTGAGAGAAGCAATGGCGGGATTAGTTCAGAGTTTTATGGTCGATTGCAACAAACAAATAGAGACACATGTGGGCTTCAATGGAGAGGGCCCAAAGACATTTCACTTGGCCCAAATCAGTTCTGATTGAAGCTTTATAGACCTTTGAAGACTTAAAGACTTTGGTATTTTTGCAATTTCGAATTTAGAGGCATTATTGTCTTTATGCCTTTAGGGTTTCTTTTGTAACACTATTTAAACTTGCCTTCTTCTTCATTTTAGGTTAACCACGAAATTTGTAAGAAAATATATAAGCTTTTGCTTTGGCTATTGCCGAATTTCTTGTAAGGGAGGGATTCCCCTTTTCAAGTTTGAATCGACTTATCTAAGCAAACTTAGTGGCGTCTCCATTTGCTAGCAAAACACACTGATTTCATGTTTTGAGTTATCATGGGCAATGTTTCATGGGGGTTTAGGGCTGATCTTGGATGGGTTTTGTTCTTACAAAATCATTGATTAAGGTTCTTGGGGCTTAAAGAAAAATACTTGGGGTTTGCTGGATTTCGCATCCTAGTGAGTTTCTTGTCATTTGGTATCAGAGCTCAGGGTTCCAAGATTTGATTTCCTATCTAAATTCTTTGTTTGAATCTGTTTTAATTTTTGTTCTTTGTTGTTTTCATTTCAGTTAATGCCTTCCAACAACCACATCAACTATTCACATCACTCATGAGCTCGGGAGGACGGTACTGATGCTGTCACTAGGGATATAGTCCACCAGTCCAAGTCATAGTCATAGGGTGTCCAGTGAATGTTAAATAAAAGTCTTGTATTAGTCTTTGTTTGAAACATTCATTGTAAAAGTAAGTGATATCATGTACACAGAAAGATATGGTAGTTGAGTTTGTATGTTATTTAAGTTTGGGCTAGGGTCCAAAATAAAAAATAAAATTAGAAGAGTATTAGTAATTGATTACATTTGAAGAGTCAGAGGCTTATGGTGCTAGAATGGTCTATCCCTTGCCGGTAGCATCTCCCAGATCGGGGATGTTACAAAGATGCTGGATGTTACAATTGGGGTGCCCAATCAAAGTTGTGCTAGCAATATTAGTACAATTGCCCCTATCTATAATTATACTATACCCATTGCCATTCACATGGCACCTAGTGTGGAATATGTTCTCCCTTTGCTGCTCACTCTCATCCTCTACAACATATGCATTCAAAGCACGCCTGATAACTAAAGATAAATTATCCAATGGGTATGAAGCTCCATCGTGCTCATTATTATCATTCAGCTCTGGCATTTTATGTTAGTGTCCTAGACACGCCAAGGATCTATAAATCATGATTTGTTTGTGAATTAAACAAGTGAAAGTAATGGAAATACTCACAATGATCATTTGAAGTTCAAAACTTTTTGTTGGATGTAGAAGCTCTAAGCCTTCTTTTTGAGTTCCAAACTCTTGGGTGAGTTTCCCTATCACCTTTCTATGACTCCGAAAGTGCTAGCTTTGTCCAAAAATGAAAGAAAATTTGAAAGAAAATTTTTCCTCTTCCAAAGAGAAGTAATCAGCCTTGAGAGGAAAGAATGAGATGATGAATAGTGAAGTCAAACTTGGTGTGTGTTTTGTTTTAAATGATCCAATCACTATTGCCAACTACCATCATCATAATTTTGACAAGTGATGTGAGTTGTGGGTCCCATCTAATTTTGAATTCTAAATTCAAGTTGGCTTACACAACATACTTTGGGCCCGGGTTCATTTAATCCGATTAAACGAATTTTCTGTCGCTAAATAATTAAATCCAATTTAATTAAATAATAATGTATAGCAAAATTATTACGACAGTCGCTGACGAATTAATTCCAAATTAATTCGTTCGCTCGAATTAAAATCCAATTTTAATTTCGTATTGAAATCCAATTTCAATTTAATATATCCAATATATTATTTTAGCCCAAATAAATAAAATAAAAAGAAAAATCCAATTTAACTATTAAATTTTTTTTACCGATTAATTCCAATTAATCACGTTTTCTCTTCTAGACGAATTTAATCTCAGATAAAATTCTTACCGCAATTAATTCCAAATTCTTTCCGTAATTAATCCCAGATTAATTCTCTCTCTCATAATTAATCCCAGATTAATTCTGTTCGAGTCAAATGTCATCGATGAATCTTTGAGAAGCAACCCAAGAGATCACTGGATATGTTGGCAGTAAATACGGTTGTCGGACTATCCGACACTTGCGTACCCAGTACCACGTTCTTACCGATTTACAAGACATGGTTGGCTTATAGCAAAGCACCGTGCCTACCCAATTCTTCAGAAATATTTAACGAAGAATAGATAATCTGTATCAGACGTAGTATACAATGTATTACGTAATACAATCCAGTATCAGATGTCACATGATAGACCTAGGACTGGAATTGTGTCTCCCCCGTACGAAGCATATATCGGATCATCAGCAACTAGTCTCTGTAATCGGATAATCATGACCTAGTCATACTATCCCAATAGCTTAAGTATTTAAGAGTACTAGTTATGTGTCCTGCGTGATCATCATCTTCATATGACTGAAATGATACCCAGAAGAGGCGTACATAGAACTTGTTAAAGCTCCGGACGACCAAAACCAAATTATACTGATTGTCGCAAGTATTAGCGATGCAAGTCTCAGATTAAGACCACATACACCTACCCTGATTCGGATTCCCATAGACACATAGTCATAATACTAATGAGAGTCCTTGGGGTCTATCCAGAGCAAAGTTGTTCTCGGTCCAACAGCTAACAGAACCTCCTATCACACTTGCATAAGTATCCAATACTTATAAATATGAGAACTATGCCGTTAAGCTTTCATAATGCGTACAAGTGTAATACTAGTTTATTCCGTATTATCGATGTCCACTATCGATAATACTACGACTAGGGATATTTAATAATTAAACCTTTTATGGATTAATAATGTCTCATATCTTATTAATTCGGTACTAATCATTTGGATTTTTATCATTTATATATCCAAGTAATCTAATTACAAAATGATAAAAGAGCAATTTCCTTTATCACATAGTTAATTTGTACAAAAACACCATGTTTTATTTACAAATACTAATGCTATGGGTCATAATTGTCCAACAATTTGACAAGTTATGTGAGTTGTGAGTCCCACCCAATTATGAATTCCAAATTCAAGTTGGCTTACACAACACATATTGGACCCGAGTTCGTTTAATCTGATTAAACGAATTTTTTGGTCGCTAAATAATTAAATCCAATTAATTAAATAATAATGCCTGGCAAAATTATTACGAAAGTCGCTTATGAATTAATTCCAAATTAATTCGTTCGCTCGAATTAAAATCCAATTTCAATTTAATATAGCCAAATATTATTGTAGCCCAAATATATAAATTACATAAAAAAAAAAAAATCCAATTTAACTATTAAATTTATGTTATCGATTAATTCCAAATTAATCGCATTCTCTCTTCTAGACGAATTTAATCCCAGATAAAATTCTTGTAGTAATTAATCCCAAATTAATTCTTGCTGTAATTAATCCCAGATTAATTCTTTCTCTCATAATTAATCTCAGATTAATTCTGTTTGAGTTAAATGTCATCGGTGAATCTTTGGGAAGCGACCCAAGAGATCCCTGGATATGTTGGTAGTAAATACAGTTTTCGGACTATCCGATACGTGCGTACTCGATACCATGTTCTCACCGATTTACAAGACATGGTTGGCTTCTAGCAAAGCACCGTGCCTCCTCAATTCTCCAGAAATATTCAACGAAGAATATATAATTTGTATCAGGCGTAGTATACAATATATTGAGTAATACGATCCAGTATCGAATGTCACATGTTAGGCCTAGGGCTGGAATTGTGTCTGCGCCGTACGAAGCATATATCGGATCATCAGTAACGAATCTCTGTAATCGAATAATCATGACCTAGTCATAATATCCCGATAGCTGCAACATTTAAGAGTACTAGTTATGTATCCTGTGTGATTATCATCTCCATATGACTGAAGTGATACTTCCATCTTGACATCAAACCCAATACACTACGATTCTCAGTATACTAGAAGAGGCGTACACAAAACCTGTTAAAGCTCCGGACGACCAAAACCAAAGTATATTAATTGTCGCAAGTATTAGCGATGCAATTCCCGGGTTAAGACCACATACACCTACCCTGATTCGGATTCCCATAGACACATAGTCATACTACCAATGGGAGTTCGAGGGGTCTATCCAGAGCGAAGCTATTCCCATTCCAATGGCTAACAGGACCTCCTATCACACTTGCATAAGTATCCAATATTTAAATATATGAGAACTATGTCATTAAGCTTCCATAACGTGCATAAGTGTAATACTAGTCTATTTCGTATTATCGATGTCCAGTCTCGATAATACTACGACTAGGGATATTTAATGATTAAATCTTTTATGGATTAATATTGTCTCATATCTTATTAATCCGGTACTAATCATTTGGACTGTTATCATTTATATATCCAAGTAATCCAATTATAAAATGATAAAAGAGCAATTTCTTTTGTCACATAGTTAATTTGTACAAAAACACCATGTCTTTTACAAATAGTGATGTTATGGGTCATAATTTTCCAACATCTCATCCTCAACCTCACTACCCGTTGAGTACATTTCTCTGCTCTTCTTATCAATTATTAAGGTGCATCTATTAAGACATTATGAAGTATAGTGTCTAATGCCCAAACATTTGAAGCACTTGAAATCCTTAGTTCTAATAATTGTACCCTTAGGTTTTGGTCTAGTTTTACTCCGTTCTACAGCCTCCTTACCATTGACACTAGGTTCGGCCCTAGGCTTATTAAATACTACACTGAACTCGCCTCAAGGCTTGTTAAAGCCTCCACCCACTTCTCATTCGGAACCAATTTCCCTTCCATAGAGAAGTAGCATGAGTACCAAATCTGGATGTGGACTTTTTCTTGAGTTGTCTCTCTACTTTGATATCCATGTGAAACATATCCTCAAATCAATATAAAGATACAACTCCACCATGTTGGAAATCTCTCTATTCAAGCCCCCAAGAAACCGTGTCAAAGTAGCCTCTGCATCCTCAACTAAATTTTCCCTAATAATGGAAAATTCCATCTCCGTGTAATAATACTCAACTCTCTTGGTCCCCTGATACATATACTGTACTTTTTTATACAACTCTCTGTAGTAATGATTGGGTATAAACTTCTTTCTCTTGAGACCCCTAAGTTATGCTCCATGTCTGAACTGGCCTCTCATAGTTCTCATTCTAGTAGAAACAATATTCTGATCCCACCAACAATTTTCTTTTCACATTCTAAGTAAGCCTCGGGGTCATTCTTGCCCTGAAAGGTTGGTATCTTGATCTTGATGTTGCCTAGATCACCATTTACATACTCTCTTCTATCATAACCTCTACAATTATAATCCCCTCGTTTATCATCATATGCACCTCTATCATTAAACCGCCTATTCCTCATATCATGCCTCCCATCATGCCCTTGCTGAATTCTCTCCTCCACAACATCAAGTTCATCAAACTCATTATCATCTTCTTCTTCATCTAGTGGTACACATCTAGGTAGCACACACCGTAGTCGCACATTCTGAGTTAGTGGTACATTGTAAGATGGTGGTATATGTTGAGGTGGTGCTTTAGGAACACTACATGTTTGAATACTCTTTTGGACAACCTCTCCAAAGTAGTATTCGTGTTCTGTTTCATATATGCAAACTTTAACAGTTAGACTTGGACCTTCCATTTCAATACTAAACAAACATATTAGAATTAACAATAAAGTAAAACAATATATAAATCCTCACAATCTCACATGTTTACACTCAAGTGATATCACTCCACTAATGTTTACACTCTATTGGCTTTTACCAGATATTGTGCTCACACTCACTACCTTTTACCACTCTTGAGTTATTTCTCAATTCAAATGCAAATCAATCTCAAACTAAGAATACACAACCAAGTGTAGTCCTCAAGTTAGCATGAAACAAAAAGAACCAATAATGTAGGCATGAGGAATAATGGGAAAAAAAATAGTAATCACGAAGACTCAATCAAAGAGACTTAAGCTGGAGTGCACGGAATAAGAAAAAACGAGTTAGCTAAATGCGCAAACAAACAAACAAGCACTCAATGTGAAACTTAGCCAATCTTGTGATCACCCGTTATTATTTTTGTCTCACTTACCCTTTTTCTTTTTCTTATTTTTTTTCACTCTTTTCTTTTGTTTCTCACACTCACAAGTATATGCAAAGCAATTGAAATACAACGCAAGTAACAAGATTACCACATTGGACACTTTCAAGTTATATTATTAGCACTTGCAATACATGTAAATACAACTCAAATGACAATGTAACTCATACAACCAATTCGGAAAAAGTGGTAGTATCTAGCTTTCAACTTGCAAATGTGTATAAATTTATCTAGTTATAATGTAATTAAGTGTAACCCATTCGTCCAAATCAAGTTACAAGCCAAGTAAATAGTTTCTTCAAACAACTTGGTGATGCAGCTATTTGCCTCTTCAAACACCTTAAAACCAATGATTACACATTATGATTACTCTTGCATTTTCAAAGTAAGTAATGATTGAATTCTTGCCTCTTCACTTATAATAATAATTTTTCAAGAGGTGGAAAGTGAAATTTACTTGGATACAGACGGCCTTACTAAAAATTTGGTGCACTCAATCTTACTTCACTTGATTCTTCAATATTAACAACACAAATCAATAAGGTAACAACTTGAATAGCTCACGGAAATATTCAAGCTTCATGCATTTCAATTTGTCTCATCATTCACATTCAACATTAATGCACCAAACACTCTTTCTTTTCACTCAAACTCATGAGATTGCACTAACTTCATAAGAATGTAAAACAAGCAAGTCACGCAAATGCTAAAGTGTGGATGCACAATCTGATTTCTTTCAAACTAGATATGAACAACGCCTAATGTGTTGGGATATATTCCTTAGAGCTTCATGTAATGTAAAAGAATGATTTGTTATGGAATAAAAGATGCATTGGTCATTTATCAAATATTTTGATTTAAATCGCATATTGTACATTATCTTATTTACCTTAGATTACTTGTGTGTCTTCAGACTTAATGTATAAGTGTCATACACTAAAGGATTTAAGTTTGAAGTTAGTAATCTAAAATATTTCATAGATAGTAAACAAAGCGGGTACTTTGTTTAGTATGGCTACTTTGATCCGGATCGTCCATATGATGACATCAGAATGGAGGCACCTTTTTATGATGTGATCATATAGGAGTGGACCTAGATAAAAATGAATTCCTTAAAATATCCATTAAATAAAGAAATTCATTTCAATATACTAGATAGTCATATATGAAATTATCATAATCATGAATGTACTACGAAGTCCTACATGGCAGGCTATGTCCTTTAATTTACAAATTTGAGGTTGGTGCAATAATCTCGACCAATAATTACGTTCTTCGGGGACATGATTTGGTGTGTAGTTGGGGACGTTTAACATAGATATGGAGTTCACTCTTTCTTGCGAGAAGTAGATGAGTATCTTCCTTAAGGGTTGATTCGGTACTTGAATGATTAGAGTGTTAGACAATTATGACCCATAGCGTCACTATTTGTAAAAGATATTGTGTTTTTGTACAAAATTGACTATGTAGTAATGAAAATGCCTTTTATCATTTCGTAATTTATTTACTTTGATATATAAATAGTAAAAGTCCATATGATTAGTTCCGGATTGAGATGATATGAGACAGTATCAATCCATAAAGGTTTAATCATTAAATATCCCTAGTCGTAGTATTATCGAGATTGGACATCGATAATGCGGAATAGACTAGTATTGCACTTGTGCGCGTTGTGAGGGCATAACGACATAGTTCTCATATGTTTAAGTATATGATACTTATGCAAGTGCGATAGGAGGTTGTGTTTTACCGATGGTATGGAAAACAGCTTCGCTCTGGATAGACCCCGCGGAATCCCATTGGTAGTATGTATATGTGTCTATGGGAGTCCGCGTCAGCGTAGGTGTATTTGGTCTTAACCTGAGACTTGCATCGCTAGTACTTGCGAAAATCGGTAAACTTTAGTTCTGGTCGTCCAAGGCTTTAACAGGTTCTAAGTACGCCTCTATTGGGTTTATCGAGAATCATAGTGTATTGGGTGTGATGTCAAGACAGAAGTATCACTTCAGACATATGGAGATGATGATCTCGCAGGGATTCATAACTAGTTCTCTATTGTGTTGCAACCATCGGGAAAATGTGACAATGTCATGATTATCCAATTCAAAAAGACTAGTTGTTTGATATCCGATATGTGCTTCGTACGGGGCAGACACTATTCTAACCTCAGGCCTAGCACGTGACATCTGATACTGGATCGCAATACGAGATACTACGTATTCTACGCCTGACATAGATTATATATTCCAGTAAGAATATTTCTGGAGAATTGGGTAGGCACGGTGCTTTGCTAGAAGCCAACCATGTCTTGTAAATCGGTAAGCATGTGGTACGAGGTACTCACTTTATCGGATAGTCCGATAACCGGATTTACTGTCAACATATCCAGAGATCTCTTGGGTCGTTTCCCAAAGATTCACCAATGACAGTTGACTTAAATTAGAATTAATCCGGGATTAATTTGGAGAGAGAAAATTAATCTGGGATTAATTGGGCTTTATTTAATCTGGGATTAAATGTGTAGAGAACGCGATTAATTTGGAATTAATCGGTAAAATAAATTTAATAGTTAAATTTGATTTTTCTATTTAATTTATTCGAATGGGCTAAAATTAATATATCAGATATATTAATATGAATTAGATTTCATTACGAAATTAAAGTTGGACTTTAATACGAACGAACGAATTAATTTAGAATTAGTTCGTAAACGACGTTCGTAATATATATGCGAGGCATCGTTATTTAATTAAATTAGATTTAATTATTTAGCGACGAAAGTTCGTTTAATCGAATTAAACGGAACCGAGCCGCGGCAAATGTTTGTAGAGATATTTGAATTTTGAATTCAAATAGTGGGGCCCACTTCACATGTGTGGTAGGTGGTGGTAGTTGGCATTTATGCCAAGCCACCAACCACCCAACCACCTTGTATTGGTTTTGGTAACACCATTTACCCAACTACCAAGTTTTGGTGAAAAGGGTAAAAGGGTTTTACCAAAAGAAAATCTCTACATACTTTGACATAAGTTAAAAAATACAAACCCTAAACAAGTCTCCCTTGGGCGTGAACTTCATCCCTTTGCTCTCTTTGATTTTGTTCTTCAAATCAAAAGCTAGCACTTAAGCAAGTCAACAAAGGTGATAGGGAAACATCTTCAAGAGTTGGAATCAACACTTTGCTTGGATCTTGGAGATCATCTTCACAAAATTTTAAAAGCTCAAATCTGTTCGTTGTAAGTATTCCGCAATTTATAATGTTCTTATTCAATATTTTTCATGCTTATTAGATCCTTGGCATGTTCTAGGAACACTAACAATGGTATCATGAGCCAATTTTAAGCATGAAAAATTTTAGGGTTCTTGAGCATAAAATTTGAGGCTTTTGTGTTTTCAGCATGATTTTTTCAAATTGATGCTTTGAGCATGTTTAGAATATGATAACTTAGAGTTATGCATGATTACATTTGAAATAAATTGAATGAATCAAAAATTAAAAAAAGCATAGTTTGGCCGAATATACACATGCAGTCGACTATGCAGTTTTTTGATTTTGTAACATAAAATGATGTGTATAAATGCATGTTTAAATGTTGATTGTTGGTTTGATTGGATTAGAATCAAAGTCAATAATGTTTATGTTAAAATCAAAGAGCATGTTGATCATAAAATGATGTATTTAGGCTTCAATTTGTGTTAAGCATGAAATGATGTATTTTGGCCTCAATTTGTGTTGAGCATGAATTGTTGGATTAAGCATGATTAATTAAGTTAATTGGTATTTTGGAAATATTGAGTTTAATTAATTAATCATGACTAATACACTTTAATTATAATAATTATAAATTTGGAATATTTAAAATGTAAATAATTGGCCTTTAAAGTTTATTGGGCTAAAAGTGTGTATTTGGGCTTAATGGGCTTGGTTTGACAAGTTTGGTTTTGGACTTTTGGATTGGATCCAATTGGGCCCAAAACCAATTCCATGAAGTCCAAATACATCACTTGCCCTTTAAAGTATTTAATTGGGCCTAAATTGATTTGATGGCAATAGGATGATTCCTATTGGGCCTTGGAATTTTGGTTTGATCCATTATGGCCAAAGCTCATGCCTTAAGAATCAATTAAAAGCCCATTGGACTTTAATTAAAATGACATTGGATGTTATTCGGCCTTTGAGACCCATCAAGATTGGATTGGAATCCAAGTCTTTAAGGCAAATATATAAGTGTAAATATTTAATTTGGAATAAATTTGAATTAGTATTAATACAAATAAATTGGATTTAAGTTGTAGTTCGATATAATTCAAGAATACGTACTTAAAAGTATTTATTCTTAAACGAGATGGACTCGCGCAAATCAAATCATTGTTTGAACATTGGATGGTCATTAATCAAAGATTAATTAATTGGATTAGATTGATTGATATAACATGTTTTGTTTGAATATATAAATGTGTGTGTATGAATAATGTATATCGGATGGATATTAGAAGGGCAAGGGCAATTTTGGAAATTGTAATAAATTTAGAATTTATTAAATTGGGCCTGCGTGTCCAGCCTTTTATCTCTTACTCCTTGTAATTCTCTTTTCACATATTCCCATCAATGTAAATGAGGTTTCTTTATTGTATTTTGTAATAGGGTAGGAGTTAGAATAGTTCTAGCCAGGGAGAGGAAAGGGAGCGATTTGTTCTAGGAATAATCTGTTTAAATATCCATCTGCATATCGTTATTAATTTACTTTTGCCCCTTATGATGTTTTAGAAGCATGCTTAAGGGTGTATGATGAGACCTAATCATAGATAATAAATTGAATGCCAATTTACGCGAAAACCCTCAAAAAGTATATTAAGCGTTTTTCTTCCGTTGAGTGATTCTTACTCAAGATCCAAAGTTGGCATTGGCTTGTTGGCCAAAGTCAAGACCTTTGTCAATTGCGGATGTGTTTGAATCATGAAAGTTTTGTTCATATCGGTGTCTTGTCCAAGTTGTGATTTGTTGGCCAAAGTCAAGATCACTTCTTGTCCATCGACATTGATTACGTAACTTTCCATGTCAATGGGTCCCGCTTAACTTGAATCATTAAGCTTGTTGTGCCAAAGCCAAGGCTTAGTTGATTCAGAGGAAAAAGGTTAGGAAAATATGTTTGACATATTGACATATATAAAGTATATGTGTTTGGACTTGGATGTCCACCTACCGGATCTAGGAATTGGATGAGATCCAATTGATCTTCGAGATCTACCTAGTTAAGTTTCATACAGCTTGTTGGCCAAAGTCAAGGTTGTATGTTATTTAACGGGATCCTAGCCCACTAGGAAACTATGTTTCCTGAGTACTCGACAGAGGGTTAGAGGCTCGCCGAAAAATAGTGGGAGGCTAGTATTGAATTTGAATTTCATTCAGATACTTAGCTTTACGCGCTTTCAAATAATTTCGTCAATATTACTTTATTAGTTGGACTAATATATTGTTATTTTTCTATGTAACAGTTAGACTGTACCCATTATCGTTGACTAGATAGTTAGACTATCGTAGTCAAGATGACTGGCAAAGGAAATGTCTGTGATATTATCATGGGAGATAATGTCTTCAAGGGCACAAATTTTGCTGATTGGGAAATGAACCTTAGGATTGTCCTAGGTTCAGAGAGGCTGTTGTATACTACAAAGACCTCTTGGGCAAAACCCGGACCGACTGAGACACTTGAGCTGGAGCTTTGGAAGACTCACAGCGATGATTGTGACACAACTCAGTCAATTATGCTTGCTTCGATGACTCAGCACTTTCGCAGACAAAATAGGGACTTGGATCCTTATAATATGTTGCAAGGTTGCAAGATCTGCATCGCTCTAACAAGAGGATGCAGAGGTACGAGTTAGTCAAGAAGCTCTTTCGCTCACGCATGACAGATGGCATGTCCGTTGAGTCCCACGTGGCTCAGATGGTCGCGACATCGATGAGCTGGCCAACATGGGGATTGTCTTTGAGGCAGAGATTACTGTGGACATGGTCCTGCAATCTCTCCCCGATTCTGGAGACAGTTCATCATAAATTATAATTTGATGAACACCAGTGATACTCTTGGAGAGTTACTGTCAACTCTCAAGGAGGCTGAAAAGGAGTTTCAAAAGGGCAACAAAGCGCGAGGCGCACTTTGCATCGACATCTCATGGACCTAGGCTGGGCCCAAGGCAACTGGAGGTGTGCGAAAGAAGAAGCATATGCAAAAGGGCAAGGCCAAAAGTCAAAGGCTTCTGGGAAGCCAAAGGACAAATCTCAAGATGTTTGCCTACAGTGCGGCAAGCGGGGTCACTGGAAAGCGTGACTGCCGCGAGTACAAGGCGCTTCAGAAGGAGATAAAGGCGGGCAAGGCACCGGCCTCAGGTATGTTTGTTATTGAGATAAACATGGCTACTTCTAGCTTTTAAAATTGGATTTTTGATTCTGGTTGTGGTACTCATATATGTACTGATGCGCAGGATCTGCAGATTAGCAGGAGGAGGACTTCAGGAGAGATTGATCTGCGCGTTGGAAACGGGACACCTGTTGCTGTTTTGGCCGTTGGCACTTTTGTTTTAGAACTGCCTTCGGGACATGTACTTAAACTATCAGACTGTTATTATGTACCTAGTTTGACTAGGAATATTATCTCTGTATCTTGTTTGACCCAATGCGGGTACACTTTTGTATTCCGAAACACTGGGTGTTTTGTTTATAAAGATGATTTTGAGATATGTTCAGCTGATGCTAATAATGGTCTTTATATTTTGAATATAAATCAATCTCAAACATATAATGTAACAAACAAAAGGCTCAAACTAAGTAACAAAGATGAGACTTACATGTGGCACTGTCGTCTGGGACACATTAACAAGACTCGCATATCCACACTTTCGAAGAGTGGGTACTTGGACGGATTTGATCCAAATTCATATGACGTCTTGAATCTTGCTTATTAGGCAAAATGCTTAAATCACCTTTTAGCGGTAAAGGTGTACGCGCCACCGAACTGTTAGCCCTCGTTCATAGTGACGTTTGTGGGCCCATGTCTAGCCAGGCTAGAGGTGGATTCGAATACTTCGTAACCTTTACGGATGATGCATCGCGTTATGGTTATGTGTATCTTATGAGACACAAGTCGAAACTTTTGAGAAATTCAAAGAGTTTCGACACGAAGTTGAAAAACAGACCGGCAAGAGTATAAAGACATTACGGTCGGACCGTGGTGGCGAATACTTGAGCAATGAGTTTCTAGATTACTTGAAAGAATATGGTATTCTTTCACAGTGGACTCCTCCTGGAACACCGCAATTAAACGGTGTATCCGAACGGAGAAACCGAACTCTGTTGGACATGGTAAGGTCTATGATGAGTCGCACTGAGCTACCTATTTCCTTCTGGGGATATGCATTAAACAGTGCAGTTCTTATTTTGAATAAGGTTCCGTCAAAGTCTGTACAACAGACACCATAATGATATGGACAGGAAAGAAACCGGGTTTCTCATTCCTAGATTTGGGGATGCTGGGCATACGTCAAACGTTTGGAAGGTACCAAACTTGAGCCCAACCAAATCGGATAAATGCCTATTCGTAGGATATCCTAGGGAAACCAAAGGATATTACTTCTATCACCCACGAGAGAACAAAGTATTTGTTGCTCTACATGCGGTTTTCCTTGAGAAGGAATTCCTAAATACAGTGGTAAGTGGGAGGAAAGTAGAACTCGATGAAAATCGGAGTGATACTGTTCCTGGCATAGAATCCTCAACGGAACAAGAACAGTCCATCCGGGATGAGACTGTACCACAATCTTCTATTACACAAGGACCGCGTAGGTCGGAGAGAGTCAGGAACCAACCTGAGAGGTATGGGTTTCTGATCTCACCTCATGTAGATATTAATCTCATTGAGGATAACGAACCGGCTACGTATGAGGAAGCGATACAAGATATCGATTCCACTTTATGGCAAGAGGCCATGAAGTCCGAAATGGATTCCATGTACACCAACCAAGTTTGGACACTGGTTGATGCACCAGAAGGCGTAAAGCCTATTGGATGCAAATGGATCTTCAAGAAGAAGACCGACATGGAAGGCAACGTACAAACGTACAAAGCTAGGCTTGTAGCGAAGGGGTATCGTCAACGACATGGTGTCGATTACGACGAAACTTTCTCACCCGTTGCCATGATTAAATCCATTCGGATAATGCTTGCTATTGCTGCATATTTCGATTACGAGATATGGCAGATGGACGTTAAAACCGCTTTCCTTAACGGAAACCTTTTGGAGGATGTTTATATGCAACAGCCTGACGGTTTTATCGTGCCTAGACTTGGACAAACAAGGTTTGTAAGTTAAATCGGTCCATTTATGGACTGAAGCAAGCATCGCGGTCATGGAACCAACGTTTGATGAGATCATAAAAGAATATGATTTCATTCAAAACGAGGATGATCCTTGTGTATATAAGAAGGTTAGTGGGAGCGCACTGACATTCATTGTCCTTTATGTTGACGATGTATTGCTTATGGGCAATGACATTCCCATTTTAACATCGGTGAAAGCTTGGCTTTCATTAAAATTCTCCATGAAAGATCTGGGAGAAGCAGCCTTTATTCTAGGAATAAAGATCTACAGGGATAGATCTAGAAAGCTGCTTGGACTCTCTCAGAGTACGTACATTGACAAAGTGTTGAAAAGATTCAACATGGATCAGTCCAAGAGGGGACTGTTGCCAGTGTCACATGGCATCTCTCTATCTAAGGACATGTGTCCTAAAACTCAAGATGAGAGAAATAGCATGAGTCGGATACCGTTCGCCTCGGCAGTCGGATCGATCATGTATGCCATGATATGTACACGACCTGATGTCTCGTATGCTTTGAGCATGTGTAGTCGCTATCAGGCCGATCCAGGTGATGGTCACTGGATGGCAGTTAAGAACATCCTTAAGTATCTTAGACGAACTAAGGATGCTTTCTTGATTTATGGAGATGGAGAACTTGAGGTAGGTAACTGGGTATACCGATGCAAGTTTCCAAACCGATAAAGACGACTCTAAGTCGCAATCCGGGTACATATTTTGTTTGAAACAACGAGCAGTAAGCTGGAAATCTTCCAAGCAAGAGACTGTTGCCGATTCAACAACAGAAGCGGAGTATATTGCTGCATTGAAGCAGAAAAGAGGCAGTGGTAGTTTGGATCCGTAAATTCCTAATTGGATTAGGAGTAGTTCCGTTAGCAGCTGAGCCCGTTCCATTATTTTGTGACAATAATGGGGCTATAGCGCAGGCTAAGGAACCACGGTCTCATCAACGATCCAAGCATGTTTTCGACGTTTCATCTGATTCGTGGATCATACATCGTGGCTATGTGAAGATCGAGAAGGTCGCATCAGATGACAACATTGCAGATCCGCTGACGAAAGCTTTTCACAGTAAAAGTTTGAGAAAACCATACATGTTTCAGGTGTTCGATGCTTTTAAGTACTGGCTATAGCCAAGTGGGAGATTGTTAGACTATATGCCACCATAGGTCACTGTTTGTAAAAGACATGTGTTTGTTTTTGTACAAAATTGACTATGTAGTAATGAAATTGCCTTTTATCATTTCGTAATTTTTTACTTTGATATATAAATGGTAACAAATTGTTAGACAATTATGACCCATAGCGTCACCGTTTGTAAAAGACATTGTGTTTTGTACAAAATTGACTATGTAATATTGAAATTGCCTTTTATCATTTCGTAATTCATTTACTATTACATATAAATGGTAAAAGTCCATATGATTAGTTCCGGATTGAGATGATATGAGACAGTATCAATCCATAAAGGTTTAATCATTAAATATCCCTAGTCGTAGTATTATCGAGACTGGACATCGATAATGCGAATAGACTAGATTGCACTTGTGCGCGTTGTGAGAGCATAACGGCACAGTTCTCATATGTTTAAGTATAGGATACTTATGCAAGTGCGATAGGAGGTTGTGTTTTACCGATGGTACGGAAAACAGCTTCGCTCTGGATAGACCCCGCGGAATCCCATTGGTAGTATGTATATGTGTCTACGGGAGTCCGCGTCAGGGTAGATGTATTTGGTCTTAACCTGAGACTTACATCGCTAATACTTGCGACAATCGGTAAACTTTGGTTTGGTCGTCCAGGGCTTTAACAGGTTCTGTGTACGCCTCTATTGGGTTTATCGAGAATCGTAGTGTATTGGATGTGATGTCAAGACGGAAGTGTCACTCCAGACATATGGAGATGATGATCACGCAGGGATTCATAACTCGTTCTCTATTGTGTTGCAACCATCGGGATAATGTGACAAGGTCATGATTATCCGATTCAAAGAGACTAGTTGTTTGATATCCGATATGTGCTTCGTACGGGGCAGACACTATTCCAGCCCCAGGCCTAGCACGTGACATCTGATACTGGATCGAAATACGAGATACTAGGTATTCTACGTCTGACATAGATTATATATTCCAGTAAGAATATTTCTGGAGAATTGGGTAGGCACGGTGCTTTGCTAGAAGCCAACCATGTCTTGTAAATCGGTAAGCACGTAGTACGAGGTACTCGCTTTATCGGATAGTCCGATAACCGGATTTACTGCCAACATATCCAGAGATCTCTTGGGTCGCTTCCCAAGGATTCACCGATGACAGTTGACTTAAATTGGAATTAATCTGGGATTAATTAAGAGAGAGAAAATTAATCTGGGATTAATATGGGCTTTATTTAATCTGGGATTAAAAGTGTACAGTGGCGAAAGAACGCGATTAATTTGGAATTAATCGGTAAAATAAATTTAATAGTTAAATTTGATTTTTCTATTTAATTTATTCAAACGGGCTAAAATTAATATATCGGATATATTAAAATGGATTGGATTTCATTACGAGATTAAAGTCGGACTTTAATGCGAACGAACGAATTAATTTAGAATTAGTTCGTGAACGACGTTCGTAATATATTTGCGAGGCATCGTTATTTAATTAAATTGGATTTAATTATTTAGCGACGAAGGATCGTTTAATCGGATTAAACGGAACCGAGCCGCGGCAAATGCCCGTAGAGATATTTGAATTTCGGATTCAAATATTTGGAGCCAAAAGTGTGGTAGGTGTTCCCACCACACAACCACCTTGTTTTGTCTTTATGAAACCATTTACCAATCTCTACCTTGTTGTTTGGGTAAAAGGTGAAATGGTTTCACCTTTTGGTAAATAATAAAAGGCATTTCAATTTTTGGTAACACTTGTGACAAAACACAAAACACAAAACACCAAACTAGAGAACTTGGCTTGGCCGAAATTTCTCCTATCCTCCTCTCTTTGATTTGTTTTCAAATCATCAAAAGCTAGCACTTTGGAAGTGAACAAAGGTGATAGGGAAACTCCTCAATAGCTTGGAATCATCATAAAGCTTGGATTCATCCTAAAGCTTGGATCTTGGAGATCTTGGATCTCAAAATTTTTAAAGCTCCAACACTCATTGTAAGTATATTCCGCACCTTATAATGATCAACTCTTATATTATGCATGCTTATTAGATCCTTATAATGTTCTAGGAACACTAACAATGGTATCATGAGCCTAATTTAAGCATGATAATTTTAGGGTTCTTGAATCTTAAAATTTGGGGTTTTTGATTTTGAGCATGATTTTTTGAAATTGATGCTTTGAGTATGTTTACAACATGATAACTTAGAGTTATGCATGATTAGATTTCAAATAAATCAAAAGCAACAAAAAATAAAAAATTCTTAGTGTGGCCGAATCCTCTAGGCATGCACTGCAGTTTTTTGTTTTTTGTAACATGAAATAATGTGTTTGGATGCATGTTTAAATGATGATAGTTGGTTTAATATGATTAGAATCAATGTCTATAATGTTCATGTTAAAATCAAAGTGCATGTTGAGCATGAAATGATGATCTTAGGCTTCAATATGTCTCAAGCATGCAATGATGTGTTTTGGCTTGATTTTATGTTAAGCATGAATTATTAGTTTAAGCATGATTAATTAAGTTAATTAATATTTTGGAAATATTGAGTTTAATTAATTAATTATGGCTAATACACTTTAATTAAAATAATTGTGATATTTGGAATATAATTATGTAAATATGCCTTTAAAATTGAATTGGGCTAAAAGTGTGTATTTGGGCCTAATGGGCTTGGTTTGACCAAGTTTGGTTTTGGACTTTTGGATTGGATCCAATTGGGCCCAAAACCAATTCCATGAAGTCCAAATACATCACTTGACCCTTTAAAGTATTTGATTGGGCCTAATGGGCCTAAATTGATTTGATGGCAATAGGGTGATTCCTATTGGGCCTTGGCATTTTGGGTTTGATCCATTATGGCCAAAGCCCATGCCTTAAGAATCAATTAAAAGCCCATTGGACTTTAATTAAAATGACATTGGATGTTATTGGGCCTTTGAGACCCATCAAGATTGGATTTGGAATCCAAGTCTTTAAGGCAACTATGTAAGTGTAAATATTTAATTTGGAATTAAATAAGAATTAGTATTGAATACAAATAAATTGGATTTAAGTTGTAGTTCGATATAATTCAAGAATACGTACTCAAAAGTATTTATTCTCAAACGAGTTGGACTCGCGCAAATCAAATCATTGTTTGAACATTGGATGGTCATTAATCAAAGATTAATTAATTGGATTAGATTGATTGTAATAAACATGTTTTGATTGAATACATAAATGTGATGTATGAATAACGTATATCGGATGGATATTAGAAGGGCAAGGGCAATTTTGGAAATTGTAATAAGTTTAGAATTTATTAAATTGGACCTGCGTGTCCAGCCTTTAATCTCATTACTCCTTGTAATTCTCTTCTCACCTATTCCCCTCAATGTATATGAGGTTTCTTTATTGTATTTTGTAAAAGGGTAGGAGTTAGAATAGTTCTAGTCGGGGAGAGGAAAGTGAGTGATTTGTTCTAGGAACAATCTGTTTAAATATCCATCCGCATATCGTTATTAATTTACTTTTGCGCCTTATGATGTTTTAGAAGCATGCTTAAGGGTGTATGATGAGACCTAATCAAAGATAATAAATTGGATGCCAATTTACGCGAAAAACCCTCAAAAATATATTAAGCGTTTTTCCTTCCGTTGAGTGATTCTTACTCAAGATCCAAAGTTGGCATTGGCTTGTTGGCCAAAGTCAAGGCCTTTGTCAATTGAGGATGTGTTTGAATCATGAAGGTTTTGTTACATATCGGTGTCTTGTCCAAGTTGTGATTTGTTGGCCAAAGTCAAGATCACTTCTTGTCCATCGACATTGATTACGAAACTTTCCATGTCAATGGGTCCCGCTTAACTGGAATCATTAAGCTTGTTGTGCCAAAGCCAAGGCTTAGTTGATTCAGAGGAAAAAGGTTAGGAAAATATGTTTGACATATTGACATATATAAAGTATATGTGTTTCGGACTTGGATGTCCACCTACCGGATCTAGGAATTGGATGAGATCCAATTGATCTTCGAGATCTACCTAGTTAAGTTTCATACAGCTTGTTGGCCAAAGTCAAGGTTGTATGTTATTTAACGGGATCCTAGCCCACTAGGAAACTAGGTTTCCCGAGTACTCGACAGAGGGTTAGAGGCTCGCCGAAAAATAGTGGGAGGCTAGTATTGAATTTGCAATTTCATTCAGATACTTAGCTTTACGCGCTTTCAAATAATTTCGTCAATATTACTTTATTAGTTGGACTAATATATTGTTATTTTTCTATGTAACAGTTAGACTGTACCCATTATCGTTGACTAGATAGTTAGACTATCGTAGATCAAGATGACTGGCAAAGGAAATGTCCGTGATATTATCATGGGAGATAATGTCTTCAAGGGCACAAATTTTGCTGATTGGGAAATGAACCTTAGGATTGTCCTAGGTTCAGAGAGGCTGTTGTATACTACACAAAGACCTCTTGGGCCAAAACCCGGACCGACTGAGACACTTGAGCTGGAGCTTTGGAAGACTCACAGCGATGATTGTGACACAACTCAGTCAATTATGCTTGCTTCGATGACTCAGCACTTTCGCAGACAAAATAGGGACTTGGATCCTTATAATATGTTGGCAAGGTTGCAAGATCTGCATCGCTCTAACAAGAGGATGCAGAGGTACGAGTTAGTCAGGAAGCTCTTTCGCTCACGCATGACAGATGGCATGTCCGTTGAGTCCCACGTGGCTCAGATGGTCGCCGACATCGATGAGCTGGCCAGCATGGGGATTGTCTTTGAGGCAGAGATTACTGTGGACATGGTCCTGCAATCCCTCCCCGATACTTGGAGACAGTTCATCATAAATTATAATTTGATGAACACCAGTGATACTCTTGGAGAGTTACTGTCAACTCTCAAGGAGGCTGAAAAGGAGTTTCAAAAGGGCAACAAGCGCGAGGCGCACTTTGCATCGACATCTCATGGACCTAGGCTGGGCCCAAGGCAACTGGAGGTGTGCGAAAGAAGAAGCATATGCAAAAGGGCAAGGCCAAAAAGTCAAAGGCTTCTGGGAAGCCAAAGGACAAATCTCAAGATGTTTGCCTACAGTGCGGCAAGCGGGGTCACTGGAAGCGTGACTGCCGCGAGTACAAGGCGCTTCAGAAGGAGATAAAGGCGGGCAAGGCACCGGCCTCAGGTATGTTTGTTATTGAGATAAACATGGCTACTTCTAGCTTTAAAAATTGGATTTTTGATTCTGGTTGTGGTACTCATATATGTACTGATGCGCAGGATCTGCAGATTAGCAGGAGACTGGCTTCAGGAGAGATTGATCTGCGTGTTGGAAACGGGACACCTGTTGCTGTTTTGGCCGTGGGCACTTTTGTTTTAGAACTGCCTTCGGGACATGTACTTAAACTATCAGACTGTTATTATGTACCTAGTTTGACTAGGAATATTATCTCTGTATCTTGTTTGACCCAATGCGGGTACACTTTTGTATTCCGAAACACTGGGTGTTTTGTTTATAAAGATGATTTTGAGATATGTTCAGCTGATGCTAATAATGGTCTTTATATTTTGAATATAAATCAATCTCAAACATATAATGTAACAAACAAAAGGCTCAAACTAAGTAACAAAGATGAGACTTACATGTGGCATTGTCGTCTGGGACACATTAACAAGACTCGCATATCCACACTTTCGAAGAGTGGGTACTTGGACGGATTTGATCCAAATTCATATGACGTCTGCGAATCTTGCTTATTAGGCAAAATGCCTAAAATCACCTTTTAGCGGTAAAGGTGTACGCGCCACCGAACTGTTAGCCCTCGTTCATAGTGACGTTTGTGGGCCCATGTCTAGCCAGGCTAGAGGTGGATTTGAATACTTCGTAACCTTTACGGATGATGCATCGCGTTATGGTTATGTGTATCTTATGAGACACAAGTCGGAAACTTTTGAGAAATTCAAAGAGTTTCGACACGAAGTTGAAAACAGACCGGACCGGCAAGAGTATAAAGACATTACGGTCAGACCGTGGTGGCGAGTACTTGAGCAATGAGTTTCTAGATTACTTGAAAGAATATGGTATTCTTTCACAGTGGACTCCTCCTGGAACACCGCAATTAAACGGTGTATCCGAACGGAGAAACCGAACTCTGTTGGACATGGTAAGGTCTATGATGAGTCGCACTGAGCTACCTATTTCCTTCTGGGGATATGCATTAAACAGTGCAGTTCTTATTTTGAATAAGGTTCCGTCAAAGTCTGTACAACAGACACCATATGAGATATGGACAGGAAAGAAACCGGGTTTCTCATTCCTAAAGATTTGGGGATGCTGGGCATACGTCAAACGTTTGGAAGGTACCAAACTTGAACCCAAATCGGATAAATGCCTATTCGTAGGATATCCTAGGGAAACCAAAGGATATTACTTCTATCACCCACGAGAGAACAAAGTATTTGTTGCTCTACATGCGGTTTTCCTTGAGAAGGAATTCCTAAATACAGTGGTAAGTGGGAGGAAAGTAGAACTCGATGAAAATCGGAGTGAGTGATACTGTTCCTGGCATAGAATCCTCAACGGAACAAGAACAGTCCATCCGGGATGAGACTGTACCACAATCTTCTATTACACAAGGACCGCGTAGGTCGGAGAGAGTCAGGAACCAACCTGAGAGGTATGGGTTTCTGATCTCACCTCATGTAGATATTAATCTCATTGAGGAAGACGAACCGGCTACGTATGAGGAAGCGATACAAGATATCGATTCCACTTTATGGCAAGAGGCCATGAAGTCCGAAATGGATTCCATGTACACCAACCAAGTTTGGACACTGGTTGATGCACCAGAAGGCGTAAAGCCTATTGGATGCAAATGGATCTTCAAGAAGAAGACCGACATGGAAGGCAACGTACAAACGTACAAAGCTAGGCTTGTAGCGAAGGGGTATCGTCAACGACATGGTGTCGATTACGACGAAACTTTCTCACCCGTTGCCATGATTAAATCCATTCGGATAATGCTTGCTATTGCTGCATATTTCGATTACGAGATATGGCAGATGGACGTTAAAACCGCTTTCCTTAACGGAAACCTTTTGGAGGATGTTTATATGCAACAGCCTGACGGTTTTATCGTGCCTAAACTTGCAAACAAGGTTTGTAAGTTAAATCGGTCCATTTATGGACTGAAGCAAGCATCGCGGTCATGGAACCAACGTTTTGATGAGATCATAAAAGAATATGATTTCATTCAAAACGAGGATGATCCTTGTGTATATAAGAAGGTTAGTGGGAGCGCACTGACATTCATTGTCCTTTATGTTGACGATGTATTGCTTATGGGCAATGACATTCCCATGTTAACATCGGTGAAAGCTTGGCTTTCATTAAAATTCTCCATGAAAGATCTGGGAGAAGCAGCCTTTATTCTAGGAATAAAGATCTACAGGGATAGATCTAGAAAGCTGCTTGGACTCTCTCAGAGTACGTACATTGACAAAGTGTTGAAAAGATTCAACATGGATCAGTCCAAGAGGGGACTGTTGCCAGTGTCACATGGCATCTCTCTATCTAAGGACATGTGTCCTAAAACTCAAGATGAGAGAAATAGCATGAGTCGGATACCGTTCGCCTCGGCAGTCGGATCGATCATGTATGCCATGATATGTACTCGACCTGATGTCTCGTATGCTTTGAGCATGTGTAGTCGCTATCAGGCCGATCCAGGTGATGGTCACTGGATGGCAGTTAAGAACATCCTTAAGTATCTTAGACGAACTAAGGATGCTTTCTTGATTTATGGAGATGGAGAACTTGAGGTAACTGGGTATACCGATGATTGCAAGTTTCCAAACCGATAAAGACGACTCTAAGTCGCAATCCGGGTACATATTTTGTTTGAACAACGGAGCAGTAAGCTGGAAATCTTCCAAGCAAGAGACTGTTGCCGATTCAACAACAGAAGCGGAGTATATTGCTGCATCTGAAGCAGCAAAAGAGGCAGTTTGGATCCGTAAATTCCTAATTGGATTAGGAGTAGTTCCGTTAGCAGCTGAGCCCGTTCCATTATTGTGTGACAATAACGGGGCTATAGCGCAGGCTAAGGAACCACGGTCTCATCAACGATCCAAGCATGTTCTTCGACGTTTCCATCTGATTCGTGAGATCATACATCGTGGCGATGTGAAGATCGAGAAGGTCGCATCAGATGACAACATTGCAGACCCGCTGACGAAAGCTATTTCACAGCAAAAGTTTGAGAAACACATACATAGTTCAGGTGTTAGATGCTTGAGTGACTGGCTATAGGCCAAGTGGGAGATTGTTAGACAATTATGACCCATAGCGTCACCGTTTGTAAAAGACATTGTGTTTTGTACAAAATTGACTATGTAATATTGAAATTGCCTTTTATCATTTCGTAATTCATTTACTATTACATATAAATGGTAAAAGTCCATATGATTAGTTCCGGATTGAGATGATATGAGACAGTATCAATCCATAAAGGTTTAATCATTAAATATCCCTAGTCGTAGTATTATCGAGACTGGACATCGATAATGCGGAATAGACTAGTATTGCACTTGTGCGCGTTGTGAGAGCATAACGGCACAGTTCTCATATGTTTAAGTATAGGATACTTATGCAAGTGCGATAGGAGGTTGTGTTTTACCGATGGTACGGAAAACAGCTTCGCTCTGGATAGACCCCGCGGAATCCCATTGGTAGTATGTATATGTGTCTACGGGAGTCCGCGTCAGGGTAGATGTATTTGGTCTTAACCTGAGACTTACATCGCTAATACTTGCGACAATCGGTAAACTTTGGTTTTGGTCGTCCAGGGCTTTAACAGGTTCTGTGTACGCCTCTATTGGGTTTATCGAGAATCGTAGTGTATTGGATGTGATGTCAAGACGGAAGTGTCACTCCAGACATATGGAGATGATGATCACGCAGGGATTCATAACTCGTTCTCTATTGTGTTGCAACCATCGGGATAATGTGACAAGGTCATGATTATCCGATTCAAAGAGACTAGTTGTTTGATATCCGATATGTGCTTCGTACGGGGCAGACACTATTCCAGCCCCAGGCCTAGCACGTGACATCTGATACTGGATCGAAATACGAGATACTAGGTATTCTACGTCTGACATAGATATATATTCCAGTAAGAATATTTCTGGAGAATTGGGTAGGCACGGTGCTTTGCTAGAAGCCAACCATGTCTTGTAAATCGGTAAGCACGTAGTACGAGGTACTCGCTTTATCGGATAGTCCGATAACCGGATTTACTGCCAACATATCCAGAGATCTCTTGGGTCGCTTCCCAAGGATTCACCGATGACAGTTGACTTAAATTGGAATTAATCTGGGATTAATTAAGAGAGAGAAAATTAATCTGGGATTAATATGGGCTTTTTTAATCTGGGATTAAAAGTGTACAGTGGCGAAAGAACGCGATTAATTTGGAATTAATCGGTAAAATAAATTTAATAGTTAAATTTGATTTTTCTATTTAATTTATTCAAACGGGCTAAAATTAATATATCGGATATATTAAAATGGATTGGATTTCATTACGAGATTAAAGTCGGACTTTAATGCGAACGAACGAATTAATTTAGAATTAGTTCGTGAACGACGTTCGTAATATATTTAGAGGCATCGTTATTTAATTAAATTGGATTTAATTATTTAGCGACGAAGGATCGTTTAATCGGATTAAACGGAACCGAGCCGCGGCAAATGCCCGTAGAGATATTTGAATTTCGGATTCAAATATTTGGAGCCAAAAGTGTGGTAGGTGTTCCCACCACACAACCACCTTGTTTTGTCTTTATGAAACCATTTACCAATCTCTACCTTTTTTGGGTAAAAGGTGAAATGGTTTCACCTTTTGGTAAATAACAAAAGGCATTTCAATTTTTGGTAACACTTGACAAAGACACAAAACACAAAAACACAAAACCCTAGAGAACTTGGCTTGGCCGAAACTTCTCCTATCCTCCTCTCTTTGATTTGTTTTTCAAATCATCAAAAGCTAGCACTTTGGAAGTGAACAAAGGTGATAGGGAAACTCCTCAATAGCTTGGAATCATCACAAAGCTTGGATTCATCCTAAAGCTTGGATCTTGGAGATCCAAGATCTCAAAATTTTTTAAAGCTCCAACACTCATTGTAAGCATATTCCGCACCTTATAATGATCAACTCTTATATTATGCATGCTTATTAGATCCTTATAATGTTCTAGGAACACTAACAAAAATTCCATATGATTAGTTCCGGATTGAGATGATATGAGACAGTATCAATCCATAAAGGTTTAATCATTAAATATCCCTAGTCGTAATATTATCGAGACTGGACATCGATAATGCGGAATAGACTAATATTGCACTTGTGAGCGTTGTGAGGGCATAACGGCATAGTTTTCATATGTTTAAGTATAGGATACTTATGCAAGTGTGATAGGAGGTTGTGTTTTACCGATGGTATGAAAAATAGCTTCGCTCTGGATAGACCCCGTAGAATCCCATTGGTAGTATGTATATGTGTCTATGGGAGTCCGTGTCAGGGTAGGTGTATTTGGTCTTAACCTGACACTTGCATCGCTAGTACTTGCAATAATCGGTAAACTTTGGTTTTGGTCGTCCAGGGCTTTAACAGGTTCTGAGTACGCCTCTATTGGGTTTCTCGAGAATCGTAGTTTATTGGGTGTGATGTCAAGACAGAAGTATCACTTCAGACATATGGAGATGATAATCACGCAGGGATTCATAACTAGTTCTCTATTGTGTTGCAACCATCGGGATAATGTGACAAGGTCATGATTATCCGATTCAAAGAGACTAGTTGTTTGATATCCGATATGTGCTTCGTACGGGGCAGACACTATTCCAGCCTCAGGCCTAGCACGTGACATCTGATATTGGATCGCAATACGAGATACTACGTATTCTACGCCTGACATAGATTATATATTCCAGTAAGAATATTTCTGGAGAATTGGGTAGGCACGGTGTTTTGCTAGAAGCCAACCATGTCTTGTAAATCGGTAAGCACGTGGTACGAGGTACTCACTTTATCGGATAGTCCGATAACCGGATTTATTGTCAATATATCCAGAGATCTTTTGGGTCACTTCCCAAAGATTCACCGATGACAGTTGACTTAAATTAGAATTAATCTGGGATTAATTTGGAGAGAGAAAATTAATCTGGGATTAATTAGGGCTTTATTTAATCTGGGATTAAATGTGTTCAGTAGAGAGAGAACGCGATTAATTTGGAATTAATCGGTAAAATAAATTTAATAGTTAAATTTGATTTTTCTATTTAATTTATTCGAATGGGCTAAAATTAATATATCAGATATATTAATATGAATTGGATTTCATTACGAAATTAAAGTCGAACTTTAATACGAACGAACGAATTAATTTAGAATTAGTTCGTAAACGACGTTCGTAATATATTTGCGAGGCATCATTATTTAATTAAATTAGATTTAATTATTTAGCGACGAAAGTTCGTTTAATCGGATTAAACGGAACCGAGCCGCGGCAAATGTTCCTAGAGATATTTGAATTTTGAATTCAAATAGTGGGGCCCACTTCACATGTGTGGTAGGTGGTGGTAGTTGGCATTTATGCCAAGCCACCAACCACCCAACCACCATGTATTGGTTTTGGTAAAACCATTTACCCAACTACCAAGTTTTGGTGAAAATGGTAAAAGGGTTTTTCCAAAAGCAAATCTCTACACACTTTGACATAAGTTAAAAAATACAAGCCCTAGACAAGTCTCCCTTGGGCGTGAACTTCATCCCTTTGCTCTCTTTGATTTTGTTCTTCAAATCAAAAGCTAGCACTTAAGCAAGTCAACAAAGGTGATAGGGAAACATCTTCAAGAGTTGGAATCTGTTGGACAATTATGACCTATAGCGTCACTATTTGTACAGATCATTGTGTTGTTGTACAAATTAACTATGTGACAAAGGAGATTGCACTCTAATCATTTGTGATTAGATCACCTAGATATATAAATGATGAGAGGTCCTTATGATTTGTTCCTTGATTGAGAATGATATGAGACAATATCAATCAACGAAGGATAAATCATTAAATATCCCTAGTCAGAGTATTATCGAGATTGGACATCGATAAATACGTAAAAGACTAGTATCGCACTTGTGTGCGTTGTGAGGGCACAATGGCATAATTCTTATATATTTAAGTATTGGATACTTATGCAAGTGCGTTAGGAGGTTGTGTTTCACCGATGGTACGGAAAACAGCTTCGCTCTGGATAGACCCCCTCGGAATTCCATTGGTAGTTTGACTATGTGTCTATGGGAGTCCGATATCAGGGTAGGTGTATTTGGTCTTAACCTGAGACTTACACCGCTAATACTTACGACAATCAATATACTTTGGTTGAGGTCGTCCAGGGCTTTAACCGGTTCTGTGTACGCCGATACTAGGTATATTGAGAATCGTAGAGTATTAGGTGTGATGTCAAGATGGAAGTATCACTCCAGTCATAGTGGAGATGATGTCACGCAGAAGACGGTATTAGTACTCTTAAGTGCTGCGCGGCCATCGGGATATTATGACTAGGTCATGTATATCCGATTATAGAGACTAGTTACCAGACATCCGATATGTGCTTCATACGGGGCAGACACAACTTCAGCCCCAGGCCTAGCACGTGACCATCCGATACTGGACCGATATGCACTATACGATGTATACTACGCCTGATATAGATCACATATTCCTGTAAGGATATTTCCGGAGAATTGGGTAGACATGGCGCTTTGCTAGAAGCCAACCTTGTCTTGTGAATCGGTAAAACGTAGTACTTGGTATGTACATGTTCGGATAGTCCGACGACCGTATTTACTGCCAACATATCTGGAGATCTCATGGGTCGCTTCCCAATGATTCACCAATGATGTATGACTCGTACTTTAATTAATCAGGGATTAATTCGATGAGAGAGAAAATTAATCTGAGATTAATTTCGGAGACATTTTATCTAGGATAAAATATCAATAAAAGAGAGATAACGATTAATTTGGAATTAATCGGTAAATTAATATATTTGATATATTAAACGAAATTGGATTTTGACGCGGAATAAAAATTAGATTTTAATTTGGGCAAACGAATTAATTTAGAATTAATTCGTTAGCGACGTGAATAGTGAATTCGGTAGGCGTAATCATTTAATTACGACACGACGGATAAATCATTAATTTGGAATTAACGAACCCGAGCCTGAGATTATTTGCGAGCGCATTCTCATTTCAAATTCGAGTGCGGCACGCAAGTCAAATCAAGCGTCAAATCATTAGTCGCATCAAGCGTTAAATCGCTAGTCATTTCAAGCGTCAAATCACTTGTCACTTTGAGTGATGTGACTTGACAACTTGAAAGACTTGATGTGACTTGATGGATTTGTGATGTTGGAGTGTGGAACACTCAAGCTATTTAAAGTTAGTATATTTGACTTTTTGAAAGTTAAATTAAATGGAAATCCATTTGTTTATTTTTGGAAAATATATAAATGAATTGTTTTACCATTTACCAACTTAATCTCTCTCTTTCATCTTCATCCTTCTCTCTAAATTGGTCACGCCCAAGGCAGTGAACTGTCACTATTTGGGCGTGAATCATGAAGGATTTTGGGCATGTTTTGTGGTAAAATTGCCTAGTACTAGCACACCGAGAGTTATACGAAGGTGTTAGGGAAACTCACCCACAGCCGGGAATCAAACGACGAAGATTGGGAGCTCAAATCTTGGATTCTTGAAGACTCAAAACTGAAACAGTGAGCAGTGGACTGCTGCACTTGGGCGCCACTTTGGAAGGGGAAAACCAATTTTGTTTTCGTCTTCAAATCGTCTCAACCGATCAATATAAGTATTCCGCAACTTCTTTGATATGTATTTCACACATCTTCATGCTTGTTTGATGGTCTTGGGACCTAGATTTAAACCAACAATGGCATCAAGAGCCTAGGTTCAAGCATGAAACTTTTGGGGCTTAAAATTGGGTAAATTGATTTTGAGCATGATTTGGTTAAATTGTTTGATTGAGCATGTTTAAATGATGTTTAATTGAAGTTTGATTGGATCAATTTCATGAAATTGTGTTTGGAACAAATTTCCCCCAAATTGAAGTGTTGGCCGAATCTTAGGGTTTTTTGGAATTCTTGGAATTTTTCATTTTGATTCATTGGATGAGTTGTAATGATGTTGGATGATGTTAATTTGGGATTGAATTGGATAAAATTTTGAATTGAACAAAAATTCCCAATTCCTAATGTTGGCCGAATTGGATATGCCCTAGAATGTCTTGGAATTTTGATTTTTTAATTCATTGGATGTGTTGGAAATCATTCGGGATGGGGACTTAATATCGATTGTGAAATTAATTGGATTGAATTCGAATCGGATAAAAAGTCCCTCTTTGGCCGAGACACTTTAAGCATGTAAATGGGTTTGATTTTTCATCAAAGTATGTTGGACATGTGATGATGATAAAAGCATGATTTATTGGACTAATTTAATGTTTTGGAAATATTAATTTAGGTGATTAATCATGAAATACACTTTAGGTTAATTAAATTGGAAATTTGGAATTTGGAAATTTAATTACTTGGGCCTTAAAATTGGATTTGGGCTTTTAAAGTTGTAAATGGGCTTATTGGGCTTTGTTGTACAAAGTTGGATTTAGGCAAATTGGATTGGATCCAATTGGGCCCAAAACCACTTCCGTTAAGCCCAAATGCGACTTAATGAACCTTTAAAGTTTAATTGGGCCTAATGGGCCAAGATTGATTTATGGGCTTATGGGGTAAATCCCGGATTGGATTTTGGTTATTCGGTTTGACCCGAGTTGACCAAAAGTCCACGCCTTAAGAAATCAATTGAAAGCCCATTAGACTTTAATTGAATTGACGTTGGACGTTAATCGGTCTTTGAGACGCGTTACGATTAATTTGGAATTTAAGTCGTAAAAGGTTTATTATTAAAGTGTGATATTTAATTTGGAATTAAATAATGAATTAGAATTGAATGCATATTAAATTGGATTTAATGACGTAGTTTAATTCAACTCGAGAATTCATACTTTGAGTACTTATTCACAAAACGAGTTTGACTCGAACAAAATCAAATCGTTGTTTGAACATTGGATGATCACTAATTATCAGATTAATTAATTTGATTAGATTGATTGATAACATGCTTGTGTGAATACATGGTTGTGATGAATGAATAATGAATATCGGATGGATATTAGTTGGGTGGGGGCAATTTTGGAAATTGTTGTAATAAATTCGATTTATTAAATTGGATCTGCTTGTCCAGCCTTATCACCTCTATTCTCTTTGTATTCTCTTCTCACCTATTCCCCTCAATGTAAATGAGGTTTCTTTAGAAGTGTAGTGTAACGGGTAGAAGTAATACAAGTGCTAGTTTGAGAGAAAGTGAGAGAGTTGATCTAGGATCAATGTGCTAAGTATCCATCCGCATATCATTATTATTTATTTTCATATGCGCTTTATTATGTATTTAGAATGCATGTTTAAGGGTGTATGATGATGAGACCTTAACAAAGATAATAAATTGGTAGCCAATTTGCACGCGAAAAACTCTCATCAAATATCATTCGTTTTTCCTTCCATTGAGTGATTCGTACTCAAGATCCGAGATTGGCATTGGGTTGTTGGCCAAAGTCAAGCCCTTTGTCCGTCAAAGATGTGTTTGAATCACGAGAGCTTTGTTCCATATCGGTGTCTTGTCCAAGTTGTGGTTTGTTGGCCAAAGTCAAGACCACTTCTTGTCACTCGACATTGATTACGAAGCTTTCCATGGTCAATGGGTCGCGCTTGACTGGGATCATTAGGTTTGTTGTGCCAAAGCCAAGGCCTGGTTGATTCAGAGGAAAAAGGTTAGGGTACGTATTGGATATATAGGCATATATGGGGTATATGTTTCGGACTTGGATGTCCACCTACCGGACCTAGGAATTGGATTGGATCCAATTGATCTTAGAGATCTACCTAGTTAATTATCATACAATTTGTTGGCCAAAGTCAAGATTGTGTGACATTTAACGGGATCCTAACCCACTAGGAAACACGGTTTCCCGAGTACTCGACAGAGGGTTAGAGGCTCGCCGAAAAATAGTGGGAGGCAAGAATTGAATTTGCAATATTCGTTCAAATACTTGCCATATGCGCTCAAACAAATATCACTCGTCAAATAATTAAAAGTATTAGTTGGACTAATATTTAATGTTGTTTTAAATAATATAGTTAGACTATATTCAAATAAATTCAATAAATAGTTGATTTTATAATTGGATTATAGTAATCAATATAATTAAATTAATATTATAGTTGATTAGAGAATTGGATTATTGTAATCATTATAATAAATAGTACCTGAAATAATTGATTAAATAGTTGGACTATTAAAATCAAGAAACAATGAAAGATTGAACATTTAAATATAATTTTAGATTACGATATTTAAATGGTTTAAATTTTCAAATTAGGAATGAAATTTCAGGATGGTCCTGGAAATAAATAAATAATAAGTTACTTTATTTCATAAAATAACCTATTATGCCTTAGCCCAGAATTAAGCAAATAGTAGAGCATAATCTTTGGAAGATTTATATGATGATGACTTTAGTGCTTAAATCAATATGCTTGTAATAAATCTATGTTTAGATTTAAGAAGTATTATATTGCAATTAATAATTCTTGGAGAATTAATGACTAATCTCAAAGAGATAAAGTCAAACTTTGCAATTAGATAAGTAGCGCAAGGCGCACTTTACGTCAATATTCTAGAAATCTAAGGCTTGGCCAAAGACTTCTGAAATATTGAAAAATGGTAAAGGCAAAATCATTATGATCTTCTGGGAAGATAAAAGGACATATCCTAAAATGTCTGTTTAAATGTGGCAAACGGAATCGCGTAAGCGTGACTGCCGTTTGGACAAAGCAGACATGAAGGAATTAAAGAAAGCGCAAGGCTCTGACTTTAAGAATGTTTGTCAATATTATGTCCATTAATAGTATTAAAATTGGATTTTAAAATACTTAGTGTGGTACATAAAATATATGCATTGATGTTCAGAATCTGCTGTGAGCAGGATACTAACTTCAAGCTGAGATTAAATTGCGAATCAGAAACGGGATGAAAGTCGTTGTTTCGACCGTAGATACCTAAATTTAGGAACTACCCTTCGGGTGTGTACTTAAATTAGAAAACTGTTATAATGTAACTAGTTAGACTAGAAACATTATCCTATATCAGTGTTTAATCCATTGTGGATAAACCTTTATATTAGAGAACACTAAAGTGTTTTATTATATAAAGATGACACTGAGATAAACACATTAGATATGAATAACAGTTTTTATATTTTGAATATAAATTAAATCTCGAACATATAATATGACAAACTAATAGATCATACTGATTTGATCAAATAGAGACTTATATGTGGCATTGTTGTCTGGGACACAATTAAATGAGACTCGTATATCCACACTTTTGAAGAGTGGGTACTAGGACTGATTTGACTATTCAAATAAAGTCTACGAATCTAATTTACTAAAACACTATTTAGTAAAGTACCTAAAACACTATTTACTTGGTAATAGTGTAAGTGTCACCGATCTATTAGCCCTATTCACAGTGAATTAAGAGGGCTCATATCTAGCTAGGCTAGATGTGGATATGAATGTTTTGTGACCTTAACGGATGTGGCATCACGTTATGGTTATGTGTTTCTTTTAAAGAACACAAATCGGAAACTTTTAGAGTTTCGACACGAAATAGACAAACAGATCGGCTAAAGTATTAAACCGTCACGGTAAGACCGTAAATGGAAAATACTTAAGCAATAAGTTTCACATATACTTGAAAGAGTATAGTATTCTTTCAAATGAGGACTCCTCACGGAACATGTCAGTTTGACGGTGTGTCCGTACGGAGAAACCGAATTTTGTTGGACATGATAAGGTTAATCATGAGTCGCTTTGAGCTACCTTTTCCTTCAAAGATTAAGCATAAACAGTGCAAAACTTATTTTGAATAAGGTTCCATGTAAATTCTGTTTGACAGACTTCATATTGGATATGAATCGGAAGGAAACAGGGTTTCACACTCCGGAAGATTTGGGAATGCCGGGCTTACGTTTGGATGATACCAAACTAGAACCCAAATCGGATAAGTGCCAAATGTAGGTTATCCTAGGGAAAAACATAAGTATAGTACTTATACAACTCACTAGAGAACAATTGTAATTGTTGCTCGCCATGCGGTCTTCCTTAGAGGATTACCGATATGCAGTGGTAAGTGGGAGGATGGTATAACTCGATGAAAATCGGAGTAATACTGTTTCAGACATGAAGTCTTTAATGGAACACAAATAGTTCATCAATGATGAAACTATACCATTAATCTTCGTATACACAAGAAACGCGTAGATCGGAGAGAATCAGAAAACAACCTGGGGTATGGGTTTCTGATCTCATCTCATAAAGATGTCAATCTTGTTCAGGTATACCAACCGACTACGTATGAGGAAGTGATACAAGGTATCGACTACCTATTATGACAAAGTGCCATGAGTCCGAAATGGATTCATGGAAGGCAACATACCAACGTACAAAGCTAGGCTTGTAGAGGAAAGGTATCATTATCAACATTGTGTTGATTACGGTTCAACCTTTTACCTGTTGCCACGGCAAATTCATTTGGATAATGCTTCCTGAAGCTGCACCTTTCATTTATGAAATGTGTTAGTTAAAGATCAAAATCGCTTTCCTTAAATGGAAACCCTTTGGAGGATGTTTATAACATCCTGATGATTTTATCGTACTAAAACCAGTAAACAAGGTTTGCAGGTTATTCGATCCATGTTTAGATTGAAGCAAGCATTAGGTTCTTGGAATCATCGTTTTGATGTAATCATAATGGTCTATGATTTAGTTCAAAACGAAAATGATTCTTGTGTATATAAGGAGGTTAGTGGGAGCGCACTGACAGTGAATATCCTGTATAAAATAATGATAACACATATTCATTTCTTGGAAATGAAATTCCCATATAAAACAATCGGTGAAAGCTTGGCTTTCGAAGAAAATTCTCCGTAGAATTCTTGGGAGTAACAACCATTATTCTAGGAATAAAGATCTATTGGGATAGATTAAGTTGTTAAAACTCTGCGAGAACTCGTACATTGAAAAATGTACGTGACCTGGTGTCTCATACGCTTTGAGCATATGGATTCACAATCAGGCCAACCCAGGTGATGGTCACTGGATTGATGTTAAGAACATCCGTTAGAATCTTAGAGATCTAAAGATGCTGTCTTAATCTGTGGAGAAGGAGAACTTGAAGTGACTGGGATCACTACTGTAAGTTTCCAAACTGATAAAACGACTGAAAGTCGCAAACGGTACTATACAGTTTGAATAACGGTACAGTGAGCTGGAAATCTTCCAAGCATATACTGTTACCAAATACAACAAATACGGATTAATTGCAGGCAGCTGAGGTAGCAATAGAAGCCATCTGGGTCAATAATAAATCTAATTAGATTAGATATAGTTCTGTTAGCAGCTGAGCTAGGCGTCAGCGCAGGCTAAAGAATTAATTGTATCATCAACGATCCAGATACATACTTCGACTATTCATCTGATTCGTTCGGATCATATATCGTGGCGATGTGATGATCGTATAAATCGCATCAGACGATAATCATGAAAATCCGCTGACGAAAACTTTTTTCTCAATAATTTGAGCGAACCGTACATAGTTCGGGTGTTAAACACTTGAGTGACTGGCTATAGGCCAAGTGGGAGATTGTTGGACAATTATGACCCATAGCGTCACTATTTGTACAGATCATTGTGTTGTTGTACAAATTAACTATGTGACAAAGGAGATTGAACTCTTATCATTTGTGATTAGATCACCTAGATATATAAAAATGAGAGGTCCTTATGATTTGTTCCTTGATTGAGAATGATATGAGACAGTATCAATCAACGAAGGATAAATCATTAATATCCCTAGTCAGTATTATCGAGATTGGACATCGATAAATATGTAAAAGACTAGTATCGCACTTGTGCGCGTTGTGAGGGCACAACGGTATAGTTTCTCATATATTTAAGTATTGGATACTTATGCAAGTGCGGTAGGAGGTTGTGTTTCCACCGATGGTACGAAAAACAGCTTCGCTCTGGATAGACCCCCTCGGAATCCCATTGGTAGTTTGACTATGTGTCTATGGGAGTCCGACATCAGGGAAGGTGTATTTGGTCTTAACCTGAGACTTACACCGCTAATGCTTACGACAATCAATATACTTTGAGGTCGTCCAGGGCTTTAACCGGTTCTGTGTACGCCGATACTAGGTATATTGAGAATCGTAGAGTATTGGGTGTGATGTCAACACGAAGTATCACTCTAGTCATAGTGGAGATGATGTCACGAGGATACGATATTAGTACTCTTAAGTGCTGGCGCGACCATCGGATATTATGACTAGGTCATATATATCCGATTATAGAGACTAGTTACCAGACATCCGACATGTGCTTCATACGGGGCAGACATAACTCCAGCCCCAGGCCTTAAGCACGTGACCATCCGATACTGGATCGATATGCACTATACGATGTATACTACGCCTGATATAGATCACATATTCCTGTAAGGATATTTCCGGAGAATTGGGTAGGCATGGCGCTTTGCTAGAAGCCAACCTTGTCTTGTGAATCGGTAAAAATAGTACTTGGTACGTACGTGTTCGGATAGTCCGACGACCGTATTTACTGCCAACATATCTGGAGATCTCATGGGTCGCTTCCCAATGATTCTCCAATGATGTATGACTCGCACTTTATTAATCTGGGATTGAATGAGAGAGAAAATTAATCTAGGATTAATTTCGGAGATATTTTATCTAGGATAAAATATCAATAAAAGAGAGATAACGATTAATTTGGAATTAATCGGTAAATTAATATATTTGATATATTAAACGAAATTGGATTTCGACTCGGAATTAAAATAGATTTTAATTCGGGTGAACGAATTAATTTAGAATTAATTCGTTAGCGACGTGAATAGTGAATTCGCTAGGCGTAATCATTTAATTACGACGAGACGGATAAATCGTTAATTTGGAATTAATGAACCCGAGCCTGAGATTATTTGCGAGCGCATTCGTATTTCGAATTCGAGTGCGGAACGGAAGTCAAATCAAGCGTCAAATCATTAGTCGCATCAAGCGTTAAATCGCTAGTCGTTTCAAGCGTCAAATCACTTGTCACTTTGAGTGATGTGACTTGACAACTTGAAAGACTTGATGTGACTTGATGGATTTATGATGTTGGAGTGTGGAACACTCAAGCTAATTAAAGTTGGTATATTTGACTTTTTGAAAGTTAAATTAAATGGAAATTCATTTGTTTATTTTTGGAAAATATATAAATGAATTGTTTTACCATTTACCAACTTAATCTCTCTCTTTCATCTTCATCATTCTCTCCAAATGGGTCACGCCCAAGGCAGTGAACTGCCACTGTTTGGGCGTGAATCATGAAGGATTTTGGCATGTTTTGGGGCAAAATTGCCTAGTGCTAGCACACCGAGAGTTATACGAAGGTGTTAGGGAAAACTCACCCACGAGCCGGGAATCAAACGACGAAGATTCCCGGCTCAAAATCTTGGATTCTTGAAGACTCAAAACTGAAACAGTGAACAATGGACTACTGCACTTGGGCGCCACTTTGGAAGGGGAAAACCAATTTTGTTCGTCTTCAAATCGTCTCAACCGATCAATGTAAGTATTTCGCAACTTCTTTGATATGTATTTCACACATCTTCATGCTTGTTTGATGATCTTGGGACCTAGATTTAAACCAACAGAATCAACACTTTGCTTGGATCTTGGAGATCATCTTCACAAAATTTTAAATGCTCAAATCCGTTCGTTGTAAGTATTCCGCAACTTATAATGTTCTTATTCAATGTTTTTCATGCTTATTAGATCTTTGGCATGTTCTAGGAACACTAACATAGAGTGCTCAAGTTTTTATTATAAATAGAAAAATTAATATTCATAATGGTTATGAATAAATCACTAATTAAAGAATCAATGGTACTTAAGGTAAAAATTAATAGAGGGGTATAACAGATATTATGATCCGAGTATAATTATGAGATACTCGTGAAAGGGCCAGTCCGTATGTAATAACTATATTGATGGACACCTACGTAGTTCGAATTATATTATTTATCTACTACAATGAGAGTGAAGTTTTAGGTTTTAGTGGAATAATATAAAGTTAATAATTTAGAAATATTTATTAATGAGTTTGATTAATATTCCGGTATTATTGGAGCTCGGAACTGTAAGTTCATTTCGTACTCATGCTAGCTTGATATACTATAGCAAATTAAATATAATTAGATAGTCCAATTATATACTCATATATTTATATATTATTATTATGGGTTAATAATATATTTGTCACACATATAACTTTATATTATATTTAATATAAGGTTTTCATTAAATAAATGATTATGAGATAATCATTTAATTTATTAAAAATATTAAATTATTTAATATTTCACTATGGAAATAAGGTTTTTAAAATATGATTTTTAAAATTCAATTTTCATAAATGGTAGTTATACTTTTTTTTATTTAGTAACTCTTTAATATCATTATGATGACATTCAATAAAATTTTGATATTACTAAAATACCCTAGTGCTGGCCGAACCTGTATAGGGAAGGGAATAGTTTTATTTATTTTTGATAATAAATAACCCTAGATATAAATACGAACAAAATTTTCCTTTTTACCATAATCTCATTTTAAGATACCCTAGCAACCTTGTTCCAAGTTTTCCTCTCAAAAATGAAAGGAAACAGAAAGAACAAGGAAAAAAAAGAAATATTTATGTGATAACTGTTCTCTAAAAGAATTTAGATCAAGATTGTGAGTTTAGCCCACACTAGTTTTTGTTGGTTGCGAGTCATAGCACGGAAAACTCATTGGAGATCAAATTAAAACATCTTTATTACTTTTCTACACACACAAGGCAGTGGGTGGAAAAATCTGCTTATTGCTGCTCTAGTTACTTGATTCGAGGCTCGGTTTGTTTTGTATTTTGTCCAGAAAAATATGGAAATACAAATGGTTGTTTTTTGGTTGTTGTGAGGTAGTTTTGGTGAAAACATTTGGATCTCAATCACACTTATTATACACGTAAAATATGGGCTATTTTTGGTGAGTTGTATGCGCATATATTGTGCAAAACAGTCTAAATTTGAGCTGATGTTTGGAGACTATTCCGAGACTGAAAAATAGCAAAAACAAGAAGTAAAACCAGTCTCCAGGGTTGGTCAGATTCGGTTTTCATAAAGGAGAGAAAGAAATTTTTCAAGGTCGATCCCGATGCCTAAGTCGCTTCGTTGAGTGAGGGAAATCGGTTTCTACAATTGGCATCAAGAGCACGGTTGAAAATTATTGTTGGTTAGATTCGGCTTTCATAAGGGAGAGGGAATAAATTTTTCAAGGTCGATCTCGATGCCTTAATCGCTTCCGGTGAGCAAGGGAAATATGTTCCTATAATTTACATCAAGAGCAAGGTTGAAATATTTTCTTAACCCTTGTCTTTTTATTAAAATGTTTATGTTTTTATTGATTTATATGTGATATAAATCTTTTTATGTATTTTATGACGAGTAGGCACTTTTTTATGTTCATATGATAAATATATGACATTGGTCGTAAATTGTTTTCAACTATTGTTTTATGTTATTTTATTTTAATGTAAGGCCATAAGCTCTTTTTTTTACAAGTGTTGTAAATATTTTTCCTATGTAAAATTGTTAAGTTGTATTATTTTATGTAAATTGGAGAGTCTATGCTGCCAACGACTCAATCCTAATCCATGGAGCAAGATTTGAAGACCAAGAGATGTCTTGGTAAATTTTATACTAATTAGATTAGTATAGTAAAAATAAGATCCTAGTCAATGTAATTTTATTTTATATTATATGTATGTTTAATTCAAAATATTTAAACAACATGTCATATAGTTTAAGGCATCTACTCTTACATTTTCACATGTCATAACATATAATAGATGCATAGATATTATAGTCATAAAATATGGTTTTATGAAATTTAAAAAGAGTTCAATTGGAATATGATATGTATGAAAATAAATTAATTAGATTAATTGGTTTAATGGTTTAAAATTTGAAATTCAAAATTTAAATATATAGATATGGGCTTTATAAGTGTATTATGTTTTCCCTTGGTATATCGGATGCAAACCCGTAAATTCTATAGCCAATTCTAAATGGATGGTAATGTGATATTTACTCGGGACACAATTCTATGTACCATTAAAATTTATAAGATGCTTATATTAATTAAATAGTTTATTTAAAATTTTATCCTTTTTAATTTTTAAATTTTAAACTTGTTAGTGAACTAAAATTTTATGAGTTAAAATTAATTAAGTCACTAAACCAAACTTAATTAAATTAGTCTAATTAAGTAAAATATTAATTGAGACTAATTAGAATTAGTGAGTAAGAATTTTAAAATTAAAATTGGTTAATTATGCACTGGTGTAAAGTTTATTTATGTTTTAGCCGCGCATAAACTTATAGACACTAGTGAATTAAAATATTAGATATTTCAAGTAGAAACCTTTAATTTTAAAATAATGAGTGGGGGAGGGGTATACGATAATATATCTTCTGATCTCTATTGTTAATCCGAAAATATGAGATTCAAAATACGCCTCGAGACAGCTTTGTTTTCGGCTTCCTATGGATGATGTCCATTTTGGGTCAATATCAAGTTTGGATTCCGAGAGGATAGGAACCTAGACGTATCTGGTGAACTGACCTACCCTACTGCGGCACCTCACTAGTTAAGTCCAAGGGTTCCGAAACAATGGTTACCGTCACATAGGAATGATTAAATCTTAATCGAAATTCCTTTATCAAATCAAACGATGGTGGTTTACATTAATCAATTGTGATTGTCTCCATCTATCATGCAAATACTTGACCTATCTTACGATGACACTTATTTGTGAGATGATAGATTTCCGTGAAATAATAATTCTTTTAGGTTTCTAATTCATTATATTTGGTCATGTTTAATTTTATGCCTAAATTTTTGATGATTTTAAAATGTGATGAATGTTTATTTTATTTTTAGCCATGGTTTCTCCGATTATTATTATTGTCTTATATGATAAATTAAAGGGAGAAAACTATATTCAATGGAAAAGTAACATGAACACTATCTTGGTCTGTGAAGACCTTAAGTTTGTCTTGACAGAGGAACGTCTTCCCGAGCCAGACAGAAATTTTGGCCAATCTGTGCATGATGCCTATCAAAAATAGGTTGCTGCCAATGAGAAAGCCAGTTGATAGTTTCTAGTAGGGCTGTTCGAGGTTCTTTCTGCAAAGCATAAGCCATTGGCTACAACATCTTTGATAATGCAGTCATTGTATAGCATGTTTCGGCAACCTTCAGAGCGATAACATCATGAGACTATGGTCTCAACGATGACCGCAAGGATGAAAGAAATGACATCAATCTTAAAGCACATCTTGAGGATGATAACCTATCTCCACATGGTAGAAACTCATGGAGCTTGTATTGGCGAGCGTAGCTAGGTGACCATGATCATGAAAATTCTTCTGAAACGTATCATGCAGTTTAAAAGAAACTATATTATGAATAAGTTGACTTTTACTTTGACTTAGTTGCTTAATGAGCTCATCCTTTACGAGTCCATGCTGGTGGATCCTCGTAAGCCCAGTGGAGAGGAAAATGTTGCCGAATCTTCTAAATCGGCAACGAGAACATGAAGAAATGCATTGGGAAGGAAAAATCAAAGCCCATGAAGAAGAATAAGAGAATCTCCAAGATGCCAAGCCCAAAGGAAATATTTCCATTGCAACAAGGAAAGGCAATAGAAAAAGAACTATCTAAAATACCTTGCTGAGTTGAAAGAGAAGAAGGCCATAGGTAAATACCATTTACTTCTCATCGAATCTATATTAGTGAAGGATGATAAATCTGCATGAATTTTTTATTCTAGAGCCACTAACCATGCTTGTTCTTCTTTACAGCTACTTCTTTCACGGAGGGACCTTACTGAAGGTGACTATACCATAAGGATTGGGACATGGGATGCAGTTTCAGTAAGGGCAGTGGGAGTTTCAAGTTTAAATTTTTTAAATAATAGTTATTTACTTTTGAACAATGTGTTATTTATTCTTGGTTTTCACAGGAATTTTATTACTATCTCTAAGTTTTTGGATGATGGTTTTTCTATTTCGTTTAATAGTATTTTGGTTATTATTAATAGAAATGAATTAACTATATGCACATAAAATTCAAAATAATTTATATGTGTTAAGGCCGTTAACATATAATTCACTGCTCAACACTAAAATGTTTAAGGTTGAAAAACATAAAACAAAACGGAAAAAAATTTCTCACGATGACACATATCTATGGCATCTTAGACTCAGTCATATTAGCCTTGATTTGATATATAAGTTGATAAAAAACAGAGCTTTAAACAAGTTAAAGCTTGGAACTTTATCAGTCTGTAAATCTTGTCTCGAATGACAGATAACGAAGAGACCTTTTATTGGAAAAGATATAAGAGACAGTCAACCACTTGAGCTGATACATTCGGATGTTTACAGACCGATGAATGTAAGATCTCGAGGAGGTTATGAATATTTCATTATCTCGAGAAGGTTATGAATATTTCATCACATTCATTGATGATTATTCTATATATGGGTAGGTTTATCTAATGCAGCACAACTCAAATAATTTTGAAAAGTTCAAAAACTATCGTGATGAAGTTGAGAACCAATTAGGTAAGATGATCAAAACTTTACGATTGGATCGTAGTGGAGAATACCTTGATATTGATTTCGATGAATTCTTGGTTGAGCATGGGATAGTATCCCGGCTCACAACACCTGGAACACACCACAATAGAACGGTATTATAGAGAGGAGAAATCAAACCCTACTAGACATGATAAGATATATGTTTAGCTACAGTTCACTATCTAGTTCATTCTGGTGATATACAATGCAAACAATAATATATATATATATATATATATATATATATATATCCTTATTTTAGTTCCATCTAAGTATGTTCCTAAGACTCTCTTAGAGTTTTGGAGTGGTTCTAAAGCAAGTTTATGATATTTCCACATATGGGGGTGTCCAGCACATGTGCTGAAGAATAAGACTATAATGTCCTCAGGTGTGCCTATTTGTAGTCTATCATAAGGTGACTAGGGGTGGGTTCTTTTATAGTCCGGAGTGTTTGTCGAAAAATACTATATTTCTTGAGGAGAACTATATTAGGGAGTTCATGCCTCAAAGTAAAGTGTTACTCGGAGTGTTATTTGTTGGTTCGACCAGCACACGTCAACAACAGTTGATATAAACATAACACCTTCCATATCTGAGAGTCTAATACAAGTATGTCAGAACGACCTGCCGCCTAAAGACAGTGGAAGGATTGTATGACAACCTGATCAATATCTAGGAGTTTGAGGCACAAGTTGTCACATCCAATAATGGTATAGATGACCCATTAACCTACCGTAGTGCAATGAATGATTCTGATAAAAAGGAATGGCTCAAAACCATAAACCTATAGATTGAGTCAATATACTCCAACTCGGTCTGGGAACTTGTAGACCAACTTGTTAGGGTAAAACCCATAGGTTACAAGTGGATCTACAAGACAAAAGGGGAGTAGATGAGAAGTTAAAGACCTTCAAGGTTAGGTTAGTGGCCAACAGTTATACCATAAAGAGGGAGTTGACTATGAGGAGACTTTCTTGTCAGTAGTAATGCTTAAATCTATCCTCACTCTTCTCTCTATTGTCACATATTATGAATATGAGATTTGATAGATGGACGTCAAGACTGCATTCTTGAATGGAAATCTTGATGAGTGTTTCTATATGACACAACCAGAGTAGTTTGTAGCCCAAGTTCAAGAGCAAATGGTTTACAAGCTGCAAAGGTCCATTTATGCACTTAAACAGACATCTCGATCTTGGAACATAAGATTTGATACCACGATCAAATATTATAATTTTGAGCAGAATGTCGATGAGCCTTGTGTATACAAGTGCGTCATTGGTGGAAATGAGGTTTTTCTCATTTCATACGTCGATGATATTTTACTAATTGGGAATGATGTAAAAATATTAATGGACATGAAATCTTGTCTAGTTAATCAATTTCCAATGAAAGATTTGGGAGAGGCCAGTTATGTGCTTGGGATCCAAATTCTTGGGGATCACAAGAGAAGACTGTTAGATATGTCTAATGCATCCTATATTGGTAAGATTCTTGTGTGATTTAGGAGGTAGAATTCCAAGAAATGTAATTTTCCCTTCCAATATGGAATTCATTTGTCAAATGCATAGTCTCCTAAGACACCTCAAGGAATTGAGGAAATGAGACATATCTCATATGCCTCAGCAGTTGGTAGTCTCATGTATGCTATGTTATGCATGAGACCGGACATCTGTTTTATAGTGGGAGTAGCAGGTAGGATCATTGGGTAGCTGTGAAACATATTCTCAAATATCTTAAGAGAATGAGAAATTATATGCTTATATATTCTAGAGAGGATATGATCCTTATGGGATCTAAATACTTTGATTTTTAGACACATAAGGTTTGGGTTGAGTGTTTTGAGATTTCTGATCATTTTTGCAATTAAAGAAAACTGCAGGGTATTTAAAGGAAAATTTTCTGAAATTTACAAAACAACCTGCAAAATTATAAATAGGCCTCTAACATTAGGCTATTTTGGAGATTCACAGTTTTGAGGCTCTTCTAATGTAAATTTTTAAAAAAAATATTCAACTCGAAAAATGTTTGTCTTCGAAAGACATGTCTAACATATCAAAAATCAGCTCAATCAAAGTTCTTTTGATATTTCTATAGCTGAAATAATGAAACTTACTCATATAAAAATATCTAAAATTACGTGTAACCAATTCTTTCCGAGTTACATGATTTCCAATGTAATAAAATCTCATTTTAAAATAATCCAACATATTTTTTAATATTTAAAATCTTATTATCTAATATCGTGTCATTCAGAAACCTAAACATCGATCCAAGAACTTTCAAAAACTTTTCCAAAAATTTGAGATATTAAAAAACATTACCCTACTATTATAAGGTATATGTCGCTCTCCAAATAAACTTTCTCACTAAGATTTCTTAATAGAACTACAACAGCACAAGAAGGTCCAACGATATTTGGACAGCATAACGCAACTATAGCATACACCAACTTTCAAATCTCCATACTAAATAAACTTTTGAAATATCTTTAATTCTGGAATATTATTGTTACGGGCCACATGATAATCACATGGTTAATAATCCTCTGGAGTGCTTTTACCCCAAAGAGTATTTATTTCGGATAACTAGAATAATAATTATCTGGAGTATACTAAGTCTAGAATGAATTTATCAATGAAGTTAGATATTATTTATTCATAAAACCCAAATAGCACTCCGGAATACTAAAATTAGTGAAGGTTAATTAGAACCCACTTATCCTAACATACAAACACACTGCTCAATAGGTGGAATTAATGACATAATCAGTAACATCCCGCCAAGGGTATGACGCTACCGGAACGAGACAGTAATAACCCATCTCCTTGAGCCTCAAACTAGTGGGAAGCATACCTAACTAACTCTAATATTTAGACATCTTGTATTAAACGTATCATATAAAAATATCTTTGATCTACCCAAAACACATAAAATTATAATATCTAAGGCTCATGCTCACAATTACATATATAACTCAGCACTTACGTTTACATTCATTTAACAAGTGTTCCACACGATACTATACTTTAATAAACAAATACCAACCCTATGAAACTAGACTGAGTGACTGCAACTCAAGTGATCCCTTATCTTGAGCTTAAGTATCCAAAATTTTATGGCTGACCATTTGATTGCCAATCTGCAAAACTGACAAACTGATGTGATGTGAGTTATAAAACTCAGTAAGTCACCAAACACGTCACGAAAGGCAAGTATGAAATTTAAGTTTAGTGTAAATATTCATATTTATATGCATATATTCATAAATGATGAAATTTCAAATATTTTGAGATATTATATTCTTTATCCATGTTAATATAATATCTTTCAGAAAAATTGTATGCTTATTCCAATCCAAAAAATGAGTTTATAAGCTTGCTTGCTACAATTCCAAAACTTTGAACAAAAATATAATATCTCAAAACGTTTTAAATATCATCAAATCGGATAGTTAAAATATTTTTTTCATTAAACACAAATTAAGCATTAAGCCTTTTATACGAAATAGCTTTCAAACAGTTAACATCCCAGTTACATACATATACTCAGAAACATACCTGAAGCGAAGTAAAGAACCTAATTCTCAATACTTTTTAACATTCATACCCCGAGTTACATACACAAACATACACAAATACATTTTTAAGAACATATCTTATACAGACTTCCAAATCATCTTCATCTTAACAAACATACATAATCTTCAAGCACACAGATCATACACAGTCTCACGCGAATATCACAAATTCAGTCTCATCAAAAATAAGAATAGAACACACATTAGAATTCTCTATACTGTCAAATGACACTTATTTTCAGAAAGCGAAGATAATACGGATTCTTCTCAGAAAAATGCATAAATTATCAAAAACGAAAATTACATTACAAGGTCCATACAACCAACTTCATCCATAATCAGGAGCAGAAATAAAATGACAAACACCATAAACCAATCTAATTCATTGGCAAATACAGCAAGCAGAATACAAATTTCTTATAAACCAACATGTTCATTGCTAGATATGGAAAACACCATACGGATTACTAACAGACAGTCACATTCGCCTACCAAAAATAAAAATCATACTAATGACTCCATATGGTCATCTCATACTTCATCCGAATTCATAACAAGATAATCATTTCTTTAAACCCAACTTATTTAAAATAAATTTTGCTAAGATCATAAAACAAATTTTGAAAGATCATAAAACAAGACCATGTTGATATTAGTAGTAGGCTAGTCATTTTTTGATGGTCAGGACCCTATAACAATCGCCCTTGTAAAAGCATAATTATAAGTCATAAATCGTGAAAACATGAGTCAAACACCTGGATGGAAAAATATCATCAAGCGCCTCAACGGAAATATTATGATAAGTTATAAAATATAAAAACATGGATCAAGCATCGAGGTAAAAATATTTCATTAGCAAGAGTCTCGGCGGAAACATAATGATAGTTAACAAAACGTTAAAACATATAACAAGCGCCGAGATAGAAGCATATCATTATCATTTTCAGTCAAAATCAAGTTATTTGAAGTTTCTTTTTAACAAAAATACTTTTATATCATATAAACAAATATCAAGATACTTAAACATTAAAAAAAAAAATTCAGAGATTATAAATGTCAGAAAACAAATGTGTCATCAACGTAGAAAGCATAACCATCTACTCATTTATCAAATTCATCACATATCATACATCAAACTCATCATCCACTGGAAAGAACTCACAAACTGCAAACACAACAAAAAAAAAAAGCCAACTCATCACATAGGTTCATACAAATAGGTTGATTGTACTGGCATATGCATATAAGCTCTTACAAAATCCATTACCAATTTTAGAATAGGTATGGAATAGATATCGTCCGACCAGAATCCTAACCAGTACTTCTAAATGGAAACTTGTAACCATATTTCATGGACTGGAACTCACAGGTCTGACATATTACATAGTTCATTTCAGATCCATCAAATATTAACGCAAGACATACATTGAGAAATGCTATTACCAAATTACACTCCAATAACATAATTATAACTTTCTATTTATATCTTTACACTCACAACATGCAGTATTGCTTATACTTTTACCAAACAACCTAAACTTATAGCGATAACTGTCCAAAATTTGTGGTGGTTTGAATCTAACATATTGCGTGGTTGTTTCATGCTAGAGAACACTTATCAAAACAATATCGTTGCTTTCTAACTCATATATCTCTTAACACTTCAAAATCCCTAAAACATAGGGTTTCACTCTTTCATACATACCATAGGCTTCAACTCATTTCGTGCACATTTGATGATGATATTTACTTAACTAAGCCTATTTAACTTGCTAATCGTTCAGATCATGCAAAACTAACTTAGGTTAAAAAAAAATGGGTTTCACCTAAATACAAAACAAAAGCTGAAGAAGAGCTTAGAAGACTTACTTAAGCTTCTAAGCTTGATCTAAAGATCTGGCATGGGGCTTTTAAGAGGAAATGGGCATGAGTAATAAAAGAGAAGGGAAATGAGGAAAAAATCTAAAGGGGCCTATATATAGTGGGCTGAAATTTCCAATCTAAGAATCTCAAGGCCATTCAAACATCCCATAGAATGCCACATGCACACAAGCATTATGTCTGCCCGTGTTTGAATAATTAACGTAAGTAACATGAATGGGAACACTCTGGATGGTTTTGTTCGACGTGTGGATGAACATGCCACAAACATAATATTGAATACGTTCGAATGCCAATACGAACATGACACTAACGTAAAATACTGGAATCTCCTACCTTTCTGCTGGATGAGTAAACTCAGTTGTAAGAGTCGGTCTACACTAAGAGACCCTAAATTACATGAAACGTCACATGTATAACTTCTATGACCTTGATAGTTGTTCTAAAACTTGCAGGGTGTTACATTTTTTCCTCCTTATAAAATTTTGTCCTCGAAATTTCTCTATCCTTATATCTGATCAATCAAAGCTAAATGCACATATCGAAACTTTCTTATATGTGCCCAAGAACAATCTTACTCTATATATCATCAGAAATCATGCATTCTATGTCGGAGCAGACCACATCTCATTATATTGAATTCAAGTCAAAATAAAATATATCGAATCAAATAATTCATATCAAATCAAATCAATACACCATTAGAATCAAATCAGAATTCATACATCCGAATCTTATCAGAACTCATAATTCATGAGGTTCCAGATATATCTGATCATAATCGGATCAGACCATATCAAATCAGGACATGTCAATTCAAATCACAATAAGTTACCTGAAATCATTCAATTCGTATCAGACCCATTCATATTATATCAATCATATCAAATCACATCAAACCATATCCTGTCAAATATTATAGGATTCATTCCGTCCATAACGAATCCAAATTCTATCATATGATGCATGTTCATAGCATCAAATAATTTTTACACAAACCAAATTCAAATCATAACACATCGTATCATTTACTATCGAGATAAAAATAGGTTATAAACATAAGACCTATACAGTCTATACATGAAAGAATACTTACTTAGACGATCAGATACCCTATAGCTGCAATCACTGATATCTAAACCTTTCGCATACCGACAGAAGATAAAAATAACCCATCTCCTTGAGTCCTAAACTAATAGGAATCGAACGTGTTTAACTATAATATTTAGACATCATGTATTAAACATATTATACAAAAAGACTTTTGGTCCACTAAAAACACATCAAATCATAATGGATAAGGGCTCATGTCCACAATTACATATATAACTCATCACTTACATTTACATTAATATAACAAGTGTTTAGCACGATATTATACTTTAATACATAAATACCAACCATAAGACACTAGACTGAGTGACGACAACTCAGGTGATCCCTTATCTTGTGCTTAAGCATCCAAAACTTTGTGGCTGACCAATCTAATTGCCAACCAACAAAACTAACAAACTGATGTGGTGTGAGTTATAAAACTCAGTAAGTCACCACACACATCATGAAGGCAAGTATGAAATTTAAGTTTAGTGTAAATAATCCAATATATATATATATATATATATATATATATTCATAAATATATAGTTGTTTTGTTTGAAAACCCTTTAAAACCTCATATTTCCTTATTCATGTTAAAATAATATCTTTCAGAAAAATCACATGCTTATTCCAATCTAAAAACTGAGTTCATAAGTTTTCTTGATACAATTCCAAAACTTTGAACAAAAATATAATATCTCAAAACTATTGAAATATAATCAAATTGGATAGTTAAAATAATCTTTTTCCTTAAAAATAATTAATCAAGCATTAATTCTTTTATACAAAATATCTTCCAAACAGTTAACATCCCAATTACATAAACATACTTGATGCGAAGTCAGAAACCTTAATCTCAAATTCTTCGAACGTTCAAACCCCTAGTTACATACACACATATACAAATATACATATTAAAGAACATATCTGATACATAATTCCAAATCTTCTTCTTCTTAACAAACATACCATAATCTTCAAGCACTTAGATCACATATACCTTTCCTACAAAAATTTCACAAAGTTAGTCTCATCCACAAAACACTAATATAACACATATTGGAGTTTTATATATAGTCAAATGACACTATTTTTAGAAATAAAACATAATACGGATTCTTCTCAAAAAATGCATAGATTATTGTTGGAGTTTCTAAAACAAGTCCCAAGATCATAAAAGCATGTAAATAAGATGAATAAGGATGAAGAGTGGCGGAAACACACTTACATCGATCGGTTTGTGGATCCGTTGAGCAACAAAATTCTCCCTTTGTGCAGTGAGGGTTTCGGCCAAGATGAATGGGGAAGCTCCAAGTTTTGTTTGATCCTTCCAAGCTCAAGAATTAGTTTCCCATAACACCTTTGTATGATCCCTTGATGGTGCTAGCCTTGTATGTGATTTAATGTTCCAAACATACACAAAATCTTCAAGCTTTTGCAACAAAAACTGAAAAATGAGAGTGCTATGAATAGTAATGTTCACGCCACTTTGAGGAGAGAAGAAGAATTAATGAAAATGATTTACCAAAAACCTTTTATATTTATTTCAAAAACAAATATAAAAATCAAATACCAAAGTTAGTAAATGAAAAGGTCAAAGGTCTATCACTTTGACTTGGAGTGTGTTTCACTCTTCCACCTAAACCCATCACCATAAAGCAAATCAATGACAAGTGATGTGATGGTTGATGTGACATATGGGCCCCACTTGATTCCGAATGCGAGTGGGCCCGCAAAATCTCCCAAGCGGGTTCGATAATTCAGAATTAGCGAACTTCCGTCGCGACGTTAATTAAATCAAATTTAATTAAATAATTATGCCTAGCAAAATTACTATTCACGTCGCTAACGAATTAACTCCAAATTAATTCGTTTGCCCGAATTAAAATCTAATTTTAATTCCGCGTCGAAATCTAATTTCGTTTAATATATCGAATATATTATTTTAACGATTAATTCCAAATTAATCTTTCTCTCTCTTCAAATAGTACTTTATCCAAGATAAAGTCTCTCCGTAATTAATCCAAGATTAATTGAGTTCGAATCATACGACATCGGTGAATCTTCGGGAAGTGACCCAAGAGATCTCTAGATATGTTGGCAGTAAATCCGGTCGTCGGTATATCCGAACACGTACGTACCAAGTACTACGTTTTTACCGATTTACGAGACAAGGTTGGCTTCTAGCAAAGCGCCATGCCTACCCAATTCTCTAGAAATATTCTTACTAGAATATAAGATCTTTGTCAGGCGTAGGATACCGTAGTATAGTGTATAGCGATCCAGTATCAGATGTCACGTACAAGGCCTGGGGCTGGAATAGTGTCTGCCCCATAAGAAGCACATATCGGATATCAAGCAACTAGTCTCTTTGAATCGGATAATCATGACCTTGTCATATTATCCCGATGTTTGCAACACTATAGAGAACCAGTTCTGAATCCATGTGTGATCATCATCTCCATATGTCTGAAGTGATACTTCCATCTTGACATCACATCCAATGCACTACGATTCTCAATAAACCCAGAAGAGGCGTACACAGAACCTGTTAAAGCCATGGACGACCAAAACCAAAGTTTACCGATTGTCGCAAGCATTAGCGATGCGAGTCTCAGGTTAAGACCAAATACTTCTACCCTGACGTGGACTCTCATAGACACATATACATACTACCAATGGGATTCCACGGGGTCTATCCAGAGCGAAGCTGTTTTCCGTTCCATCGGTAAAACACAACCTCCTATCGCACTTGCATAAGTATCATATACTTAAATATATGAGAACTATGCCGTTATGCCCTCACAACGTGCACAAGTGCAATACTAGCCTATACCGCATTATCGATGTCCTATCTCGATAATACTACGACTAGGGATATTTAATGATTAAATCTTTATGGATTGATACTGTCTCATATCATCTCAATCCGATACTAATCATATGGACTTCTACCATTTATATTAAAGTAAATAAATTTACAAAACGGTAAAAGGCAATCTCATCAATACATAGTTAATTTTGTACAAAACACAATGTCTTTTACAAACAGTGACGCTATGGGTCATAACTATCCAACAATCTCCCACTTGGCCTATAGTCAGTCACTCAAGCATCTAATACCTGAACTATGTACATGTCGCTCAAAATTTTCCCGTGAAATAGCTTTCGTCAGCGGATCTGCCATGTTGTCATCTGATGCGACCTTCTCGACCTTCACATCGCCACGATGTATAATCTCACGAATCAGATGAAAACATCGAAGAACATGTTTGGATCGTTGATGAGACCGCGGTTCCTTAGCCTGTGCTATAGCCCCGTTATTGTCACAATACGATGAAACGATCTCAGCTGCTAACGGAACTACTCCTAATCCAATTAGGAATTTTCAGATCCAAACTGCCTCCTTTGCTGCTTCAGCCGCAGCAATGTACTCCGCTTCTGTTGTTGAACCGGCAACGGTATCTTGCTTAGAAGATTTCCAGCTCACTGTTCCGTTATTCAAACAAAAAATGTACCCAGATTGTGACTTAAAGTCGTCTTGGTCGGTTTGGAAACTTACATCGGTATATCCAGATACCTCAAGTTTTCCATCTCCATAGATTAAGAAGGCATATTTAGTTCGTCTAAGATACTTAAGGATACTCTTAACCGCCATCCAGTGACCTTCACCTGGATCGGCCTGATAGCGACTACACTGCTCAAAGTATATCAGACATCAGGTCACGTACATATCATGGCATACATGATCGATCCGACTGCCGAGGCGAACGATATCCGACTCATGTTGTCTCTCAGATCTTGAGTTTTAGGACACATGTCCTTAGATAGATAGACGCCATGTGACATTGGCAACAGTCCTCTCTTGGACTGATCCATGTTGAATCTCTTCAACACTTTGTCAATGGACGTGCTCTGGGAAAGTCCAAACAGCTTTCTAGATCTATCCCGGTAGATTTTTATTCCCAGAATAAAGGCTGCTTCTCCCAGATCTTTCATGGAGAATTTCAATGAAAGCCAAGCTTTCACCGACGTTAACATGGGAATGTCATTGCCTATTAGCAATACATCGTCGACATAAAGGACAATAAAAGTCAGTGCTCTCCCACTAACCTTCTTGTATACACAAGGATCATCTTCGTTTTGAACGAAATCATATTCTTTTATGATTTCATCAAAACGTTGGTTCCATGACCGCGATGCTTGCTTCAGTCCATAAATGGACCGATTTAACTTACAAACCTTATTTGCAAGTCTAGGCACGATAAAACCGTCAGGCTGTTGCATATAAACATCCTCCAACAGGTTTCCGTTAAGGAAAGCGGTTTTAACGTCCATCTACCATATCTCGTAATCGAAATATGCAGCTATAGCAAGCATTATCCGAAAGGATTTAACCATGGCAACGGGTAAGAAGGTTTCATCGTAATCGACACCATGTACTTGACGATACCCCTTCGCTACAAGCCTAGCTTTGTACGTTTGTACGTTTCCATCCATGTCGGTCTTCTTCTTGAAGACCCATTTGCAACCAATAGGCTTTACGCCTTCTGGTGCATCAACCAGTGTCCAAACTTGGTTGGTGTACGTGGAATCCATTTCGGACTTTATGGCCTCTTGCCATAAAGCGGTATCGATATCTTGTATCACTTTCTTATACGTAGCTGGTTCGTTATCCTCAATAAGATTAATATCTACATGAGGTGAGATCAGGAACCCGTACCTCTCAGGCAGTTTCCTGACTCTCTCCGACCTACGCGGTCCTTGTGTAACTGAAGATTGTGGTACAGTCTCATCCTGGATGGACTGTTCATGTTCCGTTGAGGATTCGATGCCAGGAATAGTATCACTTCGATTTTCATCGAGTTCTACTTTCCTCCCACTTATCACTATATTTAGGAATTCCTTCTCAAGGAAAACTGCATATAGAACAACAAATACTTTGTTCTCTCGTGGGTGATAGAAGTAATATCCTTTGGTTTCCCTAGGATACCCTACGAAAAGGCATTTATCCGATTTGGGTTCAAGTTTGGTACCTTCCAAACGTTTGACGTATGCCCAGCATCCACAAATCTTCAGGAATGAGAAACCCGATTTCTTTCCTGTCAATATCTCATACGGAGTCTGTTAAACAGACTTTGATGGAACCTTATTCAAAATAAGAATTGCACTGTTTAATGCATATCCCCAAAAGGAAATAGGTAGCTCAATGCGACTCATCATAGACCTTACCATGTCCAACAAAGTACGGTTTCTCCGTTCAGACACACCGTTTAATTGCGGTGTTCCAGGAGGAGTCCACTGTGAAAGAATACCATATTCTTTCAGGTATTCTAGAAACTCATTGCTCAAGTATTCGCCACCACGGTCCGATCGTAATGTCTTAATACTCTTGCCTGTCTGTTTTTCAACTTCGTCTCGAAACTCTTTGAATTTCTCAAAAGTTTCCGACTTGTGTCTCATAAGATAGACATAACCATAACGCGATGCATCATCCGTAAAGGTTACGAAGTATTCATATCCACCTCTAGCCTGGCTAGACATGGGTCCACATACGTCACTATGAACGAGGGCTAACAGTTCGTGGTAGCGCGCTCACCTTTGCCGCTAAAAGGTGATTTAGGCATTTTCCCTAATAAGCAAGATTCGCAGACGTCATATGAATTTGGATCAAATCCGTCCAAGTACCCACTCTTCGAAAGTGTGGATATGCGAGTCTTGTTTATATGTCCCAGACGACAATGCCACATATAGGTTTCATCTTTGTTACTCATTTGAGCCTTTTGTTTGTTATATTATATGTTGGAGATAGATTTATATTCAAAATATAAAGACCATTATTTGCAACAGCTGTGCAAATTTCTACATCATTTTTATATAAATAACACCCAGTGTTTTTAAATACAAAAGTATACCCACATTGGGTAACATAGATACAGAAATAATATTCCTAGTCAAACTAGGTACATAATAACAGTCATTAAGTTCAAGTACATGCCCCGAGGGTAGTTCCAAAACAAAAGTCCCCACGGTCAAAACAGCAACAGGTGTCCCATTTCCAACACGCAGATCAATCTCTCCTGAAGCCAGTCTCCTGCTAGTCCGCAGATCCTGCACATCAGTACATATATGAGTGCCACAACCAGAATCAAAAATCCAATTTTTAAGACTATAAGTAGTCATGTTTATTTCAATAACAAACATACCTGAGGCCGGTGCCTTGCCCGCCTTTGTCTCCTTCTGGAGTGTCTTGTTGTACTTGCGGCAATCACGCTTCCAGTGACCCCGCTTGCCGCAGTGTAGGCAAACATCTTGTGATTTGTCCTTTGGCTTCCCAGAAGCCTTTGACGTTTTGGCCTTGCCCTTGCCCTTATGCTTTTTCTTCTTCACACCTCAAGTTGCCTTGGGCCCAGCCCTCGGTTTCTGAGATGTCAAAGCGAAGTACGCCTCGCGCTTGTTTCCTTTGAGAAGCTCATTCTCTGCTTCCTTGAGAGTAGATAATAACTCTCCAAGAGTGTCGTCAGTGTTCATCAAATTATAGTTTATGATGAACTGTCTCCAGGAATCGGGGAGAGATTGCAAGACCATGTCTACAGTAATCTCTGCCTCAAAGACTATCCCCATAGTAGCTAACTCATCGATGTCAGCAATCATCTGCGCCACATGGGACTCAACAAACATGCCTTCTGACATGCGAGAGCGAAAGAGCTTCGTTACTAACTCATACCTCTGCATCCTCTTGTTAGAGCTATGCAGATCTTGCAATTCGCCATCATGGTATAAGGATCCAAGTCCCTATTTTGGCGGCGGAAATGTTGAGTCATTGAAGCGAGCATAATGGACTGAGTAGTGTCACAATCATCGCTGTGAGTCTTCCAAAGCTCCAGCTCAAGTGTCTGATCAGGGGTGGGCTTAGGCCCAAGAGGTGTATTTATGGTATACAGCAACCTCTCAGCCCCAAGGACTATCCTTAGGTTCATCTCCCAGTCTGTAAAGTTTTTGCCCTTAAAGACATTCTCTCCCATGATTATGTCGCGGACATTTCCTTTGCCAGTCATCTTGACTACGATAGTCTAACTATCTAGTCAATGATAATGGGTACAGTCTAACTGTTACATAAAAAAATAACATTATATTAGTCCAACTAATAATATAAATTTTGACGAAATATTTGAAAGCGCGTAATGCTAAGTATCTGAATGAAATTGCAGATTCAATACTAGCCTCCCACTATTTTTCGGCGAGCGTCTAACCCTCTATCGAGTACTCGGGAAACCTAGTTTCCTAGTGGGCTAGGATCCCGTTAAATAACGTACAACCTTGACTTTGGCCAACAAGTTGTATGATATTTAACTAGGTAGATCTCGAAGATCAATTGGATCTCATCCAATTCCTAGATCCGGTAGGTGGACGTCCAAGTCCGAAACATATATACAATACATATGCCAATACATCCAATGTATTTCCTAACCTTTTCCTCTGAATCAACTAAGCCTTGGCTTTGGCACAACAAGCTTAATGATTCAAGTTAAGCGGGACCCGTTGACATGGAAAGTTTCGTGATCAATGTCGTTGGACAAGAAGTGATCTTGACTTTGGCCAACAAATCACAACTTGGACAAGACACCGATATAGTACAAAACTCTCATGATTCAAACACATCCGCAATTGACAAAGGCTTTGACTTTGGCCAACAAACCAATGCCAATTTTGGATCTTGAGTAAGAATCACTCAACGAAAGGAAAAATCGCTTAATATTTATTTGAGGGTTTTTCGCGTAAATTGGCAACCAATTTATTATCTTTGTTAAGGTCTCATCATACACCCTTAAGCATGCTTCTAAAACATCATAAGGCGCGAAAAGTAAATAATAACGATATGCGGATGGATATATAAACATATTGTTCCTAGAACAAATCACTCAATTTCCTCTCCCCGGCTAGCACTATTCTACTTCTACCCAATTACATAATACAATTACAGAAACCTCATTGCAATGAGGGGAATTAGGTGAGAAGAGAATACAAAGAGATAATAAGAGACAAGGCTGGACACGCAAGTCCAATTTATAAATTCCAAATTTACAATAATTTCCAAAATTACCCTTTCCTTTCTAATATCCATCCGATATACACTATTCATTCAACATATCCACATTTATTCATTCAAGGCATGTTATACAACCAATCTAATCCAATTAATTAGTCTTTAATTACGTGATCATCCAATGTTCATCAACGGTTTGATTTTGCGCGAGTCCAACTCGTTTGAGAATAAGTACGTAAAGTACGAATTCATGAATTATATCGAACTACTCGTTAAATCCAATTTAAGTCGTATTCAACACTAATTCTATTATTTAATTCCAAATAAATATTTACACTTTTAATGCGCTTTTATGACTTAGATTCCAAATCTAATCATATTGGGTCTCAAATCCCAACTAACATCTAATGTCCGTTTAATTAAAGTCCGATGGGCTTTCAATTGATTTCATTAGGCTTGGGCTTTGGTCAATGTGAATCAAACCCAATTACCGAGCCCAATAAGGAATCACCCTCATTTGCCATAAAATCAATATCAAGCCTATAAGGCCCAATTAAACAAAAAGCCCATTTATTACATTTGGACTTAATGGTGTGATTTAGGCCCAATTTGGATCCAATCCAATTGGCCTAAACCTACTTGGCCCAACCAAGCCCATTATGCCCAAATATAATAGTTTTAAGCCCAATTCAAAATTAAGCCCAATTAATCAAATTTTAAAATTCCAAATTTTATCATTTAATTAATTAAAGTGTAATGTTATGATTAATCCTTTAAATCAATATTTCCAAAACATCAAATTAATCCATTAATCATACTTTTATCTTAAATACATGTCCGATATTATTTAATCAAAAAATCAAGTCCCCAACATGCCTCTTTTACATTCGGCCAAGGTAGTGAAATTACACCGATTTCGTTTTCAATCCAATCGAATTACAAATCATCATTTTATGTCCGTTTAAAGTCATCCAATGATCTTACAAACAACAAAATACCAAGTCCAATGCATGGGGTAAGATTCGGCCAAGCCATATATGGGGGGAAAATTTAATCCAATTTATTTTTCATGAAATTGATCATGTATAACATCAAGTAACATACATTTAAGCATATTTAATCAAACCAATACATCAAATCATGCTTCAATCAATTTTCCCCAAATTTTACACTAATATTTTTCATGCTCATTTAGCTCAATGATACCATTGTTGGAGTTTCTAAAACAAGTCCCAAGATCATATAAGCATGTAAATAAGAATGAATAAGGATGAAGAGTGGCGGAAACACACTTACATCGATCGGTTTATGGATCCGTTGAGCAATAAAATTCTCCCTTTGTGCAGTGAGGGTTTCGGCCAAGATGAATGGGGAAGCTCCAAGCTTTGTTTGATCCTTCCAAGCTCAAGAATTAGTTTCCCATAACATCTTTGTATGATCCCTTGATGGTGCTAGCCTTGTATGTGATTTAATGTTCCAAACATACACAAAATCTTCAAGCTTTTGCAACAAAAACTGAAAAAATGAGAGTGCTGTGAATAGTAAAGTTCACGCCACTTTGAGAAGAGAAGAAGAAGTAATGAAAATGATTTACCAAACCCTTTTATATTTATTTCAAAAACAAATATAAAAATCAAATACCAAAGTTGGTAAATGAAAAGGTCAAAGGTCTATCACTTTGACTTGGAGTGTGTTTCACTCTTCCACCTAAACCCATCACCATAAAGTAAATCAATGACAAGTGATGTGATGGTTGATGTGACATATGGGCCTCACTTGATTCCGAATGTGAGTGAGCCCGCAAACACTCCCGGGCTCGGGTTCGATAATTCCGAATTAGCGAACTTCCGTCGCGACATTAATTAAATCAAATTTAATTAAATAATTATGCCTAGCAAAATTACTATTCACTTCGCTAACGAATTAACTCCAAATTAATTCGTTTGCCCGAATTAAAATCTAATTTTAATTCCGCGTCGAAATCCAATTTCTTTTAATATATCGAATATATTATTTTAACAATTAATTCCAAATTAATCTTTCTCTCTCTTCAAATAGTACTTTATCCAAGATAAAGTCTCTCCGTAATTAATCCAAGATTAATTGAGTTCGAATCATACGTCATCGGTGAATCTTCGGGAAACGACCCAAGATATCTCTAGATATGTTGGCAGTAAATTCGGTCGTCGGTATATCCGAACACGTACGTACCAAGTACTACGTTTTTATCGATTTACGAGACAAGGTTGGCTTCTAGCAAAGTGCCATGCCTACCCAATTCTCTAGAAATATTCTTACTGGAATATAAGATCTTTGTCAGGCGTAGGATACCGTAGTATAGTGTATAGCGATCCAGTATCAGATGTCACGTGCAAGGCCTGGGGCTGGAATAGTGTCTGCCCCGTACGAAGCACATATCGGATATCAAGCAACTAGTCTCTTTGAATCGGATAATCATGACCTTGTCATATTATCCCGATGGTTGCAACACTATAGAGAACCAGTTATGAATCCCTACGTGATCATCATCTCTCCATATGTCTGAAATGATACTTCCATCTTGACATCACATCCAATGCACTACGATTCTCAATAAACCCAGAAGAGGCGTACACAGAACCTGTTAAAGCCATGGACGACCAAAACCAAAGTTTACCGATTGTCGCAAGCATTAGCGATGCGAGTCTCAGGTTAAGACCAAATACTTCTACCCTAACGTGGACTCTCATAGACACATATACATACTACCAATGGGATTCCACGGGGTCTATCCAGAGCGAAGCTGTTTTCCGTACCATCGGTAAAACACAACCTCCTATCGCACTTGCATAAGTATCCTATACTTAAATATATGAGAACTATGCCGTTATGCCCTCACAACGTGCACAAGTGCAATACTAGCCTATACCGCATTATCGATGTCCTATCTCGATAATACTACGACTAGGGATATTTAATGATTAAATCGTTATGGATTGATATTGTCTCATATCATCTCAATCCGATACTAATCATATGGACTTCTACCATTTATATTAAAGTAAATAAATTTACAAAACGGTAAAAGGCAATCTCATCAATACATAGTTAATTTTGTACAAAAACACAATGTCTTTTACAAACAGTGACGCTATGGGTCATAACTGTCCAACAATTATCATGAACGAAAATCACATTACAAGGTCCATATAATTAACTTCATCCACAATCAGAAGCGGAAATAAAAAAGCAAACGTAATAAGCCAATCTCATTCATTGGTAAATATGGAAAATAGAACGCAAATTTCTTACAGACAAACATGTTAATTGTTAGATAAAAAAACACTATACGGATTCTTACAGGCAATCACACTCGCTACCATAAACAAAAATCATACTACTGACTCTATATAGTCATCATATACTTCATCTGAAATCATAACACGATAATCATTTCTTAAAACACAACTTATTCAAAATAATTTTTTCTAAGATCAGAAACTTCCAAAATACAGAATTATCAAACTAATCAAGCGTCCATTACCCAAATTACACACAAGAATCGTGCAATGTCCGAACAAAACCTTCTCGACATAGGGTAGTTATCAACAATATTTTGATGGTCAATATAGATACTATATTTTTATCCATAGCCCTATAAAGAGTCTCTTATAGAGACATTCAGTGAAAGTTTCAAAAATTACAAGGATGAGTGCCATGAAGGAAATGAACTCCAAGGAATTTAGAAAATACAGCCAAAAGCCAGACGGACGTCACCTATGTTCGGCCTCTCTTATCTCTAATCCTAAAATTGGATCGGATATACTTTGAATTCTAAACTGGTTGAACAAAACATAATTGTCATTGAATGAGCAGATTTTCAATTACTGAAGTTAAAGGATCTGATTATGCACAGCCGGACATATAATTCAAATTTAATAGCAGACCGGACATGTATTGAGTTCTCAGCACACGTGCAAAATTCAAACAGTTGGAATCACCGACCTGATTATGTCGGGTCGAAGGTATGTCCCAAAATATACATCCAGTCGGACATAGGTTAAGTTATGTCTAATGTTTTGATTGAAAATCACTCAAGACAACTAGAGGCAATTGAGGGATCAGGCCTCCCCTTCCATATTTAGAACCTCTTCATTTCACTATGAAAAGTGAGCTACAATCCATAAACATGGGAAGAAAACCCTAAAATTCTTTATAAAAAAAAAACTTTAGAAAAAGAAAGAAAAAATATAACCACAAATCCTTGGAGTTCCAAGTCTTATAGTGTGAATCCAGCAACTACATGATGTTCAGAGACGTCTTCCAAGCCAAACTACATAGAAAATGTATGACTTGAGGGTACTCTTTGTCATTTATAAGCGTATTTGAGATTTTAAATTTTGACACGGTATCTTCAGCCGGACGTACACCACGTCTGATCAGACATACATATAAACCCACCGACTATAGATATATTCTTCCATACTTATTATTTTATGTAGTTTATTACATGCTTAGTTATTTTATGTTACGTTCATTACCATTAATTTATGCATGTTTAGTTGTTTCAATCTCCTATTTTAGTTTAAACATATATATTTATTTTTACTATCTAAAATAGATTTGATATGCATGTTTTATTCTACTTATTGTATGATATGCCAATGATGTCTTGCCAAACATGTGTATGTTCAGCCAGACATGATGTATATCTGACCATATGATCCCGTTATATATAGGATGTAAACCCAGATGTAAGTTCCATAAAAGATTCTGTTTGGATGGTAATATGATTTGCCCTTGAGATATAACTCCACGTACCACTGAGAGATGGTTATTTCATTATTGTTAACTTCAAGATGCAAGTTTATGATATTTCTTATTGCATATGTATGCTTCTAACCTCCAGCCAGACTTACATACATTGATAAAAAAAAATATACGGACATCAAGTATCCAAAAAATATCTAGAAGTATATGTGTTATGGTCCGTTTGATTAGTGTTTTATCACTGCTTTAATTATTTCCAAATATTTATACGATATTTTATTTGATTACTATTTTACCATAGTTGAAATAGCTTCTGAATATTTATTCATTTAATTTGCTACTTTCAATATTTTTATTTGTGCTATTATATATTATATAAACTGCTTTGCATGCTCTTGTTTTATAAGATATGAAGATACCACTTTTAAGAGAAATATTATACTAGTATCAGTAAAAAACCATTCCAAATTCAAGCTGGTTTAAAGTCAGACATGCGAGGGGTGTATTGTAGCTCAAATCATTCATAGGGTTTCATACTGTGTGGCGACTCTCTTATTCTCCAGTTAGTCCCCATGGGGATATCTAGACTCTCTACGTCCAATAGTACAGTGGTCACTGATGTAATAGGCATAACGATAAACCTCGTTTCGCTCCTACAAATGGCAACTCTATTGGACATAGAGAATCAGCCACGAAAAAATATTTTTTACTATTTATGGTGAGACTGAGGTTAATCATATCTTCATCTTTTTCATACCTTTTTTAGCCCCAATGGCATTACATATCAAGACATCGCTTACACTCAAGACGGTGGATTGGGATGTAATAATGACCATCACTTATTTACACGTACCATTGGGTATCAAATTGCATTCATTTAGTCAATTTAACCCTTGGGTGGGGAGACCTAGTTATGGACAACCTTTCATATCCTTGTGTATAAACAGACAAGTTCATTTGGTCGATTGAACACTTGGGTAAGGGTGTTGGACAGTTATGACCCATAGCGTCACTGTTTGTAAAAGACATTGTGTTTTTGTACAAAATTAACTATATAGTAATGAAATTACCTTTTACCGTTTTATATTTATTTGCTATGATATATATAAATGATAGAAGTCCTTATGATTAGTTCCGGATTGAGATGATATGAGACAGTATCAATCCATAAAGGTTTAATCATTAAACATCCCTAGTCGTAGTATTATCGAGACTGGACATCAATAATGCAGAATAGACTAGTATTGCACTTGTGCGCGTTATGAGGGCATAACGCCATAGTTCTCATATATTTAAGTATTGGATACTTATGCAAGTGTGATAGAAGGTTGTGTTTTACCGATGGTACGGAAAAATAGCTTCGCTCTGGATAGACCCCGCGGAATCCCATTAGTACTATGTATATGTGTCTATGGGAGTCCGCTTCAGGGTAGGTGTATTTGGTCTTAACCTGAGACTTGCATCGCTAGTACTTGCGACAATCGATAAGCTTTGGTTTTGGTCGTCCAGGACTTTAACATGTTCTGCGTACGCCTCTTCTGGGTTTATTGAGAATCGTAGTGTATTGGATGTGATGTCAAGATGGAAGTATCACTTCAGACATATGGAGGATGATCTCGCAGGGATCCAGAACTGGTTCTCTATTGTGTTGCAACCATCAGGATAATATGACAAGGTCAAGATTATCCGATTCAAAGAGACTAGTTACTTGATATCCGATATGTACTTCGTCTGGGGCAGACACTATTCCATCCCCAGGCCTTGCACGTGAACATCTGATACTGGATCGCAATACGCAATACTACGGTATACTACGACTGATATAGATCGTATATTCCATTAAGAATATTTTTGGAGAATTGGGCTAGAAGTTAATCTTGTCTCGTAAATCGGTAAAATGTAGTACAAGGTACGTACGTGTTCGGATAGTCCGACGGTCAGATTTACTGCCAACATATCTAGGGATCTCTTGGGTCACTTCCAAAAGATTCACCGATGACGTATGATTTGAACTTAATTAATCTGTGATTAATTGCGGAGAGACTTTATCTTGGATAAAGTACTATTTGAAGAGAGAGAAAGATTAATTTGGAATTAATCGACAAAATAATATATTCGATATATTAAAAGAAATTGGATTTCGACGCAGAATTAAAATTAGATTTTAATTCGGGCAAACGAATTAATTTAGAATTAATTCGTTAGCGACGCGAATAGTAATTTCGCTAGGCATAATTATTTAATTATGTTGCGATGGAAGTTCATTAATTCGGAATTAGCGAAACCAAGCCCGGAAGTGTTTACGGGCCCACTCACATTTCGAATCAAGTGGGGCCCACAAGTCACATCGCGAGTCACATCACTTGTCACTTTAGTGATAGATGTCTTGTCACTTTTTTGGTGAGTGACATGTCGTCACTATTCATGATGGAGTTAGGTGTGGGCATTTAATGCCATTTTGGTGAGTCCCAAGATCATAATAAGCATAGAAATGAATGAATACAACTAAGAAGTATGGCGGAATCATACTTACAAAGATTAGGTTTAGGATGTGAAGAACACAAAAACACTTTATCTCCTTGCTTGATGTATTCGGCCAAAAGAAGTTTTTGGGGATGATGTTGAACAAGCTCTAAGCTTAAATGATTCCAAACGCTTAGTTCGGTTCCCTATCACCTTGTATTGTTCCTTCAAGTGTGCTAGCAATGGAGGAAGAAAAGAAAATTTTCTTCCAAAGGGGGAGAGGCTCACGGCCAAGATGAAAGAGAGAGAGATTTTGGTTTTTCAATTTTGCTTTCTAAAAACTATAATGAAAAAACAATTACCAAAGTTGGTATATGCTTTACAAAAGTCGAAGCCAAATTTTGGCTCCAAAATGGAATTAAATGCCCACACCTAACTCTATCATGAATACTGACTGCATGTCACTCACCAAAAAGGTGACAAGACATCTATCACTAAAGTGACAAGTGATGTGACTCGTGATGTGACTTGTGAGCCCCACTTGATTCGAAATGCGAGTGGGCCTGCAAATACTTCCGAGCTCGGTTTCGCTAATTTCAAATTAATAAACTTCCGTCGCGATGTAATTAAATAATTATGCCTAGCGAAATTACTATTCACATCGCTAATGAATTAATTCTAAATTAACTCGTTTGCCCAAATTAAAATCTAATTTTAATTCCGCGTCAAAATCCAATTTCGTTTAATATATCGAATATATTATTTTGTCGATTAATTCCAAATTAATCTTTCTCTCTCTTCAAATAGTACTTTATCCAAGATAAAGTCTCTCCGTAATTAATCACAGATTAATTAAGTTCGAATCATACGTCATCGGTGAATATTTGGGAAGCGACCCAAGAGATCCCTGGATATGTTGGCAGTAAATTCGGTCGTCGGACTATCCGAACACGTACGTACCTTGTACTACATTTTTATCGATTTACGAGACAATGTTGGCTTCTAGCAAAGCGTCATGCCTACCCAATTCTCCAAAAATATTCTTAATGGAATATATTATCTATATCAGGCGTAGTATACCATAGTATTACGTATTGCGATCCAGTATCAGATGTTCACGTGCAAGGCCTGGGGCTGGAATAGTGTCTGCCCCATACGAAGCACATATCGGATATCAAGCAACTAGTCTCTTTGAATCGGATAATCCTGACCTTGTCATATTATCCTGATGGTTGCAACATAATAGAGAACTAGTTATGAATCTCTGCGAGATCATCATCTCCATATGTCTGAAGTGATACTTCCATCTTGACATCACATCCAATACACTACGATTCTCAATAAATCCAGAAGAGACGTACGTAGAACCTATTAAAGTTCTGGACGACCAAAACCAAAGCTTATAGATTGTCGCAAGTACTAGCGATGCAAGTATCACGTTAAGACCAAATACACCTACCCTGAAGCGGACTCCCATAGACACATATACATACTACCAATGGGATTAGAGCGAAGCTGTTTTTCCGTACCATCGGTAAAACACAACCTCCTATCGAACTTGAATAAGTATCTAATACTTAAATATATGAGAACTATGCCGTTATGCCCTCACAACGCGCATAAGTGCAATGCTAGCCTATTCCGCATTATCGATGTCCAGTCTCGACAATACTATGACTAGGGATGTTTAATGATTAAATATTTATGGATTGATACTGTCTCATATCATCTCAATCCGGAACTAATCACAAGGACTTCTACCATTTATATATCATAGCAAATAAATATAAAATGGTAAAAGGCAATTTCATTACTACATAGTTAATTTTGTACAAAAACACAATATCTTTTACAAACAGTGACGCTATGGGTCATAACTGTCCAACAATCTCCCACTTGCCCTATAGTCAGTCACTCAAGCATCTAATACCTGAACTATGTACATGTCGCTCAAACTTTTGCTGAGGAATAGCTTTCGTCAGCGGATCTGCTATGTTGTCATCTGATGTGACCTTCTCGACCTTCACATCGCCACGATGTATAATCTCACGATTCAGATGGAAACATCGAAGAAAATACTTGGATCGTTGATGAGACCGCGGTTCCTTAGCCTGCGCTATAGCCCCATTATTGTCACAATATAATGGAACGGGCTCAACTACTAACGGAACTACTCCGAATCCAATTAGGAATTTTTGGATCCAAAATGCCTCTTTTGCTGCTTCAGCTGCACCAATATACTCCACTTCTGTAGTTGAATCGGCAATAGTCTCTTACTTGGAAGATTTCCAACTTACTACTCCGTTATTCAAACAAAATATGTACCCGGATTGCGACTTGCAATCGTCTTTGTCGGTTTGGAAACTTGCATTGGTATACCTAGTTACCTCAAGTTCTCCATCTCCATATATTAAGAAAGCATCCTTAGTTCATCTAAGATACTTAAGGATATTCTTAACCGCCATCCAGTGACCATCACCTAGATCGGCCTGATATCGACTACCCATGCTCAAAGCATAGGAGACACCAGGTCTCGTACATATCATAGCATACATGATCGATCCGACTGCCGAGGCGAACGGTATCTGACTCATGTTGTCACTCCCATCTTAAGTTTTAGGACACATGTCCTTAGATAGAGAGACGTCATGTGACACTGGCAATAGTCCCCTCTTGGACTAATCTATGTTGAATCTCTTCAACACTTTGTCAATGTACGTACTTTGGGAGAGTCCAAGCAAATTTCTAGATCTATCCCGGTAGATCTTTATTCCCATAATAAAGGCTGCTTCTCCCAGATCTTTCATGGAGAATTTCAATGAAAGCCAAGCTTTCACCGACGTTAACATGGGAATGTCATTGCCAATAAGTAATACATCGTCAACATAAAGGACAATAAAAGTCATTGCTCTCCCACTAACCTTCTTATATACACAAGGATCATCATCATTTTGAATGAAATCATATTCTTTTATTATCTCGTCAAAACGTTGGTTCCATGATAGTGATGCTTGCTTCAGTCCATAAATAGACCGATTTAACTTACAAACCTTGTTTGCAAGTCTAGGCACGATAAAACCGTCAGGCTGTTGCATGTAAACATCCTCCAAAAGGTTTCCGTTAAGGAAAGCGGTTTTAACGTCATCTTCCATAGCTCGTAATCGAAATATGCAGAAATAGCAAGCATTATCTGAATGGATTTAATCATGGCAACGGGTGAGAAAGTTTCGTCGTAATCGACACCATGTCATTGGCGATACCCCTTCACTACAAGCCTAGCTTTGTACATTTGTATGTTGCCATCCATGTCGGTCTTCTTCTTGAAGACCCATTTACAACCAATAGGCTTTATGCCTTCTGGTGCATCAACCAGTGTCCACACTTGGTTGGTGTACATGGAATCCATTTCGGACTTCACGGCTTCTTGCCATAAAATGGAATCGATACCTTGTATCGCTTCCTCATACGTAGCTGGTTCGTTATCCTCAATAAGATTAATAAATATATATGAGGTGAGATCAGAAACCCATACCTCTGAGGTTGTTTCCTCACTCTCTCCGACCTACGCGGTCCTTGTGTAATAGAAGATTGTGGTACAGTCTCATCCCAGATGGACTGTTCTTGTTCCGTTGAGGATTCTATGCCAGGTACAGTATCACTCCGACTTTCATCGAGTTCTACTTTCCTCACACTAACCACTACATTTAGGAATTCCTTCTCAAGGAAAACCTCATGTAAAGCAACAAATATTTTCTTTCCAGTCCATATCTCATACGGAGTCTGTTGGACAGACTTTGACAGAATCTTATTCAAAATAAGAATTACACTGTTTAATGAATATCCCCAGAAGGAAATAGTTGACTAGTATTTTATTTTTATTTGATTTTTAGTCAAAAATTTTCAACAAATTCAAAAAAAAATTAAAAAATTTTACAAAAATTTAAAAAAAAATATATTTTGTGTTTTTGTGTTTTTAACTTGATTAATCAGGTGAAATTGGTATGAGATAATTGTGTAAGGAATTTCCACTCCCGAGACGTATCTCAACTTATTTCGTAACAAGTTAATTTTTGTTTATTTCCTTTTGAATTATTTAATTTATGAATTCTTTATAATACTGATTAAAATGGATCTTCATATACTCAGTTAACAGGTATTATCAACATGCAATGTAACATACGAACATGAGCTGTAATTGAAATGTTTGTAATATTCAGTGCTTTAGTTTAATTAGATGAAGCATTTACAAAAAGTGATGGAGTAAAAATAAAAATAAAAAAGGTTTGAGATCCGAGTTATTAAGTCTGTAAAGGCGTTTTAACACCTAGTGCTCTAAAACCAATTGGTTTGGGAGTCATTGGCCTAAAGCTCGCTACATGGATCGAAGATGTTATAAAAAATATATATATCTGAAATTTGAGTAATTAAGTCTGCAGGGGTGTCTTAACACCTAGTGCCCTAAAGCCAACAGGTTGGGAGTCACTGGCCTAAAGCTCGTTATATGGATGTAAGATAATATATATAAATAAATAAATAAAACCATAAAAATATTTCATTATTAAAAAAAAATGTGTGAATTCTGATTAACTTTAGGACAAAAATATTACTCTCTTTTCAACTACACTTATGAATATTGTGGGCACAATGAGTTGATTAATATTTTGTTGATTGTGTATATAGAGAATGATAAAATAATCAGAGAATTTACTTATTCGGTAATTTAGAAAGAAAAAAATAACTCTAAACTTGGAGAAGAAGTTTCACCTATTTAGTCACTATCTTGTTTATTCTCTTTTTTCTTGTCCTTTGCTCTCATGTGCATTAGTTTTCTTATCTTTTTGCTTTTGTGTGTATTAGTTTGACGCTTGTAGGTATCATTGCTGTAAGCCCTCATGAGACTACAACTTGTCCACTATGGACACATATGGGTTTAAAGGCTTGTTGCATATGCTAAATGCAACTGTAATCCCTACGAAAGTGGCTTAGTTTAATTTTATTTTAAAGATGTTTATGTAATTGTTTTGCTCGAGGATAAGCAAAATGTTAGGTTTGGGGTGTGATGAGTGGTAAATGGATCACTATTTCTCACTCTTTGAACTTAATATTCTGTATAGTTTCTTGAGTTTTGTGAATATTTTGATGTGTTTGTGGTATTTTATAGTTAAATAAAATAACAGGACTATCTGGAGGCAATTCGGGGCCAAAACAGTAGAAAATAGACAGAAATGGAAAATATATAATTTTCTTGCTAAAATATGTTATTTTGCTAAAATGTGTTGTTTTGCTAACATGCGTCGAATCTGCTAACTTGCGTTGTACACGTTTCATCATCCCATAGTGCCGACAGAACACATCATTGCAGATGTCAACATTGCGAGACGCCGAGCCAATAATTCAGTTAATCATTCAGCCGATGCCATGTGTCACTATCCCGTGAAGCTAGAGCCACGTGTTTCAAATCAACCGCGCATCGCGACGTGTAAGATTGAGCGCGTTGTGACGCGCAAAGCTAAAATTTTTTCTATAAATAGAGGCCGAAATTTAATTTGTAATTCATACTTTCTTCTAAAAAATTCCTTAAGAATACTAAGAGATTGTATCTTGTTTGTTTATTTACAACTTTCATTTCCGTATAGTACTTTATTTTCTTTACTTTTCAGTCTTTACTTTCAGTATTTAATTTTATTTATTTTTATGCAATAGTACTTTCTTTTCTTTACTTTTATGTTTTTACTATTCAGTAATGAGGAGGTAACTCCCCTCTATTGGGGTAAAGGTAAAGCTTTTATTACTAATATTTAGATTAATCTCCCTTAATTATATTATATAACTATTTAAAACCTGACTTAATGAGGATACCACCTTTATGGTCAGTTGGACTTAATGAAATTGGTTTTAACCTAACTAAACCGGATACCGCCTGTATGGTCAGTAAGAATTAATTATAAAATTGGTTTAATCAGGATACCGCCTATATGGACGGTTGGTAATATCACGCAAAGTTACTGGATTATAATAAGGGAGATATTGTGGTGGCACAGGATACTGGACGACGCTGTTCCGGGCTCGCGGCCCGGTTAGGATTACGGAAAAGCCCGCGGGGGACTAAACCGGAAAATAATGGAGTCGCCACCCGGTGTGAACCGGGAAAATGATTTAAGGCCGCACTCACCCCTCGCAAGGGAAGACCTCAAATTGTTGGGTTCGGAATGGTCCCTTACTTATGCCACTTGTAATAAAATGATTTGTGCAATAATTTAATCGAGTCTAGCAACATACATTCCCAAGGATATTCTATTTCACATGCATAAATCAAAAGTTCATCTAAGGTTACATGTAACACATTTTCATATTTGCATATAACCTACTTTTGCATATAACCGATGTCCAAATTTGCATACGTAAAGGTAAATTGAAATACGGCAAGCATGCTACATCATAAGCACATTACATTCATGGATACGGAAATGCAAGAGAACAATAATCATACAAGCATGCATAAAATTGAATCAGAATAATGGTAAGCGCATAGTTTCACAGACACATTGCATTGATAATCATGGAAGCACAAACAAGCAGGAATTATACGAGCATACATATTAAAGAGAGGCAATCAAGCGCATGATGTAAAGAGATAGCTAAAGAGGAAATTAGGCATTAAAGAAAGCATGCTGTGGTGTGATGTGAAGATAACTAATATTGACGCAAACACACAGTGGGCACTTTTCTCAAGTGGTACGTGGAATTGTATCCCAAGTACAGACCGCACTACCGTTCATTCAGAATCGGCTATGGAATTTACGTCTGGGTTTCCATCCGATATACCACGAGAGATAATACCCGAATACTATCATAACATGGATACATAAATGATAATATACCAATCCAAGACATGAGTAAAAAACGCAATCAATGGAATAAAGGCACGATGAATACCGTGGTAAAGGTAGCCTTTTAGGCTTTTCTTCCCTCAAATAGAGAACCTTTCATCCAACATAATAAGCCCATGCGCTTTTCATTACAATATATGTGCAAGCAAAGATGACTATATGGAACTTTATAGTGCATATATAAGTGAAGCAATGATGTGCGAAAGGATAAATGACATAAGGAGAGGCGCGGCGAAGCATCGTGGTAAAGGATTTTAACCCTTTCACTTAGAAGACCATGCGCAAATAAAACAATACATATAAAAATTAAAGACAATGATATCGGACTTCGTGTATCCGATTGAACATATCCCACATCCAATCGAATATACGTTGATCGGCGCGGAAAGCATCATGGTAAAGGATTTTAACCCCTCAAAATAGAGGACCTTCAGTCCCACTTACTAAGGCCATGCGCTCGATTATATCATTACACAAACAAATAATATGCGGAAATTAAATAACGAATAATAAACACATTAATACAACATAAAACAAAATATGCACCGTTTGCTCAAGTGGTACGTGGAGTTATATCCCGAGTGCAGATCATACTACTGTCCATTCGGAATCGACTATGAAATTTACGTCCGGGATTCCATCCTATATACCATAAGAGAGGACACATTTTCTGTTTTATTCAAAGGCCACAATATACATCACTTCACAATGCATGCATTATCTATATATTCAAGGGCCACAATATGCATCAATAAACGACTCTCATGCGATAAAAATGAATAAAACAATTAAAAAGATAGAAGGAAATAATAGGAAAAGTACCATCAGGTCTAACCTTTTATGTCGACTTTCGGACTCGCGTTTCACGGCCGTCGGAAGGGGTAATAGTCCACAACTCTTCCGGTTCACTGGTTTGACATCTTAGCTCACTGTTTTGCGGCTTTGGTTCGATGTTTTCACTCCGTATTACTGCTGTTTCGGATGTATTTTCTGGTCACTGTTTCAGGTCTATTAGGCTACTGTTTTGGGTTGTTTTTATCTCGGTTTAAAGTGCAGATTTTGGACTGTTTTGGTTCACTGCTTTGGGGATCTATGGACTGTTTTTGGAAGGGTTTAAGGGCAGTTTTTGTCAGTGTTTTGGGGCTAATTTGGGGTGATTTACTGGCAGTTTCAGGGACTGGTTATGGAGGCAGTTTATTCGTGGATTTGAGGGGCTGCTGAAGGGTCTTTGGGGTTGAAGGTAAGGGGCAGTCTGTTAAGGATTGCTTAGTTGTTGTGGTTTGAGGATTTGGCAGTGCGTAGTCAATGGGGTAATGGCGTGATGGTGAGGAAAAGGCTGAGGGTTAGCGTTTGTGAGGGAGATGCGTGCAGGCTGTGAATGGACGTGTTGAGTTTGTGCGCAGACAGATGTGATTAGAGTGAGAAGGGGCAGTCAACATGGAGTGTGAAGCTTGTTGGGGCGTGAATAAGTGAGGGCTGATGAAGGCAGGTGTTGGCGTGATGAGGGCTATGTAAGGGGCAAGTGGCAATGTGTTCGGTGATGGGAGCAGGTCTGCGTGTAAGGTTGTTGAAGTAGTTAGGGTTACGGCTGATGGCCAAGGGGCTTTTAAGGGCTGGCAGTGTTTAAAGCTAACGTGTTGAAGGCTGATGAACGTGTTGATGTGAGTGTGGTGAGAGTGCTTGCGTTGAGGGTTAGTGGGGCTGTGTGTTTCCGTGAGTAGTCTAGGGTTTATTCATTTGTGTTTTTTTTGTTTGTTTCTCTTGTGATTGGCATGAATGGGATGTTGAGTTCTAATTTAGGTCCCAAGATCAACAAATTCAAGCACAAAAATGCATGAATACATCAAAGGAATAAGGCGGAATACATACTCACATTGATTGGTTTGATGCTAGGAAGAACAAAACCCATTTTCCTCCTTGTGTGAGTTCGGTTTTGGCCTACTTGGACTGCTATCATGCTCGGTTTTGGGTCATCTTCCTCCTTGTTCATTCGGCCATGGATGTCACCATTGAAGCTCCAAGCTTCAAGCTTTTCAAGCTCATAAATTCGTTTCCCTATCACCATAATATAACCCATGTGTGTGCTAGCACTCTTCTTATTCTTTGTCTTTGATCAACCAAAAGAAAGAAGAAGATTTGGCTCAAAGCCGTGAGAGAGGAAGAAGAAAATGGAGGGAACCCATTTTCAACAAAAAAAAAAAAAAACGTGAATCCTTTGGCCAAGAGAGAGAATGTCGAATTTCAAAACCCCTATGAGAGAGAAGAAAATGTTTCTACTTATATATTTATTTTATTTTCCAAAAATAAAATCAAATACAAAAGAAAAAGTCAAAAAAAGCAAAATGTTTTTTCAATCACTTCACTTTTACTTTAAGTCACATCACTTTACTTTTACTTTAAGTCACATCACTTTAATAAAGTGACATGTTGTCAAGTCACATCACTCAAAGTGACAATTGATTTGACGCATGATGTGACTAACGATTTGACGCTTGATGTGACTTGTGTGCCGTGCTCGAATTCGAAATACGAATGCGCTCGCAATCACTCTCGAGCTCGGTTTCGCTAATTCCAAATTAACGAATTTTCCGTCGCATCGTAATTAAATGATTACGCCTAGCGAAATCACCATTCACGTTGCTAACGAATTAATTCTAAATTAATTTGTTCGCCCGAATTAAAATCCAATTTTAATTCCGCGTCGAAATCCAATTTCATATAATATATCGGATATATTATTTTATCGATTAATTCCAAATTAATCATTCTCTCTCTTTAATTAATATTTTATCCCAGATAAAATATCTCCGTAATTAATCCCAGATTAATTTTCTCTCTCTCATCGAATTAATCCCAGATTAATTTTCTCTCTCATCGAATTAATCCCAGATTAATTATAGTGCGAGTCATACATCATCGGTGAATCTTTGGGAAGCGACCCATGAGATCTCTGGATATGTTGGCAGTAAATTCGGTCGTCGGACTATCCGAACACGTAAGTACCTCGTATTACGTTTATACCGATTTACAAGACAAGGTTGGCATCTAGCAAAGCGCCATGCCTACCCAATTCTCCAGAAATATCCTTATAGGAATACGTGATCTATATCAAGCGTAGTATACCGTAGTATCGCATATTTATGTCAGTATCGGATGATCACGTGCTAGGCCTGGGGCTGGAATTGTGTCTGCCCCGTACGAACCACATATCGGATGTCTGGTAACTAGTTTCTATAATCGGATAAACATGACCTAGTCATAATATCCCGATAGCTCGAGCATTTAAGAGAATGAGTTTCCGTATCCTACGTGACCGTCATCTCCACTATGACTGGAGTGATACTTCCGTCTTGACATCACACCCAACACACTACGATTTTCAATATACCCAGTATCGGCGTACGCAGAATCGGTTAAAGCCCTGGACGACCTCAATTAAAGTACATTGATTGTCGCAAGTGTTAGCGGTGCAAGTCTCAGGTTAAGACCAAATACACCTACCCTGATTGCAGACTCCCATAGACACATAGTCATACTACCAATGGGATTCCGTGGGGGTCAATCCATAGCGAAGCTATTTCCCGTACCATCGGTGAAACACAACCTCCTATTACACTTGCATGAGTATCCTATACCCAAATATATGAGAACTATGTCGTTGTGCCCTCACAAACGCGCACAAGTGTAATACTAGCCTTTTACGTATTTATCGATGTCCAATCTCGATAATACTCTAACTAGGGATATTTAATGATTTATCCTTTGTGGACTGATACTGTCTCATATCATTCTCCGTCCAGGAACAAATCATAGGGACCTCTCATCACTTATATATCTAGGTGATCTAATCACAAATGATAAGAGTGCAATCTCCTTTATTACATAGTTAATTTGTACAACAACACCATGATCTGTACAAATAGTGACGCTATGGGTCATAATTGTCCAACAATCTCCCACTTGGCCTATAGCCAGTCACTCGAGTGTCTGACACCCGAACTATGTACGGTTGGCTCAAACTGCTGAAAAAAGCTTTTCGTCAGCGGATTTGCAAGACTATTATCTTGATGCGATTTATTCGATCATCACATCGCCACGATGTATGATCCGAACGAATCAGATGATTATGTAAGTTTGTATCTGGATCATTGATGAGACCATTAACTCTTTAGCCTGTGCTGATGCCTAGCTCAGCTGCTAACAGAACTATATCTAATCTAATTAGATATGTATCGACCCAAATGACTTCTATTGCTGCCTCAGCTGCTGCAATTAACTCGCATGTGTTGTTTATTCGGTAACAGTATCTTGCTTGGAAGATTTCCATCGTTATTCAAACTGTATAGTACCGTTTGTGACTTTTAGTCATCTTTATCGGTTATAGGAAACTTGCTACAGTGATCCCAGTCACTTCAAGTCTCTTCTCCATAGACTAAGACAGCATCCTTAGTTCTCCAAGATACTAAGGATGTTCCTAACATCAATCCAGTGACTATCACTCGGATTAGCCTGTTTGTGAATCCTATGCTCAAAGCGTATGATACACCAGGTCTTGTACATTTTTCAATGTACAGTTCCACGGAGAGTATTTCGAAAGCCAAGCTTTCGCCGACATTTATTTTATGGGAATATCATTTCCAAGAAATGACATATTATCATTATTTTATAGGACAGCCACTGTCAGTGCGCTCTCACTAACCCTCTTATTTACACAAGAATCATTTTCGTTTTGAATTAAATCATACACCATTATGATTACATCAAAACGATAATTCAAGAAGACTTATGCTCGGGTCAGCAAGCATTATCCAAATGGATTTACCGTGGCAATCGGTAAAAGGTTGAATCGTAATCAACACAATGTCGATAACGATACCTTTCCGTTAAAAGCCTAGCTTCATACGTTGGTATGTTGCCATCCATGTACGTCTTCCTTGAAGACTTATATAGTACCAGTAGGCACAATGACATATGGTACATCAACTAGTATCCAAACTGGTTGATATACATGGAATCCATTTCGGATTATATGGCACTTTGCCATAATTAGGGAGTTGATACCTAGTATCACTTCCTTATACGTAGCCAGTTGGTATTCCTCAATAAGATAGACATCTTTATGAGGTGAGATCAGAAACCCAATACCCCAGGTTGTTTTCTGACTCTATCCGACTTACGCGGTTCTTGTGTTATTCGAAGATTAATGGTCATAGTTGCATCCTTGATGAACTATTCATGTTCCATTAAGATTCGGTGCCTTGAACAGTATTACTCCGATTTTCATCGAGTTATACTATCCTCCCACTTACCACTGCATATCGGTATTCCTCTTAGGAAAACCGCATGGTGAGCAACAATCTAATTGTTCTCTTGTGAGGTGTATAAGTACAATACTTATGGTATCCCTAGGATGACCTACAATTGGCACTTATCATATTTGGGTTTTAGTTTGGTATCATCCAAACATATGCCAAGCATACCCAAATAGTCAGGAATGAGAAACCCGGTTTCCTTCCCGTTCATATCTAATATGATATCTGTCAAACAGATTATTATGGAACCTTATTCAAAATAAGTTCTTGCACTGTTTAAAGCTTATCCGTTGAAGGAAATGGTAGCTCAAAGCGACTCGTGATTAACCTTATTATGTCTAACAAAATTCGGTTAATCCTGTTCGAAAACACCGTCAAACTGACGGGTTCCTGGAGGAGTCCTCATTGAAAGAATACTATACTCTTTCAAGTTTACGAGAAACTTACTGCTTAAGTATTTTCATTACGGTTTTACCGTGACGGTTTAATACTTTAGCATATCTGTTTTTCTATTTCGTGTTGAAACTGTGAAAGTTTCCGATTTGTGTTTCAAAAGAAACACATAACCATACGCGATACCACATCCGTACAGGTCACGAAATATTCATATCCATATCTAGCCCAACTAGACATGGGCCCTCTTGCTTCATTATGAACTAGGGCTAACAGATCAGTGGCATTTACACTTTTACCAAGTAAATAGTGCTATAGGCACTTTGCCCAATAAACTAGATTCGTAGACTTTATTTGAATGGAATCAAATTAGTCCTAGTATCCACTCCTCGAAAGTGTGGATATACGAGTCTTGTTTGATTGTGTCCCAGAAAACAATGCCACAATTAGTTTCTTAACTGATCAAATCAGTTTGAGCTATTTATTTGTCATGTTATATATTTGAGATATAGTTTATATTCAAAATATAAATGCTGTTATTCACATCTAATGTGTTTATCCCAATATCATCTTTATGTAATAAAACACTTTAGTGTTATAGAATATAAAGGTACACCCGCAGCGGGTTATACGCGATATAGAGATAATGTTTCTAGTCAAACTAGTTACATTTTAACAGTTTCCTAATTTAAGTACACACCCGAAGGGCAGTTCCTAAACTTAGGTATCTACGGTTAAAAAGCGACTATCGTCCCGTTTTCAATTCGCAGAGTAATCTCGTCTGAAGTCAGTATTCTACTTAAAGCAGATTCTGCACAACAGTACATATTTATGTATCACACTAAATATTTAAAATCTAATTTTAATACTAGTTGTGAACATAATTATGACAAACATATTTGAAGTAAGAGCCTTGCTCGTCTTCAGTTCCTTCTTAGGATATATCCTTTATCTTCCCAAAAGATTATAATGATTTTGTCTTTGCCCATTTCAACATTCCAGTAGCCTTTGGCCAAGCCTCGGGTTTTTAGAATATCGAAGTGGTGTGCCTTGCACAACTTGCCTAATTGCAAAGTTTGACTTTGTCTCCTTGAGAATAGTCATTAATTCTCCAATAATTATTTATTGCAATTTTAGTACTTTCTAAAATCAAAGTATAATGGATTAAGCACTATAATTATCATTATATGAATATTCCAAATTTCATATTCCACTTATTTGCTTAACTCCGGGCTTTAGGCATAATTCATTATTTTATCAAATAAAATAACTTATTAATTTCCAAGACCATCTTGAAATTATTCCCAATTTGAAAATTAAAGTCGTTTAAATACATTTTCACCCACGATTATGTTTTAAACACTAATCTTTCATTTTATCTTGATTCTAATAGTCCAACTATTTAATCAACGATTTGTGGTACTATTGATTATAATGATTATAATAGTCCAACTATATAATCAAGTATAATTTAAATTAATTAACCTCAATTACATTGATTACTATCATCCAATTATAAAATATACTGTAAACTGAAATTAATTAATTCAAATATATTGATTAATATAATCCGATTATATATAATCAACTATAATACAGTCCAACTGTATATTAAAAAACAACAATTTAAATATTAGTCCAACTAACATTTAATCTAACGACGAAATAATTTGAATGAGCGCGTATGGCGAGTAATTGAACGAGTATTGCTAATTCAATTCTTGCCTCCCACTATTTTTCGGCGAGCCTCTAACCCTCTGTCGAGTACTCGGAAAACCGTGTTTCCTAGTGGGCTAAGATCCCATTAAATATCACACAATCTTGACTTTGGCCAACAAATTGTATGATAATTAACTAGGTAGATCTCTAAGATCAATTGGATCCAATCCAATTCCTAGATCCGGTAGGAGGACGTCCAAGTCCGAAATATATATCTTATATATGCCAATACATCCAATGTATTACCTAACCTTTTTCCTCTGAATCAACTAAGTCTTGGCTTTAGCACAACAAACATAGTGATCCCAGTCAAGCGCGACCCATTGACCATGGAAAGCTTCGTAATCAATGTCGATGGACAAGAAGTGGTCTTGACTTTGGCCAACAAACCACAACTTGGACAAGACACTGATATGGAACAAAGCCTTCGTGATTCAAACACATCTTCGACAGACAAAGGCCTTGACTTTGGCCAACAAACCAATGCCGTCTTAGATCTTGAGTAAGAATCACTCAATGGAAGGAAAGACGCTTAATATTATTTGAGGGTTTTTCGCGTGCAAATTGGCAACCAATTTATTATCTTTGTTAAGGTCTCATCATCATACACCCTTAAACATGCATTCTAAACACATAATAAAGCGCATATGAAATAAAAATAATGATATGCGGATGGATACTTTACATTGATCCTAGATCAAATCTCTCATTTTCTCTCTCTAAAGCTAGCACATGTATTTACTTCTACCCGTTACACTACACTTCTAAAGAAACCTCATTTACATTGAGGGGAATAGGTGAGAAGAAAATACAAAGAGTATAGAGGTGATAAGGCTGGACACGCAGGTCAATTAATAAATCAAATTTATTACAATTTCCAAAATTATCCCACCCGACTAATATCCATCCGATATACATTATTCACGCATCGCAACCATGTATTCATACAAGCATGTTATCAATCAATCTAATCCAATTAATTAATCTGATAATTAGTGATCATCCAATGTTCAAACAACGATTTGATTTTTGCTCGAGTCAAACTCGTTTTACGAATAAGTACTTAAAGTACGAATTCTCGAATTAAATTAAACTACATAATTAAATCCAATTTAATACGCATTTAATTCTAATTCACTATTTAATTCCAAATTAAATATTACACTTTTATTAACGAACCTTCTACGATTTAAATTCCAAATTCAATCGTTATGGGTCTCAAAGCCTAATTAACGTCCAACGTTTATTTATTAAAGTCTAATGGGCTTTTAATTAATTTCTTAAGGCGTGGACTTTTGGTCAACTCGGGTCAAACCGATAACCAAAATCCAATCCGGGAATTACCCCATAAGCCTTTAAATTAATTTTGGCCCATTAGGCCCAATTAAATAATTAAGGTTCATTAAGTCATAATTGGACTTTATGGATGCGGTTTTGGGCATAATTGGATCCAACCAATTTTTCCTAAAACCCAACTTTGTACAACAAAGCCCAAAAGCCCAATTACAACTTATAAGGCCCAATATCCAAAAACAAGCCCAATTAATTAACTTATAAAATTTCAAATTTCATAATTAATTAACCTAAGTGTCATACATAATTAATGGCCTAATTAATATTTCTAAAACATCAATTAGCATACTTAATTATGCATTCCTTCATCAAATAGTGTCCAACACAATTTATTAAAATCAAACCCATTTTACATGCTTTAAAGTCTCTTGGCAATTTGGGGATTTTATGTCCGATTCGAATTCAATCCAATTAATTTCACAATCGACATTCAATCATATTCCCAAATGATTTCCAACACATCCAATGTTCAAAAATCAAAAAATTCCAAGACATTTAGGGTTCTTTAATTTCGGCCATCATTAGCAATTTGGGGGAATTTGTTCCAAACACAATTTCAACAAATTGATCCAATCAATCTTCAATTAAACATACTTTAAGCATTCTCATTCATCCAATTTCACAAAATATGCTCAAAATCAAGTTTACCCAATTTGTCACTTTATGCCAACATAAAAAATTGGGGAAATTTGTTCCAAACACAATTTCTTCAAATTGATCCAATCAATCATTAATTCAACAACATTTAAGCATACTTAATCAATCAATTTAATCAAATCATGCTTCAATTGATTTTACCCAATTTGTCATGCCCAAAATTTGGGGAAAATTGAATCTGATCCAATTTCATGAAATTGATCATGCACAACTTCAATTCATCAACATACAAGCATACTTAATCATCCAATTTAACCAAATCATACTTCAATTGATTATCCCCAATTTCAAACCTTAAAAGTTTCATGCTTGATAATAGCTCTGATACCATTGTTGAGTTCTAATTTAGGTCCCAAGATCAACAAATTCAAGCACAAAAATGCATGAATACATCAAAGGAATAAGGCGGAATACATACTCACATTGATTGGTTTGATGCTAGGAAGAACAAAACCCATTTTCCACCTTGTGTGAGTTCGGTTTTGGCCTCCTTGGACTGCTATCATGCTCGGTTTTGGGTCATCTTCCTCTTGTTCATTCGGCCATAGATGTCACCATTGAAGCTCCAAGCTTCAAGCTTTTCCAAGCTCATAAATTCGTTTCCCTATCACCATAATATAACCCATGTGTGTGCTAGCACTCTTTCTTATTCTTTGTCTTTGATCAAACCAAAAGAATGAAGAAGATTTGGCTCAAAGCCGTGAGAGAGGAAGAAGAAAATGGAGGGAACCCATTTTCAACAAAAAACGTGAATCCTTTGGCCAAGAGAGAGAAGTCCGAATTTCAAAACCCCTAGGAGAGAGAATGAAATGTTTCTACTTATATATTCATTTTATTTTCCAAAAATAAAATCAAATACAAAAGCAAAAGTCAAAAAAAGTAAAATGCTTTTTCAATCACTTCACTTTTACTTTAAGTCACATCACTTTACTTTTACTTTAAGTCACATCACTTTAATAAAGTGACATGTTGTCAAGTCACATCACTCAAAGTGATAATTGATTTGACGCATGATGTGACTAACGATTTGACGCTTGAAGTGACTTGCGTGCCGCTCTCGAATTCAAAATACGAATGCGCTCGCAATCACTCTCGGGCTCGGGTTCGCTAATTCCAAATTAATGAATTTTTCGTCGCGTCGTAATTAAATGATTACGCCTAGCGAAATCACTATTCACTTGCTAACGAATTAATTCTAAATTAATTCGTTCGCCCGAATTAAAATCCAATTTTAATTCCATGTCGAAATCCAATTTCATATAATATCGGATATATTATTTTATCGATTAATTCCAAATTAATCGTTCTCTCTCTTTAATTAATATTTTATCCCAGATAAAATATCTCCGTAATTAATCCCAGATTAATTTTCTCTCTCTCATCGAATTAATCCCAGATTAATTTTCTCTCTCATCGAATTAATCCCAGATTAATTATAGTGCGAGTCATACATCATCGGTGAATCTTTGGGAAGCGACCCATGAGATCTCCGGATATGTTGGCAGTAAATTCGGTCGTCGGACTATCCGAACACGTAAGTACCTCGTATTATGTTTATACCGATTTACAAGACAATGTTGGCTTCTAGCAAAGCGACATGCCTGCCCAATTCTCCAGAAATATCCTTATAGGAATACGTGATCTATATCAAGCGTAGTATACCGTAGTATCGCATATTTATGTCCAGTATCGGATGATCACGTGCTAGGCCTGGGGCTGGAATTGTGTCTGCCCCGTACGAAGCACATATCGGATGTCTGGTAACTAGTCTCTATAATCGGATAAACATGACCTAGTCATAATATCCCGATAGCTCGAGCATTTAAGAGAACGAGTTTCCGTATCCTACGTGACCGTCATCTCCACTATGACTGGAGTGATACTTCCGTCTTGACATCACACCCAACACACTACGATTCTCAATATACCCAGTATCGGCGTACGCAGAACCGGTTAAAGCCCTAGACGACCTCAATTAAAGTACATTGATTGTCGCAAGTGTTAGCGGTGCAAGTCTCAGGTTAAGACCAAATACACCTACCCTGATTGCAAACTCCCATAGACACATAGTCATACTACCAATGGGATTCCGCGGGGGTCAATCCAGAGCGAAGCTGTTTCCCGTACCATCGGTGAAACACAACCTCCTATTACACTTGCACGAGTATCCTATACCCAAATATATGAGAACTATGCCGTTGTGCCCTCACAAACGCGCACAAGTGTAATACTAGTCTTTTACGTATTTATCGATGTCCAATCTCGATAATACTCTGACTAGGAATATTTAACGATTTATCCTTTGTGGACTGATACTGTCTCATATCATTCTCCGTCCAGGAACAAATCATAGGGACCTCTCATCACTTATATATCTAGGTGATCTAATCACAAATGATAAGAGTGCAATCTCCTTTATTACATAGTTAATTTGTACAACAACACCATGATCTGTATAAATAGTGACGCTATGGGTCATAATTGTCCAACATGGGAGAGCTATGAGCAGAGCTATTAGGGTTTCATTATTTGGTGAGGCCGTGAGAGAGAAGAGAGAACTCTATGGTTGGTTTTGTGTTCTTTATATAGTTGCATGGATTCTCAAAGGAAACAAATCATGCAAAATATGGAGGTGATTAATTAATTATTTAAGGAAAGAATTATGTAATTTTGGTGGGGAATTATTTAAATTAGGGGAATGATTTATTTATTTTAGGAATTGATTTATTTAATTTTGGAAGTTAGAATTTGTGATTTATCTAAATTAGGCATAATTTTATTTTATGTTTTATTTAATTTGGTAAATGACTTAATTAATATTTTATTTAATTTTAATATTTAATTTAGTTTGGTATATCATTTAATTAATATTTTATTTAATTGGGTTGTATTTTGAGAGCCTTGGGCGAGTGGGCTAGGTGGTGTGTGGGTTTGGGCCAAGGTTAAAAGTTTTGGGTTTTTGGGCTAAAGGTGCTTCAAAACGGAGGTTCAACGAGTGAGCCCGGAGCTAAACAAGCGAATAGGCTCTAACAAAATACCGATTCCCTTCCGACGATCATTTCCCGTGGGTTCCGTGACTTAAAAGGTAATGCCTCCAAATGAGACTCATCATCGGGTTTCATATGTAAAAAATGCAATGCCTACAGATATCTAAATAGAAGTAATAAAAGTGGATCCTCTAACCCCTGTGTTTTCTTTTTATTGTATTTTTTCCTTTTTAATTTCCAAGCATTTACTTTATGTCATTTATTTTATTTAAGTTTTTATTAGCCTTAGATATGTGTCGTAACTAAGCCCGTTATCTGGGATTGTGATGAATTCCAATATTACCGGTTTATAAAGGGTTGTTTCATAGTTTGGGTAATATAAAGGTTATTTAAGTCTTAATCTTAATGCTTCTTGTTAACTAGCCATTAATAAGTGTAGGCACTGTATTTTTGCATAAGGCCCGATTACGAGCCTCGTATGGAGGCACTACCCGATAAGTTGAGGAAGTCGCGGGAAACGGACATCTGAAGGAAAAATTCAAAAATAAATACCTTGCAAAATTTAATTTGTTTGCTTGGCCTCGGGATTGCTTGATTGGTCTCTATGTTAACTATTAGACTCGACCCAAGCCCACACACGACCAACCCACACGCCCAAGCCCACGCACCATCAACCCACATGCCCAAGCTCACCAAAGAACCAAGCCACACGCCCAAGCCCACCAAATCCAATCCAAAAATATTCAACACATTAAACACATGTCTAAATTAAATAAATCAAATCAAATCTCCTTCCTAAATTAAATAAATCCCTCTACTAAACTAAATAAATCACCTTCCATATTAAACATATTCCCCATCAATTACACAATATCCTTTCCTTATAACAAACTAATTAAAGATATCCCTCATTATTACATGATCTTTGATTCCTTCCCATGGAAGGAAAACCCTAGCCCACTCTTATAAAAAGGAACATAAACCAAACCCTTGGAGGCTAGAGGATTCAAGCACAAGAACCCAAGAACAGCTCTGCATCACCGAAAAACTGCAATCGAAACATCCCATATATCACCGAAACAGCAGCCCTACAACACCCCTCTGCATCATCAAAACAACAACGCAAAACAGCCTCATTTATCACTGAAACTGCACCCTAAAACTACACCCTTAAATCACAGAAAATTGCAACCAAAACTGCACCCTGACATTACCGAAAACTGTAACCAAAACTACACACTCACATCACCGAAAACTATAACCAAAAACTACACCCTCACATCAACGAAAAATGTAACCAACACTGTACCCTTTTATCACCGAAAATTGCAGCCCCAAAATAGTTCCTACATCACCGAAAACTGCAACACAAAATAGTCGCTAAATCACCAAAAATTGTATTCAAAACCAGCGACCAAAAACAGTAGCAAAACAGAGAAAACAGCAGTCAAATCACCAAAACAACAATGGAAAATCTTGAACCAGCGAACCGGAAAAGTTGTGGAGCATTAACCCTTCGGATGATGATGTAATGCACTTCTAAGAAGCAACTTAAAAAGTAAGACCTGAGGGCACCCTTTGTTTACTTTTGTTCATCTTTTTCGGTTATTTATTATTATTTCTTCGCTTGCATCTTGGTGGATCATGTATGTTACTGTTATTGGATAAATGATTTTGTGTTATCTCACGCGGTATATCGGATGGATACCCAGACGTAAATTCTGTAGCCGAATCTGAATGGACGGTAGTGCGGTCTGTACTTGGGATACAACTCCATGTACTACTTGAGAAACGACACAAATTTCATTTTATCTAATCTTGTGTTCATCTATTGTTCATTATTCCACCATTTATTTTCCGCATGCTATTTATTTATGCAATGATAATGTAATGTGTATGGGCAAATCACATTGGATTAAAGGTCATCCGTTTAAGGGACGAAAAGCCTAAGGGCTACCTTTACCATGATGTTTTTGTAGGTTTCTATTATAGTCCCAAGATCATTCAAGCAATATAACATGTGAATATAAAAGTAAAGTATGGCAGAATCATACTTACAAAGATCGGATGGTTGAAGACGATGAACATAAAATTTCTCCTTTGAATTCAACCAAGGTGCTCCTTTTATTGAAGATTTGAATCCAAGCTCCAAGCTTTGTGTTGATTCCAAGCTCAAAGGTGGGTTTCCCTAACACCTGAATGATTCTTAAAGTGTGCTAGCAAGTGAAGAAAAGAAAAACAATTCTTCTTCTTCTTCAAGGAGGCTCACGGTTTTGGGAGCAAGAGGGAGAGAGAGTGTGTTTTCTATATCTTTGATTTTGTTTTCAAAAACAATAATGCAAAAGTTTTTCCAAAATTTGGTATATCACTTTCCAAAAGGCATCTACCAAAATTGGAGGGAAAAAGACATTAATTGATTCAAAATCGAAATGGCCTCGCAAACACATTCCGAGCTCGGGTTTGTTAATTCCGAATTAACAAATTTTCCGTTGCGACGTAATTAAATCAAATTTAATTAAATAATCATGTCTAGCAAAATTACTATTCGCATCGCTGGCGAATTAATTTCAAATCAATTTGTTAGCACGAATTAAAATCCAATTTTAATTCCACGTCGAAATCTAATTTCATTTAATATATCGAATATATTATTTTATCGATTAATTCCGAATTAATCTTTATTTCTCTTCAAATAATATTTTATCCCAGATAAAATCTCTCAGTAATTAATCCTATATTAATTATGTTCGAATCAAACGTCATTGGTGAATCTTCGGGAAACGACCCAAGAGATCCCTGGATATATTGGCAATAAATGTGGTCGTCGAACTATCCGAACACGTACGTACCGCGTACTACGTTTTTACCGATTTACGAGACATGGTTGGTTTCTAGCAAAACACGTGCCTACCCAATTCTCCAGAAATATTCTTAATGGAATATTTAATCTTTGTCAGGCGTAGTATATGTAGTATTGCGTATTGCGATCTAGTATCGGATTTCACATGCTAGGCTTGGGGCTGGATTAGTGTCTGACCCGTACGAAGTATATATCGAATCACAAGCAACTAGTCTCTTTAATCGGATAATCATGACCTTGTCATATTATTCCGATGGTTGCAACACATTAGAGCACCAGTTTTGTATCCCTGTATGATCATCATCTCCATATGACTGAAGTGATACTGTCGACTTGACATCACATCCAATACACTACGATTCTCAATAAACCCAGAAGAGGCGTACATAGAACCTGTTAAAGTCTTGGACGACCAAAACCAAAGCTTATTGATTGTCGCAAGTACTAGCGATGCAAGTCTCAAGTTAAGACCAAATACACCTACCCTGATGCGGATTCCCATAGACACATAGTCATACTACCAATGGGATTCCGCGGGGTCTATCTATAGCGAAGCTGTTTCCGTACCATTGGTAAACATAAACTCCTACAACACTTGAATAAGTATCATATACTTAAATCTATAAGAACTATGTTGTTACGCTTCCATAACACGCACAAGTGCAATACTAGTCTATTATGTATTATCGATGTCTAATCTCGATAATACTACGACTAGGGATGTTTAATGATTAAACCGTTATAGATTGATATTGTCTCATATCTTATCAATCTGGAACTAATTATAAGGACTTTTAAAATTTATATTTCCAAGTAAATAAATTACAAATGATAAAAGGTAATTTCCATTGTCACATAATTAATTTGTACAACAACCACAATGCTTGTTACAAATAGTGACGCTATGGGTCATAGTTGTCTAACAATATCCCACTTAGACTATAGCCAGTCACTCAATCATCTAATACCTGAACTATGTACATGTCGCTCAAACTTTTGCTACAGAATATCTTTCGTTAGCGGATCTGTCATGTTGTCCTCTGATACGACCTTCTCGATCTTCACATCGCCACGATGTATGATCTCACAAATCAGATGAAAACATCGAAGAATATGCTTGGAACGTTGATGAGACCGCGATTCATTAGCCTGTGTTATAGCCTCGTTATTGTCATAATTTAATGGAACGGGCTCAGCTGCTAACGGAACTACTCCTAATCCAATTAGGAATTTTCTGATCCAAACTGCCTCTTTTGCTGCTTCAGCTGCAGTAATATACTCTGCTTCTGTTGTTGAATCGGCAACAGTCTCTTGCTTGGAAGATTTCCAACTTACTGCTCCGTTGCTCAAACAAAATATATACCCGGACTGTGACTTACAGTCGTCTTTGTCGGTTTGGAAAATTGTATCGGTATATCCAGTTACCTCAAGTTCTCCATCTCGATAGATTAAGAAAGCATCCTTAGTTCGTCTAAGATACTTAAGGATATTCTTAACCGCCATCCAATGACCTTCACCTGGATCGGCCTGATAGCGACTACACATGCTCAAAGTATAGGAGACATCAGGTCGCGTACATATCATGGCATACATGATAAATCCGACTGTCGAGGTGAACGGTATCCGACTCATGCTGTCTCTCTCATCTTGAATTTTAGGACACATGTCCTTAGATAGAGTGACGCCATGTGACACTGCTAACAGTCCCATCTTGGACTGATCCATGTTGATCTCTTCAATACTTTGTCAATGTACGTGCTCTGGGAGAGTCCAAACAGTTTTCTAGATCTATCCCAGTAGATCTTTATTCTTAGAATAAAGGCTGCTTCTCCCAGATCTTTCATGGAGAGTTTTAATGAAAGTCAATCTTTCACCGACGTTAACATGGGAATGTCATTGCCAATAAGCATTACATCATCAACGTAAAGGACAATGAATGTTAGTGCGCTCCCACTAACCTTCTTATATACACAAGGATCATCCTCACTTTGAATGAAATTATATTCTCTTATGATCTCATCAAAATGTTGGTTCCAAGAACGTGATGCTTGCTTCAATCCATAAATGGATCGATTTAACTTACAAACCTTGTTTGCAAGTCTTGGTACGACAAAACAGTCAAGCTATTGCATATAAACATCCTTCAAAAGGTTTCCGTTAAGGAAAGCGATTTTGACGTCCATCTGCCATATCTCGTAATCGAAATATGCAGCAATAGCAAGAATTATCCGAATGGATTTAATCATGGCAACGGGTGAAAAAGTTTCATCGTAATCAACACCATGTCATTGACGATACCCTTTCGCTACAAGCCTAGCTTTGTTCGTTTGTACGTTGTCATCCATGTCGGTCTTCTTTGAAGACCCATTTGCAACCAATATGCTTTACACCTTCTAGTCCATCAACCAGTGTCCAAACTTGGTTAGTGTACATGGAATCCATTTCGGACTTTATGGCCTCTTGCCATAAAGCGGAATCGATATCTTGTATCGTTTCTTCATATGTTGTCGGCTCGTTATCATCAATAAGATTAATATCTACATAAGGTTATATCAGAAACCCATACCTCTCAGGTTGTTTCCTGACTCTCTTCGATCTACGCGGTTCTTGTTTATTCGAAGATTATTGTATAGTCTCATCCCTGATTTCCGGTAAGGATTCTATGTCAGGAACAGTATTACTCTGATTTTCATCGAGTTCTAATTTCCTCCCACTAACCACTGTATTTAGGAATTCCTTCCTAAGGAAAACCACATATAGAGCAATAAATACTTTATTCTCTTGTGGGTGATAGAAGTAATATCCTTTGGTTTCCCTAGGATATCCCACAAATAGGTATTTATCCGATTTGGGTTCAAGTTTGGTACCTTCCAAAGGTTTGACGTATGCCCAGCAACCCCAAATCTTCAGAAATGAGAAACCTGATTTCTTTCATGTCCATATCTCATACGGAGTCTGTTGAACAGACTTTGACGGAACCTTATTCAAAAAAAGTATTGCACTGTTCAATGCATATCCCCAGAAGGAAATAGGTAGCTCCGTGCGACTCATCATAGACCTTACCATGTCAATAAAATTAAGTTTCTCCGTTCGGATACACCGTTTAATTGCGGTGTTCCAGGAGGAGTCCACTGTGAAAGAATACCATATTCTTTCAAGTAATTAAGAAACTCATTCCTCAAGTATTCGCCATGACGGTCCGACCGTAATGTCTTAATACTTTTGCCGATCTGTTTTTCAACTTCGTGTCGAAACTCTTTGAATTTCTCAAAGATTCCCAACTTGTGTCTCATAAGATACACATAACCATAACGCGATGCATCATCCGTAAAGGTTATGATGTATTCATATCCACCTCTAACCTGGCTAGACATGGGCCCACATACGTCACTATGAACGAGGGCTAACAGTTCGGTGGCACGTGCACCCTTTCTGCTAAAAGGTGTTTTAGGCATTTTGCCTAATAAACAAGATTCGCAGACGTTATATAAATTTGGATCAAATCTGTCCAAGTACCCACTCTTCGAAAGTATGGATATACGTGTCTTGTTTATGTGTCTCAGACGATAATGCCACATATAAGTTTCATCTTTGGTACTTACTTTAAGTCTTTTGTTTGTTACATTATATGTTTGAGATTGATTTATATTCAGAATATAAAGACCATTATTTGCATTAGCTGTGCAAATTTGCATATCATTTTTATACATAAAACACCCGGTGTTTCTAAATACAAAAGTATACCCGCATTGGGTTAACATAGATACAAAAATAATATTCCTAGTCAAACTAGGTACAAAATAACAGTTTATAAGTTCAAGTACATGCCCTGAGGGCAGTTCCAAAACATAAGTTCCCACGGCTAAAACAGCAACTCGAGTTCCATTTCCAACGTGGAGGTCAATCTCTCCTAAGGCCAGTCTCCTGCTAATCCGTAGATCATGCACATCAGTACATATGTGAGTACCATAACCAGAATCAAAAATCCAATTTTTAAAACTAGAAGTAGACATGTTTATTTCTATAACAAACATACCTGAAGCAGGTGCCTTGTCCGCTTTAATCTCCTTCATGTATGCCTTGTACTCACGGAAATCACGCTTCCAGTGACCCCACTTCCTGCACTGCAGACATACATCTTGAGATTTGTCCTTGGGTTTCCAGAACCTTTTGATGATTTGGCATTGCCTTCTTCTTATGCTTCTTCTTCTTCACACATTCAGTCACCTTGGGCCAAGCCTTCGGAGTCTGAGATGTCGAAGCGAACTTCGCCTCGCGCTTCTTACCTTTTTGAAGCTCTTTTTCAGCCTCTTTCAGAATGGACATTAACTCTCCAAGAGTGTCATCTTAGTTCGGCATATTATAGTTCATGATGAACCCACTCCAAGTGTCGGGGAGAGACTGCAAGATCAAATCTATCGATGTCTCAGCCTCGAAGACAATGCCCATCTGAGATAGCTGCTCGATGTCAGCAATCATCTGTGACCTGTGGTGCTCAACAGATGTACCCTCTAACATACGTGCACGGAAGAGTTTCTTCTGCAACTCATATCTTTACAATCTAAGATTAGATCGTTGAAGATCGTGCAACTTCTTCAACATGTTATAGGGATCCAATCCATTGTTCTATCGACGAAATTGTTGAGTCATGGCAGCAAGCATAATGGACTGAGCGGTGCAGTTGTCATCGTTGTGAGTCTTCCAAAGCTCACGCTCAATTATTTCCTCAGGTCCTGGCTTAGGCCCAAGAGGTTTATCTATCGTATAGAGTAACTTCTCGGATCCCAGGACAATCCTGAGATTTATTTCCTAGTCAGAAACATTCGTGCCATTGAAGACATTATCGCTCATGATTATGTTTCTGACACTGTTCTTTCCCGTCATTTTAATTACGATAGTCCAACTATCCAATTAACAATTTATGGGTACAGTCTAACCGTTAAAAGAAAAATAATAATATATTAGTCCAACTAATAAAATAATTGACGAAAAAATTTGAAAGTGCGTAAAGCTAAGTATTTGAACGAAATTGCAAATTCAATACTAGTCTCCCACTATTTTTCGGCGAGTCTCTAACCCTCTGTTGAGTACTCGAGAAATATAGTTTCCTAATGTATTATGTAATTGGGTAGAAGTTAGAATAGTGCTAGCCGGGGAGAGGAAATGGAGTGATTTGTTCTAGGAATAATTTGTGAGATATCCATCCGCATATCATTATTACTTTTTTTCCACGCCTTATTATGCTTTTAGAATGCATGCTTAAGGGTGTATAATGAGACCTAATTAAAGATAATAAATTGGTTGCCAATTTACACGCGAAAAACTCTCAAACAATATTAAGCGTTTTTCCTTCTGTTGAGTGATTCTTACTCAAAATCCAAAGCTGGCATTGGTTTGTTGGCTAAAATCAAGACCTTTGTCAATTGCGGATATGTTTGAATCATGAGAGTTTTGTTCCATATCGGTGTCTTGTCCAAGTCGTGATTTGTTGGCCAAAGTCTAGATCACTTCTTGTCCATCGACATTGATTACGAAGCTTTCCATGTCAATGGGTCATGCTTAACTAAAATCATTAAGCTTGTTGTGCCAAAGCCAAGGCTTAATTGATTTATAGGAAAAAGGTTAGGGAATATATCGGATATATTGGCATATATTATATGTATGTTTCGGACTTGGATGTCCACCTACTTGATCTAGGAATTGGATGGGATTCAATTGATCTTAGAGATCTACCTAGTTAAATATCATACAGCTTGTTGGCCAAAGTCAAGGTTGTGTATTATTTAACGGGATCCTAGCCTACTAGGAAACTAGGTTTCCCGAGTACTCGACAGAGGGTTAGAGGCTCGCCGAAAAAAAGTGGGAGGCAAGTATTAAATTTGCAAATTTCGTTTAGATACTTACCAATACGCGCTCATTTCACTTTCGTCGTTATCTATTAATAAATATATTAGTTGGACTAATATTCAATTGTTGTTTTAATTAAACAGTTGGACTGTATTCAACCTACTTCATTTATAGTTGATTATATAATTGGATTACAGTAGTCAATATATTTGAATTTTACCCTCCATTCATAGTTGATTATATATAATTGGATTATAGTAATCAATATATATTTGATTTTAACCAATAAAATTGTAATTATTTATATAGTTAGACTATAGTAATCATTACATTAGATTGTACCTGAAATCGTTGATTAAATAGTTGGACTATTAGAATCAAGATTAAATTGAAAGATTAGTGTTTAAAACATAATCCTAATGAAAATATGTTTAAACGACTTTAATTTTTCAAATTGGGAATAAAATTTCAGGATGGTCCTGGAAAATAATAAGTTACTTTATTTGATAAAATAACATATTAGATCTTAGATTTGAAACACAAGTATAATGGATTAAGCACTAAAGTACTTGTCACAAGGACTCCTTAATTTCCTAATCAGAACTAAGGATTAAATCCTTAAAGTATGATGAAGAAATTGAAGGATCTTCATAGATCTATTCTTAGATCTTAGAAGTATTAAATTGCAATTAATAACTCTTGGAGAATTAATGGCCATTCTCAAGGAGACAAAGCCAAAGTTTGCAAAACGGTAAGAAGCGCAAGGCGTATCTTACTTCGATATTCTAGAAGACCAAGGCTTGGCTGATGGCTTCTGGGGTATGGAAAAGAGCAAAGGCTAAATCATTAATATTTTCTAGGAAGACAAAGGACATATCCCAAGATGTCTACTTAAACTGTGGCAAATGGGATCACTGAAGCGTGACTGCCGTATGGACAAAGCAGACATGAAGGAATTGAAGACGAACAAGGCTCTAACTTCAAATATGTTTGTCATGAAATATGTTCACTACTAGTATTAAAATTGGATTTTAAATACTAATTGTGATACATAAATATGCATTGATGTGCAGAATCTGCTATAAGCAGGATATTAACTTCAATTGGGATTAATCTACGAATCGAAAACGGGACGAAAGTCACTGTTTTACCGTAGATACCTAAGTTTAGGAACTACCCTTCGGGTGTGAACTTAAATTAGGAAACTGTTATAATGTAACTAGTTTGACTAGAAACATTATCTCTATATCGTGTATAACTTGTTGCGAGTATACCTTTATATTATAGAACACTAAAGTGTTTTATTTTATAAAGATGATATTGAGATAAACACATTAGATATGAATAACAGTATTTATATTTTGAATATAAATAAATCTCAAACATATAATATGACGAACAAATAGCTCAAACTGATTTGATCAGATAAGAATTATTTATGGCAATGTTGTCCATGACACATTAAACAAGACTCGTATATCCACACTTTTGAAGATTGGATACTAGGACAAATTTGATTCCATTCAAATGATGTCTACGAATCTAGTTTATTAGGTAAAGTACCTAAAATACCTTTTACATGGTAAAAGTGTAAATGCCATCGATCTGCTAGCCCTCGTTCATAGTGACGTAAGTGGGCCCATGTCTAGCTAGGCTAGATGTGAATATGAATATTTCGTGACTTTTACGGATGTGGCATCGTGTTATGGTTATGTGTTTCTTATGAAACACGAATCAGAAACTTTTAAAGTTTCGACACGAAATAGACAAACAGATCGGCTAAAGTATTAAAACCGTCACGGTAAGACCGAGATGGAAATTACTTAAGCAATAAGTTTCTCGAATAATTGAAATATTATAATATTCTTTCAATGAGGACTCCTCCCGGAACACGTCAGTTTGACGGTGTGTCCGAACGGCGAAACCGAATTTTATTGGACATAATAAGGTTAATCCTGAGTCGCTCTGAGCTACCTTTCCTTCAAAGGATAAGCATTAATAGTGCAATACTTATTTTGAATAAGGTTCCATGAAAATCTGTTGGACAGAAATCATATTAAATATGAACAGGAAAGAAATCGGATTTTCTCACTCCTAAAGATTTGGGAATACTAGGCATACGTTTGGATGATACTAAACTATAACCCAAATTGGATAAGTGCCTAATGTAATTGGTTATCCTAGGGAAACCAAAGTATAGTACTTATACAACTCACTTGAGAACAATGTAATTGTTGCTCACCATGTGGTTTTCTTAAGAGGAATACCGATATGTAGTGGTAAGTGGGAGGATAGTAAAACTCGATGAAAATCAGAGTTATACTGTTCAAGGCACCAAGTCCTTAATGGAACTCAAGCAGTTCATCAAGGATGAAACTGCACCAGTAATTTTCGAATACACAAGAACCGCGTAAGTCGGAGGGAGTCAGAAAACAACCTGGTTATGGGTTTCTAATCTCACCTCATAAAGATGTCAATCTTATTGAGGAATACGAACTGACTACGTATGAGGAAGTGATACAAGGTATCGACTCCCTATTATGGCAAAGTGCCATGAGTCCGAAATGGATTCCATGTATATCAACTATGTTTGGACACTAGTTGTTGTACCGCAAGGCATTGTGCCTATTGGTACTATATAAGTCTTCAAGGAAGACATACATGAATGGCAACATAACAACGTACTGAGCTAGGCTTGTAGCGAAAAGGTGTCGTTATCAACATTATGTCGATTACAACGAAATCTTTTACCTGTTGCCATGGTATATCCATTTGGATAATGCTTGCTGATGCTGCATGTTTCATTTATAAAATATGGCAGCTGAACGGGAAAATCGCTTTCCTGAAAAGGAAACCTTATGGAGGATGTTGTACATCCTGAAGATTTTGTCATACCAAAACTAGCAAACAAGGTTTGCGGGTTATTCGATCCATAGAGGGATTGAAGCAAGCATTAGGTTCTTGGAACTATCATTTTGATGTAATCATAATAGTTTATGATTTAATTCAAAACGAAAATAATTCTTGTGTATATAAGAGGGTTAGTGGGAGCGCACTGACAGTGAATGTCATAAATAATGATGATATGTCATTTCTTGGAAATGATATTCCCATAATATAATCGGTGAAAGCTTGGCTTTCATGAAAAATTCTCCATATAATTCTTGAGAGAAACAACTTTTATTCTAGGAATAAAAATCTACTGGGATAGATTTAAAGTTGTTGACACTCTCCGAGAACTCGTATATTGAAAAATATATGTGACCCCGTGTCTCATACGCCTTGAGCATATGGATTCACAAACAGGTCAATCCAAGTGATAGTCACTAGATTGATATTAAGAACATCTGTTAGTATCTTAGAGAACTAAGGATGATGTCTTAAACTATGAAGAATGAGAACTTGAAGTGACTGGGATCACTGATGTAAGTTTCATAACCGATAAAAACAACGGTACTATACAGTTTGGATAACGGAACAATGAGCTGGAAATCTTCCAAGCAAGATACTGTTACCGAATAAACAATAAATACGGGTTATTGCTGCAGCTGAGGCAGCAATAGAAGCCATTTGGGTCGATAATAAATCTAATTAGATTAGATATAGTTCTATTAGCAGCTGAGCTAGGCTTCAGCGCAGGCTAAAGAATTAATGGTCTCATCAACGATCTAGATATATACTTTGACTATTCATCTGATTCGTTCGGATCATACATCGTGGCGATGTGATGATCGTATAAATCGCATCAGACGATAATCATGTAAATCCGCTGACGAAAACCTTTCCTCAACAGTTGAGCGAACCGTATATAGTTCGGGTGTAAGACACTCGAGTGATTGGCTATAGGCTAAGTGGGAGATTGTTGGACAATTATGACCCATATCGTCACTATTTGTACAGATCATGGTGTTGTTATACAAATTAACTATGTGAGAAGGAGATTGCACTCTTATCATTTGTGATTAGATCACATAGATGTATAAATGATAGGAGATCCTTATGATTAGTTCCTGGATTGAGATGATATGAGACAGTATCAGTCCTCGAAGGATTAATCATTAAATATCCCTAGTCAAAGTATTATCGAGATTGGACATCGATAATGCGTAAAAGACTGGTATTACACTTGTGCGCGTTGTGAGGGCATAATAGCATAGTTCTAATATATTTGGGTATATTGGATACTCATGCAAGTGTAATAGGAGGTTGTGTTTACCGATGGTACGAAAATAGCTTCGCTCTGGATAGACCCCTCAGAATTCCATTGGTAGTATGACTACGTGTTTATGGAAGTCCGAAATCAGGGTAGGTGTATTTGGTCTTAACCTGAGACTTGCACCGCTAATACTTACGACAATCAATATGCTTTGGTTTTGATCGTCCAGGGCTTTAACCGGTTTTGTGTATGCCTCTGCTGGGTATATTGAGAATCGTAGTGTATTGGGTATGATGTCAAGACGGAAGTATCACTCCAGTCATAGTGGAGATGATGTCACATAGGATACGGAACTAGTACTCTTGAGTACTGCAGTCATCGGGATGATATGACTAGGTCATGTTCATCCGATTATAGAGACTAGTTACCAGACATCCGACATATGCTTCGTACGGAGCAGACACAATTCCAGCCCCAAGCCTAGCACATGACACCTGATATTGGATCGCAATACGTAATACTATGTATTCTACGCCTGACATAGATTGTATATTCCAGTAAGAATATTTCTGGAGAATTAGGTAGGCACGGTGCTTTGCTAGAAGCCAACCATGTCTTGTAAATCGGTTAGCATGAAGTACGAGGTACGCACTAAATCGGATAGTCCAATAACCGGATTTACTGCCAACATATCCAGAGGTCTCATGGGTCGCTTCCCAAAGATTCACCGATGACAGTTGACTTAAACTAGAATTAATCTGAGATTAATTTAGAGAGAGAAAATTAATCTGGGATTAATTGAGACTTTAATTAATCTGGGATTAAATGTGTTCGGAAGAGAGAGAACGCGATTAATTTGGAATTAATCGGTGAAATAAATTTAATAGTTAAATTTGATTTTTCTATTTAATTTATTCGTATGGGATAAAATTAATATATATTCGTTCGCATTTAAAGTCCGACTTTAATTTCGCAATGAAATCCAATTCATATATCGGATATATTAATATGAATTGGATTTCATTGCGAAATTAAAGTCGGACTTTAAATGTGAACGAACGGATTAATTTAGAATTAATTCGTAAACGGCATTCGTAATAAATTTACGAGGCGTCGTCATTTAATTAAATTAGATTTAATTATTTAACGACAAGAATTTGTTTAATCGGATTAAAATGATCCGAGCCGCGGTAAACATTCGTAGAATCCATTCGAATTTTGAATTCAAATGTGGGGCCTACTTTAAATGTGGTAGTTGGGGGAGTGGTTGGCATTTATGCCATACCATCCACTTTCCAACCAGCTTGAAATGGTTTTGGCAAAACCATTTACCCAACCACCTTGTTTAGGTGAAAATGGTAAATTGGCTTTTACCAAAACCACACACTCTCTCTCATTTGTGTTATGGATACACAAAACACAAAACCCTATTACACTAACCTAGTTTGGGCGTGAATGGCCTCTCACTTTCTCTTTGATTTTGTGGCAAAATCAACAAAGCTAGCACTTCAAGAAATCAACTAAGGTGATAGGGAAACCAACACAAAGCTTGGAATCAACAAAAGGAATGATCTTGGAGATCTTCTTCTCAAAATTTTAAAAGCTCAAATCCATTCAATGTAAGTAATTTCGTAACTTATAATGAATTTATGAACTCCTTTTCCTGCTTATTAGATCTTTGGCATGTTCTAGGAACACTAACAAGTATGTCCCAAAATATACATCCGGCCAAACATAGGTCGAGCTGTATCTGACGCTTTGATTAACAATCACTCGAGATAAACTAGAGGTAAGGAAAGGATCATGCCTCCCCTTTTATATTCAGAACCTCTATCTTGCTCTATAAAAAATGAGCTACAATCCATAAACATGGGAAGAAGATCCCGAAAGAAAACCCTAAAATTCTAGAAAAAGAAAGAGAGAACGTGATCCCCAAATCCTTGGAGTTCCAAATCTTTTGGTGCGAATCTAGCAACTACCCAACGTTCATAGATGCCTTACGTGCCAAACTATATAGAAAATGTATGACTTTAGAGCACAATTTGTCAATTATAAGCATATTTGAGATTATATTTTTAACACAATATCTTTGGCCGGACGTACACTGCATCCGACTGGACATGCACACACATCTGACTGACTATAGACATATATGGCCATGCTTACTGCTTTCAATAGTTTATTTCAAGCTTAGTTATTTTATGTTACGCTCGTCATCATTAATTTATGCATGTTTAGTTGTTTCATTATGCTACTTTAGTTGATAGAAATATGTTTAGTTTTATTATCCAAGATAAACTTGATATGCATGTTTTGTTCTGCTTACTGTATGATCTGCCAAGGATGTTCGACTTGACATATCGCATGTTCGATCGGACACGATGTATATCTGACCGTATGATCCTATTGTATTGAGGATGGAAACTCATATATAAGTTCCATAGGTAATTCTGAATAGACGGTAATAATGTTCGCACTCAAGATACAACTCTACGTACCACAAGGGATGGCTATTTCATTACTGTTATATTTAGAATGCATGTTTATTATATCTGTTATTGCATATGTATGCTTCTTACCTCCGGCCAGACTTACTTCAAGTCCGGCCAGATATTGATAAAAATATATGTACATCAAGTACCCAAAAATTATTTGTCCTAGCTGACTTCTCTAATCCGTTTGATTAGTTCTTTATAACTACTTTAATTATTTCTAAACATTTATACGATATTTTGTTTGATTACTATTTTTCCATTGTTGTAATAGCTTTTGAAATTTATTTGCTTTATTTACTGCTTTCATTTTTGTGTTTACGCTATTGTATGTTATGTAAACTGTTTTGCATGCTTTTGCATTATAAGATATGTGGATACCTCTTTTAAGTGTAAATATTATACTGACATCAGTAAGGGATCATTCCGAATCTAAACGGGTTTAAGATCGGACCTTACGAGGGGTGTATATACCTTAAATCATTCACAGTGTTTCATACGGGGTGGCGACTTTCATATTCTCCGGTTAGTCCTATGTGGGACTATCTATACTCTTTACGAGCTGCGAGACCAATAGTGTAGTGATCGCCGACGTCATAGATATAGTGGTAAATTCCATTTCATTCCTGGCATTATAGTTTGTTTGAGACATTATGTTACACGTCATTAAAACCATGTATATATAACTTTAAATAGGGGTGGGCGCGGTTCGGTTTGGTTCGGATTTTGCTAAAAACCAAACCAAACCATATTTTACGGTTCGGATTTGTTACCTCTCAAACCAAACCATTAAATAACGGTTTGGTTCGGATTGAAAATTTTTTAAACCAGCGGTTTACGGATTGGTTCGGTTCGGTTTACGGATTATTATATTTAAAACAAATTTTCATCAACTTAAGTGGAAAAAAAAAAAAACTAGTCTATCCAACAAATAGTATGAAGTGCTAAGGTGTAAGTTGTGACTCTAGGAAACACATGCACTCCATAAAGGATTGAAAAATGAGGCACAATTAATTCTTGTATTTTTTAAAAATTATCTTGAATAATGATGCTACCATCATTCTAATTAAGAGACAAATCCAACATCTTACTTTTAAGAATAATGATACTACTATAAAACAAAAAATTAAGAATAAAAGTATTAATAAATAAATTGAAGAATAAAAGTATTAACAAAAAATTTAAGAATAAAAGTATTAACATACTAATAAAAAGAAAATATAGAATAAAATTATAAGAAAAATACAATTTTTTTTATAAAAATATATAATTTTTTTTAATTATAACGGTTCGGTTCGGTTTTACAGGTGCGGTTCGGATTAGCTCCTGAACCGAACCGTAAACCGTTTAGGGTAGGCCAATCCGGACCGCAAACCGAACCGTTAGAAAAAAAACCGTAAATTCGGTCCGGTTTGGTTCGGTTTGCGGTTTGGTTCGGTTCGGTCGGTTTTTTTGCCCACCCCTAACTTTAAACTTATGAACCCTCATATTAGGGTCTGAAATCACTTGCATTGTGTTATGCATAAATTCATACTATTCTAATGCAATGAAAAGTGCATAAAAAAAACTCTTGGAAGAGGTGGTTTCATGATGCATTGCATTGTTTTGAATAAAAAGTTATCTTAATCATTTTGCTTTATTTTTAATAATTTATTATTTTATTAATAAAATAATAATAATACAAACTATTAATTTATAAATGTAATAATGTACTATTTACTAAAATAATTACTTTTATTCTATTAAAAAATAAAAATAAATAATAATATTAAATATTAGTACATCCAAATAATATGATATAATATATTATTATTTTAATTTTATTATAGAAAACCCATTTTGTTAATTTTATTTTTATTATTTAATAATTTAATATTTACATAATTGTTTTTTAAAAAATAAAGGGTGGGCCCAAATATAATTTTTAACATCATGGCCTCCCCATGCTCGAGCCCAAGTGGTAATATTTTTATTAAGATGTTTGAAAACTAACTCGATTACACCAATTATATAAATAATTATATATAATTTTGATTTTATTATATAAAATCATTTATATTATTTCACTATATTATATATATAATTTTTAATCATTTGATTTAATAAATAATAATTTATTATTTACTAGAAAATATTAATAAATATTAATAATTTTTTTTGTCTTCATTAATAATATTAAGAATTAATAAAAAAATTAATTAATAAAACATTAATATAATACATATGGTGCAACAACAAATATTATACAATATTAATATAATTTAATGTACATTATCACAATTCACATTGTATTAAATAATATAATATAACATAATGGCAATCCAATGCCAAAGATACTCTTAACATGTTCATAGCCCTTAATGCTTTCACCTTTTAAAACATGCCAACAATATAAATTTTAAGAAAGTACCATCCATCACCTGGGTGGGCATGAAAACAAAAGTCGATAACGGTCTTGAGTTTTGGAAGTACCTAAATGAGATTCTAAAATATGTCTCTTATTGGGAAAAAAAATATATTTTTAAACTTATTTTTCTTATATTCGTGGTCCCTAATTTTGGCCTAAATTTTGGGCTCAATTGATTGCTTATTTGGACTGTTACCTGCAAAGCCACCAGGGACAATATAAGGTCCGGTCTAACTAGTCAGATATTGTTCGTTTTGGCAACTTAGAGATTGGCTTAGCAACTTGGTCTTCTGGTCTCTGATGGTTTTGTTCTTGGTAAGCACACCCAAAAAGCCCCCAACTAATTGAGCGAATCTTTTACTTGTAAATACATGCTCAAGAACCCTCCCAAGCAATATGGAATACTACAATCCACTCTCTTGAGGCCTAATTTCCTTGTTGGTACATTTCTAATCAAGATCTGGCTTTGATACTATTTGTAAGGTCTAACCTAGTTAGTCAGATATTGTCCGTTTTGACAATCCAGGGATTGGCCCAATAATCTGGCACCTCACGGTTTTGCATTTGGCATGAATCCAAGTCTGCTCTCCAACTAGCTGAAGGAATCCCTTACTTATAAGCACGTGTCCAAAATTCATCCCTATTAGTGTGGGGTACTATATATAAAGTCTTGCTCATTTCAAAATATGGCAGAAGTAAGGTCATATACCACAAAGAAGGTTTCAGCTAGAGGTGGCAAAAAAGCTAGAGGACGAGCAGGGTCTAATACGACCTGAATGTATTTTTTTAAGGCCCGAACTTTGCTTAGGCAAAAAAAGCTCAAGTACGATCTGAGTCCGATTTTTATTAATAATTTTTTTAATTATATAAATTAATCTTTAATTATAAATACATCCATTTATAATTAAAATTTTAAGGTTTAATCTAAAAAATATTTAAAACATTGAAATTCTTAAGTTTTTCATTTTAAGTATTAAAAAAATTAAAAAATAATTATTTTTTTCAAATATAAAAATAAAAATTCATTATTAAAAAGCCTTAATTTGACTGATCTGCTGTCTCTCCAAATACCAGCACTTCTTTAATCCATAGTCTCTTCTAATACCAACACTTCTTTAAACTACCACATTTTCCATTAATTATGAGAGGAAGAAATAACAATTCACTAAGAGTGGTAAAAAAAACTCGGGGCCATGCTTTAAAATGAGCGGCCCGGTTCAAGCCCGGGCCCCGACTGGTTGCCTAAAAATTGAAAAAATAAATAAATAAAATAAATTAACTATTAATGCATTGTTTACAACACCAAACTTTTGGGCCTCTTTTGAAGCGTTAAGAGATCCTGTGGGCTTTACAGCTTGGACTCACTTTTGCGGAGTCAGTAGGGTTGAGATTTCTTTTTGAAACATTAAAAATCTCGTCTCCAAAACACTCGACCCGGACTTAAGTAAAACGGGTAAAACCCTAGCTGCCTAAAACTCTTACAAGAAATACACTTCTAGCCTCGAACTCATAACTTGACAACTAAAAACCTTTTTCCAACAAGCCACACTCATTGAGGGCGGTAGGGTTGAGATTGGCAATCTCAATTTCAGGTCATTTATGTAATCGTCTTGAATCTTTATAAGATATCAATCGGAGCTAAAAGTTATTTCGAATTCTAATAGGATTTTGGGAAAGTAATGAGTCGAGACGTATCATAGATTTAGTATGAAAATCATCCTAAATCTCAACTTGATTTTTAAGTGGGACAAAAAAAAAATCATTTGAATATTCTTATCTGATTTTTTAATTTAGAAGAAAAATCATCCCAATATCTATATCGCACGAAGATCCAAATCCAAACTAGGATTCAGGATTTTTGCCAACCCTATTAATAGGTTAACATATTTTTTTGAGATTACTAATCCATAATTCATAAAACTCGAGCTTAAGTCTCATCATTAGATGGCTCCGAGTTGTCCAAAATAAGATTTTAAGCGAGTTCCTAAAAAATATACACATAAATGAGTAACATTATATATATATATATGCTAGTTTTTGCCCGTGCCTACGGCACGGTGTCACAGAATTAAATGATTTTATTTTTTAATCAAATGATGCTCGTGCCTACGGCACGGCACGGTGTTACAGAATTAAATGATTTTATTTTTTAATTAAATGACGCTCGTGCCTACGGCACGGTGCACGGTGTTACAATATGTGGCACGTGCCTACGGCACGATGTTACAGAATTAAATGATTTTATTTTTTAATTAAATGATGTCCGTGCTTACGGCACGGCACGGTGTTACAGAATTAAATGATTTTATTTTTTAATTAAATGATGCCCGTGCCTACAGCACGGTGTTACAGTATTTGGCTCGTGCCTACGGCACGATGTTACAAAATTAAATGATTTTATTTTAACTTTTTATTTTTTAATTTGAAAATTTTGACCATTTCCATCAATCAATTCACTCTATTTCCTCCAATTACCAATGAAATGATCTGAGCCGTTAATTAAGCCACATAAAGAGAGCCGTTGGATGCACTCTCTTTCCTCCAACATCATTCTCCTTTATTATATATATATATATATATATATATATAAAAGAGTCATATTTGAATAAAAATTAAAATTTCTTTAAATTTCGACTCTAATTTTAGTCAAAACCGTCTCTGTCCATTTTTACTTCTAATCTCTTGTAGTTGGACACATTAGCTACGACTCTATTTGGTATTGTTATAAAAAAAAAAATGATGAATAAACGTATAATTGGGAAACGGTGAAATGTAAAAGTGCATTAACTAAACTTGAAAATTAGGATGCTTTTTTTTTGATTTTTTTTTTTTTATGTTGTATAAAAGTCAAAATTTTAAACTTTTACAAAATTTATTTTTAAAAAATACTGTAATTTATCCAAATTTTTTTATCATTAATTAAATATTTAAAAATTATATTTTTGATAAAAACATAATTTTATCATATTATCAAATAAGGCCTAAGTCAAATTTGATTTTTGTTTACGAATAATTATTAAGCTTCTAATTCTTTTCAAATAAATTAAAGCGCACAGAGTCACTGATCTTTTGCAAACGTGGCGAAAAACCACTGGCTAATGACGAAAAGAACAGTGAAAAGTAAACGGATGGACTAAAAAGCCCATCAAAGCAAATTAAAAGACTTTGGCAACAGTATATCCCATTTCTTTCTAGACAGAATCAATCATTTTCAATCACTTTTCTCAGCAGATTCTCTCTTCACCCCTCCTCTCTCTCTCTCTCTCTCTTTCCTAAATAATAAATATAAAATAAATAACAAAATTTACACCTCATCACTCTTAGCTTTCTCACTCATTTTCCCTCACTTTCCCTTGTATTTTCCCTCGAACCAAACGGACCTCTCCAATATTCTTCTTCGGTCACATCACACATTCTAATAATTTATTCTTGTCGTCTTGCTTCCATTCGAAAAACGACTGCCCCGATTATCATAGTTTTCTTCGAATTAATTAATTCTCAAAAAACTTTATAGCGCAAATTAAACTTTTCACGATTCGAGAGCTTCAATTTGTTTTGCTTTTCATTTACAAAGCATGAAGAAGTAAGTAATTATAAATGTGGGATTTCAATTCTATATAAGCGATTGTGTTGATCTTAGGGTTTTGATGGCTACTACTGGGGCGGCGGCGGCGCCTGGGGAGAGGGACATTGAGCTGGTAAATTATTGTTATTATTATTATTTTCATATTTTTGTTATATTCAGCTTTTACTGTTATTTTTATTTATAATTTTGTTGCTCTGAAGTTAATTTTATAGTTGATCTCTGAGGGGAAAAAGAAAAAGAAAAAGAGAGAGAATTGATGTTTTATTGTTTAAGCTTATTTTTTTATCTGTGCTATTATAAAATTTGTTGAATGTACAATGTTGAGAAGTTATTAGTTATTTGAAATGTTAATTTATTTATTTCTTTATTTGATTTGTTTACTAATGTGGGATGGCAGGTAACTCTTAAGCAAGTAGCAATGTAGCATTCAGTATTATTAATTGATTCCTTTTTATTAGATGATATTTTTATTCTCGAATAGAATGATGCTCTGAAGCTCAATCCCTTTGATGTGAATATTTAGAGAGATTTTAGTATGTTAAAGTAAGACTTGTCTTTACATATTATACCGTTTATTGTTATTATTTGCCTTATTTGCTGCTGCCACATTTTTTGTGAAGGTTATATGATTTAAAAGTATACAGAATGGTATGGTTTAGAAGTGTAAGTCATTGCTGTTGATTGATAATGGAGCTGTATTTGGGGTGATCAACTGATCATGTTTGGTGAAAGTTGGTAGTACTGTTTTTTTTTTTTTTTTTTTTTTTTTAAATGGAAAAAGGACCTAAAATAAATAGGCTAGGGGAGAATATGTTTTGTTTAAAACTTTCCATTATAAGGAGAATAATAGCGTGCGTACGCTTGGCATGAATTGAGAGATTGATGCTAGAGAAATGTTTTATGAGGAAAAAAACAGAAGTTAGATTTGGAAATAGGAGATTTAGGCTTGAGTCACTGATAACAGAGTTCAATAGAGTGAATATCACACATTTCATATCTCCACTCCAAAGCAGATAGCTAAACTGCATAAGTAAAATGGTTAAATACTGAACGTGATCTTGATATAGCTATATCACCGTATCATTGTTCACCTTTTGCTGTCTCACAGGAGGATCTTATTGAAATAGATGGTATTTTGGAACTTTTTCTTTAATAATATAGCTATATCACCATATCATTGTTCACCTTGTGCTGTCTCACAGGAGGATCATATTGAAATGGAACATATTTATTAGTCGAATTTTTGCTTTAATAACTCGTTAAAAATAAAGGATTCTAGCCACAGTAGTGTTAGCTAGATTTGAATTTAGATAGTTAACAAGATATATTTTAAATAGACCAACATTTTTATATGAAGTGAATATTATTTATGACATTCTGATTGAAAAAATGCTAATAATCATATCATAACACATTCCCTTACATAGATGTTAAAGGAGCGCCTCAAAAGCACGTAGGCGCGCCTCAGGCTCAAGCTCAGGCGCCTCGTGAAGGGTCAAGTCATGCGACCTTCATCAAGCGTGTGCCTAAGCACAAAGACATGCTTCTGAGATACGCCTAGGTGCTCCTAGGCACGCCTCATAAAAATGTGTGGAAAGCCTTACTCGAATTGACCCACCTAATCCGAAATCAAGTTGTATAATATTTCTTTACTAAATTAAGATAGATTTTGAGATGAGCTTTAAATTTCGACAAATACATTAATTTGAATTATTAGTATTTGTATTATTGTAATTGTTTTTGATATATTTTCAGTGATTTCTCTTTGTTTTAGTCGGTTGGATATTTATATTTTTCTTTTTGCAATTTGCGGCCCACCTACATTAGGCACGCTCCTAGGCCCTAGGTCCCTTTGCGCCTTAGTGCTCCTTGCGTCTTTAACAACACTGTTCCCTTACCAGTATTGCCCACTCTGCTAGTGTATTATATATTAAAAAGAGATAAAGGCTTTTAGAGAAAGAAACCCAGAAAACTGCCTTTGTATGTGAACCATTTCTCATTGCATTTCTTTAATCTTTGGCAGACTAGTGCAGATAAGAAATATGTGATATTCCCTCTGTTTTGATATTTTTCTTTCTTATAGTTTCTAGAATCATACTTTCAGAATAAGTTCTTGTCATATATATGACGAGTTGATGTTCCTTTTATTTAAAATTCAGTTTTCTGTGCTCTTAGTTTATGTTAATTCGAATTCTTGGTTTTTTCTTAATCACAGGCCATTACTGCTCTTAAAAAAGGAGCACACTTGCTAAAGTATGGGCGTAGAGGGAAGCCAAAATTTTGTCCTTTCAGACTGGCCAATGTAAGATTGAATATTTTGGATTTCCAGTAATTTTTTTTTTAGCTTTTCTTACTTTCTAATAAACTGAAATCATATTATGGATTTTCATCAGATCATGGTATGTGCATCTATCATTTTATGGATTCTTTTATTTCTTTCTTATGTAGATCAGCACATAATATCATTCATGTGAATTAATTGTTTGATGTTGTGTTACTGTATGAAAGGTTATAAATTTAGTAAACTTTACAAAGTTCACCCATGTGGTTAAAAATTTGAATTATTGTCTATGGTAGCATCCAAGCAGGCTTTATTTGACTCCTAGAACTAATGCAGTAACTGCAGTGCTCAACTTGGTCCGTGAGTGATGACTTCTTATTCCAACCATGTGTCATTAACTATGTGAGTCAGCTTTTCTTGTAGGAGAGCATCTCGTTATCCTTTGAGTACTGTTAGAGCTTAAATACTGTGTTAGACCCTTACCTAATAGATGAAGTTCTCATGTAGAGGTTACTTAACATGGTATCAAAACCTTTTTGACCAAGTGGTCTTGTGATTGAGTTCCCCTATTGTTAATTAATCAAATGATGATAAGCTGTGTTGTGTTTGCTGTTTAGTTTGTGGTGTGTTCTGTGGTGCAGGTGCAGTGTTAGAGCTTAAATATTGGAAGTTACATAATATATTAAAGTTATGGATCTAGCAGTAACTTGTAGAATAGCTATTAAATATCGCCAAGAAGGCAGTGCTAAACAACTCTGTGACAGAAAAGCTTACGCTTATAGGTATGCTTCAAAATGATATTTAATATCTAACACACCACTGACATTTACTCATAGATCAAACACAACAAAAACTATAAACATAACTCCATTCATGACACAGATTATAATCAATCAAATAAAGGGGGGAAATTAGGATTTATTGTTAGATTATATTCAACCAAGCATTTAATATGGTGTTAGATTATATTAAACCAAGCATTTAATAGTGTAGTTGTGTATTTAATATGGTAGTTGTATAATGCCTATATAAAGACCTCTCATTATAGTTCTAAACTCAAGCAAATGTTAATAAAGATTTTCTTCACAAATTCTCACATGGTATCAGAGCCAATCTTTCCCTGTGTTCTAGTATCTCTCTTTTAGAGTCGTCGTTCAAGCTGGCGTGTGGGGAACACACGCCGCTATATACGTGTGAACCTCACGCGCCGCATCTTCTTCGGCATTCTTGAAAATACCAATGACTATGAAATGCTCAGTTCTTATCGGTTATTTCTCCCTTATTCGCACCAAGTTCCGCATATGATCTTTTTTCGGGGTTTTGTTATGGGGTGATTTGGCAAGTTTTCTTTAGATGTTTTAAGCTGTTCTGGAATAGTTTAAATTTTTCCCACTTTGTATTTTCCAGCGATGTTAAACCATCCAAACCTCTTCATCTGTTCTCATTTTGCATTCTCCAACAGTGCTTTAAACACCCTAGTCTCTCTGTAGTTCTTATGCTGATTTCATCTGTAACAAGTTTGGTGCATATAACATGTATGCTTCAGCTTGAGGGGGAGTGTTGGAATTAGTTGGGAAGCTAATTAGTATTTATTGTTAGATTATATTTAACCAAGCATTTAATATGGTGTTAGATTATATTTAACCAAGCATTTAATAGTGTAATTGTGTATTTAATATGGTAGTTGTATAATGCCTATATAAAAGCTTCTCATTGTAGTTCTAAACTCAAGCAAATGTTAATACACATTTTTTCACAAATTCTCACAATATTTAATATCTAACACACCACCGACATTAACTCATAGATCAAACACAACAAAATCTATAAACATTAACTCCAATCATGACACAAATTATAATCAATCAAATAAAGGGGGGAAATTGAACAAAAACCACTTGGTCAAGCTGGCTCTAATACTATACTATTAAGTTAACTTACTCCAAAGCTTAAGCTATAGGAAAGAACTTATTTTTCTCTTACACGTGTATAAGGATTAAGGTTATGGGAAGGACAATGGCTTCTTGACGAGACAGTTGTTTCTATAAAAAGAACTTTATATATTTTATTAATGTCAGATGGAATTACCTTGATTGATATAAGGCCATATTGGAGTTCAAGAAACCTTACTAGGATTTTTTGGTTAGCAGTTCGGTTTCATTATGTCCCTACAGCTAATTATTTTGTTGTCCTATAGGCTATATAAAGTTTGACTGTGATGTTGGACATCCCTTCTTGCCGGTAATATGTGAGGCAAGAAATATGTACAAAGTTCCTTTGATACTTTTTGTAAATACATTCCTTTACACGAATATAACTGAAGATTAATACAACAATGAAAAAGAAATGAACAAATCATAGTTTTGTGGCAAGGTTTCTTGTGATTTGTCTTGTAAGTTTTTCCAGTGTACTATTTGCTACCTATCCTGTTACATATCTCTTTCCTTAATGAAAGAAAAGAGAGAACCTTCAGTTGTAGTATCAAATGATCAATAATGCAAAAAAAAAGAGAGAACCTTCAGTTGTAGTATCAAATGATCATCTTGAATAGTTCATGCGTGAGCTTGTGCGTATGAGTTCACCACAGACACAATGTTACTTTGAATCTACTTGTTACAAGTCCTCCAAGTACTTTCAGTATAAGTTTTTCTAAACTTTACCCTTTCTTTAATTCATCCAAGGATTTGGCACCTTTTTGTCAAGAATCATGTAACATATAGGTATTCACATGCTTTTGATGTTTTCTGCAAATGAAACCTCCTCAAATTTGTCTATACTAAAGCAATGTATGTTGTATGCCATCTTTATGCTTTGTTCAGGATGAAAAAATTCTGATATGGATATCAGGAAAAGAAGAGAAACACCTTAAACTAAGCCATGTCTCCCGAATTATACCTGGTCAGCGTACGGTAAGTTCATACATGTTGAGATCTCCTCACTTCTTGCAATGTGCATAATGTGGTAATTATATATCATGGGGAAAAACAATGCATCTGTCATATTTGGTGTACATAAAATTTACAGCTGCCATTTAGTTTTTGCTCAACTGCATAGAATTTTGTGTGGATTTCAGATGGTGAAGTTTTATGTTTTTAACATATTATAATTCGTTATCACTTTGCACTTTTGAATATAAAATTGAAAGAAAAGATTTATGGGGGTGTATGTGTGTGAACATGTAATAAATATTTCTATTGTTTCCTAGTGGCTATTGAATATATTTTTTCCGCATACTGTTTTATCAACAATTACTGCATTATATTGTGATTTTTTCCTTGAAATAGTATCCTTTATTCTCTCTTTTTGTTTTGAGATCAACTATCAAGAGTCTAATTTAAAAAGAGCAATCCTGAGGCTTAATGTTATTTTACGTGTCAGCTTCATATTATATTATTCATGATTAAATTCTTGAATGATTTGATAACTTTGTTGCTGGCTATCTACATTAAAACTGAAAACTGCAATCGCGTGATGGGCAGCGTCATAAATGTTTGTTCTTTTATCTTCTACTCCATGATTTATCTTCGCTTGCATTATGGATGACTGAAAATGAGGAGATTCATATATCTTTTTCTCATTTTTGCATCTCTTTTATCTATAAAGGATTCAAATGCTGCTCATCTTCTCTAGTGTAATTTGAAGTTCTCTAGCATTATGATGTATACTTATTGGTCATTCTTGTTTTTGTTATTGCAGCCAATATTTCAGAGGTATCCTCGGCCTGAGAAAGAATATCAGTCTTTTTCTCTTATCTATAATGACAGGTCTTTAGATTTGGTAAGCAAATTCATTTTTGGTAGCCATATATTCAGTAATTTTCCTCGGTAAACTCAGGTGGTGTCTTATTTTTTGAGTCTGCTCCCGGCAATTGTTAGATGATTTTTCCTTTTATGTTATTTAATAGATTTGCAAGGATAAAGATGAAGCTGAAGTCTGGTTTACCGGTCTAAAATCAGTAATATCCCGTAGCCATTATCGGAAAGGGAGAGTGGGGTCAAGAAGTGATGAAGTCTCATCTGGAGCAACTAGTCCTAGAGCGCACACACAAAGGAGTTCTCCTTTGAGCTCTCCATTTGGTAGTGGTGGTAGCTCGCAGAAGGTTTTTTTTCTTTTGCCTCTTCCCTTTGTGCTATGCTGCAGTTTTTGTATGTTTCTTTAAAAAAAGAGGAGAAAAAATTGAAACATGGGGAAAAAAAGGAATACTGCATTTTTTTGTGCATTTAGTGAGATAACTTTCTTGTTGCTGATATAGGATGGATTGGATCCCCTTCATCTTCATACTTCTTACGGAAGTCCTCCTAAAAATGTTTTGGACAATGCATTATCTGATGTAGGATTATATGCTGTGCCTCCCAAGGTTTTACTTCCATCTGAATCAGCTTGTGGGTCAGTTAATTCTCTGTCATCTGGATGTTCAGATGGAAGAGCTGGGCACTTAAAGGGCTTGAGTGGGGATACTTTTAGAGTGAGTTTATCAAGCGCTGTTAGTTCATCAAGTCAAGGATCTGGTCATGATGATGGTGATTCGTTGGGAGATGTTTTCATTTGGGGGGAGGGCACTGGTGAGGGCATTTTGGGTGGGGGTATACAGCGGTCTGGAAGTTATGCAGACCTTAAGATGGATTCTCTTGTTCCTAAGGCTGTGGAATCTACAGTTGTATTGGATGTTCAGAATATAGCTTGTGGTGGACGACATGCTGCTTTGGTAACTAAGAAAGGAGAGGTTTTCTCTTGGGGAGAAGAGTTAGGCGGCAGACTTGGACATGGTGTAGACTCAGATGTCTTGCATCCAAAGCTCATAGATTCTCTTAAAAATATCAATATTGAACTTGTAGCATGTGGAGAGCACCATTCTTGTGCTGTTACACTATCTGGGGATTTGTACACATGGGGTGGTAGCAACTGCAACTTCGGGCTTCTTGGACATGGGAATGACATGGGTGTATGGCTTCCCAAAAAATTAAATGGACCTCTGGAGGGAATTCATGTTTCATCTGTTACTTGTGGACCTTGGCACACGGCTGTTGTAACATCTGCAGGGCAATTGTTTACTTTTGGTGATGGCACATTTGGTGTTTTAGGACACGGGGATCGTAGAAGTGTGTCAACACCAAGGGAAGTGGAGTCCCTTAAGGGCCTCCGCACTGTGCGAGCAGCTTGTGGTGTTTGGCACACTGCTGCTGTTGTTGAAGTAATGGTTGGTTCTTCAAGTTCTAGCAACTGTTCTTCGGGAAAGCTTTTTACATGGGGAGATGGAGATAGAGGTCGTCTTGGCCATGGTGACAAAGATGCTAGACTGGTTCCCACTTGTGTTGCCACTCTTGTAGAACCCAACTTTTGTCAAGTTGCCTGTGGACACAGCCTCACTGTTGCGCTCACGACTGCGGGCAATGTATACACAATGGGAAGCCCTGTTTATGGTCAGCTAGGGGATCCTAAAGCCGATGGGAAGCTCCCTACTCTTGTGGAAGGGAAGCTTACTAAGAATTTTGTTGAAGAAATAGCTTGTGGTGCTTATCATGTAGCAGTTTTAACTTCAAGAACTGAAGTTTACACCTGGGGAAAGGGTGCGAATGGTCGCTTGGGTCACGGTGACACTGATGATAGAAATTCCCCATCATTGGTTGAAGCTTTGAAAGATAAACAAGTCAAAAGTATTGTTTGCGGCACTAGTTTTACTGCAGCAATATGTCTTCATAAATGGGTTTCTGGTGTTGATCAATCAATGTGTTCCGGATGCCGCCTTCCATTTAATTTCAAAAGGAAACGTCACAATTGTTATAATTGTGGACTTGTATATTGTCATACATGTAGCAGTAAAAAGTCTGTCAAGGCCTCCATGGCACCAAACCCCAACAAACCTTATCGTGTCTGTGACAATTGTTTTGGCAAACTGACAAAAGCAACTGAAACCAACTCTTCATCCCATTCAGCTGTGAGTAGAAGAGGAAGTATGAATCAGGGACTAAATGAGGCTGTTGAACATAGTGAAAATTTTGTTTCAAGATCACGCATCCAACTTGGAAGAAATTCCTCTATGGAATCATTGAAAAAAATTGAGAGCGTATCTTCCAAAAGAAACAAGAAACCAGAATTTAACCGTACTTGTCTTATGCCCCTTCCGAATGGAGTTTCACAGAGCAATGCTCTTAATAACTCTAAATCTTCAAATCCATTATTTGGGTCTACCAAGAAGTTTTTTTCAGCTTCTCTTCCTGGATCAAGAATTATGTCTCGTGCAACATCACCTACATCTAGAAGATCAAGTCCACCTCGTGCCACAACACCAACCCCAACTCTTTCAGGACTTGCGTCACCAAAATTTGTTGCAGATGATGCTAAGAGAACAAGCGAAGGTCTAAGCGAGGAAGTTATTAAATTAAGGGCCCAAGTATGTGGTTTATCCTTCATAATCTCAATCATCTATGTTTGGAAATTTTCTTGATTATATGATTCTTGTGTTTTTTTCTTCAGAAGTCATGCAATTTTCAATTAAAGGAACTTGCCATTTCTAGCCAAGAATTGATGCATATGTTTGACCTCAAGATATGCATTAATATACAAGCGTTTAAAATGTGTAAGTGTGATTTATTGACAACAGCTGAGCATGTTTTTCTCCTAAGGAAATATTGGAAGTCCGTTGTTTCAATAGACTTGGACAGTAAAACTTAACACTGTTCATGGTATTTTTGGTACAAACAAATTATGCTTCATGATTAATTTTTAGTTCCTCCAATTTTTACATTTCCTAGGAACTTTCTTTATATATTTTAACTTAATACTGGAAAGATTATTTTGCAATTGTCATCATCTAACAGGACCAAGTGTCAGACTTCGCATATCCTAACTTGGATTATTTTTAATGACAATTAATTATAGATTTATAGTAATATGAAAAATAGCAGTTTTACTTTTGATTATATATTTGCGTTTCTAGAGTATCATTGTCATTGAAGGCTTATCATATTCTCTTCATTTCTCATGTTAAAGAGGACCAAAACTAAGAACCTTCTACCTGTATGGCTCTGCTGCCTATTATGGTTTTAGCTCATTTCTGGATAGCGCTCTGTATGGGGTGCTAGATTGGCTATGCTAATTCCCAATGTTATGTAGGTTGAAGAACTTACTCGTAAAGCTCAACTTCAAGAAATTGAGCTCGAAAGAACAACCAAACAGCTGAAGGAGGCTATTGCAGTAGCTGGGGAAGAGACTGCTAAGTGCAGAGCAGCAAAAGATGTGATTAAATCTCTTACTGCCCAAGTAAGTTCGATATTTCTGTTTCTATTCTATACAAGCTACCTGCAATTCTTTTCAGTTCAAGTGAAGAAGTGTTCCTCTGAAGAAGACAGCGCATTCTCCCAAATTAAGATTACTGAAGTTCATCTTAGAAATAGGTTCAGTGACTTGACTGACTTCAAATTTAGCAAACTTAAAATGTAGGATGAGTATAATTAAACTGGAGTGATTGTTTAGATTATTGCATTATATGTGTATTAAACTGTCTTATGAATTGCATTATATATGTACTGTTGAGAACTTGATGCATTATTTTGGAAAGTGGGCCATTCTGAATGTGAGTTCCAGTACAGAAAGCTTCAAAGCTTTTGGAATATTGTCCAAAAGTATCAGGAATGTCTAGGTTGACATGGATTTTGTAAAATAGTGTTTTGGCAACACAGATGGTCATCCATATTATGGGGTAAAAAGAAAAAGAAAAATCTGATTTTATTGTCTTGAATGTAATATTTAAGATCCTATCAGTGATTGATATGTTGCGTTCTATTGTTAGCCAAATGATTCCTTCTTTTTCAAATATACAGGATATTAATTTTATGAAAATGCTTTTAGTTATAAAAATTTTATGTGTTCAAAGGATCATCTCTAAGTTGTATCCAAACTCAAACAGATAAAATACTTTTTAATTTGAACGTGTTCGCTCTTGTTTATTTTGCCTTTCTTTCATTTCTTTCACAACTTCTTTGAGTTTAGCAGCCCTGATCTACCCTCTGATTTCTCGTCCCTGTATTGGCTGCTGTCTACTTCTCCACTACTGACCTAATCTTCATCTCCTTGTTGAGTAATTTCCCGTTTGGTATGATTTCTCTATCACCGAAAAAGCCTTTATTGCCAAAAGCTCTTTTCTTTTTCAATTGGTTTCAATTACAGAAGAGCTTATGGGGATAGAAAAGCTGTTTTATGTCTAATGGGAGAAGCTCAATTTTCGAGCTTTTTAAAAAAGGCTAAATTGTCTTAAACACCTTTACTTTAATTCAAAAATTTTGTCATCTCTCCCAACATAACCTTACAAAACTTTCTTATCAAGGTAGTGCAACACAATTTTTTTTTTTTTTTGGATTTCTACTCATGAAAGCATGATTAGTATAAGATCTACTTGAAGAAGTTATGACAAATTGGCCCCAACTCTGATCTTCTTTTGTCTTGTACCTCTCAAGTTATATCTAAAGCTCTTTTATCTAGGTTACATTTTAGTTTGTTTCAATGGACTAGCAGAAGTTTTTTGATATAGATGAATGCATCATCAGATCCTTGAGAGAGACCAGACATGTTTCACATATTCTATATCTTTAAAAATAAAGTTTCTTGGCTAGGTCTACGACTTTTAGCTAGTTTATAATAGCTATTTTGCTAACTGTATCTGATGTCAACCTCTTAGAAAAGAGTTTTCACAGCATCCATATGTGCTGGGGATTAAATTATGAAACTGGACCAGAACACGGCATAGCCTGGTGCCAGTGGCTCTCTGTTTGGCTAGCATGGCACAGCGTAGCCTGGTGACCAGTGGCTCTTAGTTTGGCTGTGATCTGCCAAATTCTAGATTTGCAGATGGGCAGTGCTGGACAGTGGTTTCCGGGCTCGATGCTGGTGTGGCATGCCATCTTGCCTGGCTAAAACCAAGATATCGTTTAGTTGAAAAAAAAAAAAAAAAAATAGAAAAGTATGAAAAAATGAGGCCAGCAGCTTATATACTTCCTTAATCAAAAGAAAGATTTGTGGGTATATTTATATCACACTCGGGAAGTTTCTTGAAGCCAGTCTGACTGACATAGTGAGAGCTGCTCCAATAATCATTACCCTTCATTTGTTTTAGTACTGAGTTACTCGCTTATAATCCAGATAGTATTGTTATTTAAAACATTTTGTAACTAAGAGAATTTCTTGATTGGATTTATTCAACTCCTCTTAATTCACGGTTGATGATTGATTTTTGATAGTTGAAGGACATGGCTGAAATGTTGCCTGTTGGAGCAGTGAGAAACACCAGTTCAACCTCCTTTTTTCATTCTAGCCCAACTCCTGTTTGGGATGTTTCTTCTGCAGCAACTGAGCAACCTAGCAGTCCTTTGTCTCTCCAGGGTGCAATTCCAAATGGATCAAACAGCTTGATAATTTCTAATGGATCAGACTTGGTGACAATCGCACATCAAGTCAAACTGAAGTGTCGCATTGTGAAGCTACAACAAGAAACAAAAATAAAACATTGAAACTGAACCTGAACAGGTGATGAATGGGTTGAACAAGATGAGACCGGTGTGTATATTACCCTAGTTGCTTTGCCTGGAGGCGTCAAAGATCTTAAGCGTGTCCGCTTCAGGTATTTCATAATCAACTTCAAATCTGGATTTTAGTTTGACACAAGTCTGCACTTTTGTGGTCTGTAGAGTTTCCCATGCACATTTGCTTGTTCTTTTATCATAGATCGTCACTACCCTCTTTTATAGTCGTTTATTTTTGCTTCTTGCTCTGATTATGAAATTTTTTGATATTCCAACCGTTTCATCGTTATTTACATGTAAGATATTCTTACGAGTAAATTAGATATATCTTTCAAGTAATCGATCCTTCTTGTCTACAATCACATGTGCAGTCGAAAGAAATTCAGCGAGAAACAAGCCGAACAGTGGTGGGCAGCAAACAGAGCTCGAGTATATCAGCAATACAACGTTTCCATGGTTGACAAGTCTAGTATAAGCATAGGGAGAGAAGGGTTAGCTCATTGATCTGCCACATTCAAGGTCTGCTTTAAGGAAAAAAATCAGAAGCTGGTGTTTTAGATTTTAGCTTCTAAGATTGAAGGATGCATCGATCTGGTACTCCCGATTTTGCTTAGAGTGGGAGTGTGGTAATTTCTTCCCTCAGTCCCGGTTTCTCTTTTCAATTTCCTGTAAATGTATCCATTTTTTCCCCGGATTTTGCTTAGAGTAGGTACGACTTGTGGAAATTCTCTGTAAGTAGGCTCCTGGCAAATGCAAAACAGTTTATTGTAAATTCCCAAGGACTAGACTATAACTAAGACTTGGACACCACGTTATCGCTGAAGTGAATTTTCCTTCCTTTCCATGTTTTACTTTAATTCCGAAATTTGCTTATTTGGGTTTTGTTATGTGCAGCAGCATTGCTGTTCTATTGTTGTTAATTGTCATTTACAGGTACTTGAGCCAAGCTTTTAAAAAAAAAAAAAACAAAACAAAAAAAAAAAGGGATTACAAATCCTAGTCTAATTAGCATTATAAATCCGTGCGCTGAAATGCGTTAGGCGCTAGTTGGTCAACGATCCAGCGCCTAGGCAATAGTCAGCAAACAGTTAAAACTTAATATTTTCTAACATCATAAATAATCGAAATCATATAAATTTAATTAAAATGTAATAAAATATAAAATCAAATTTAATCAATCATATTAAATATCAAAATCTCTGATTAATCCATGAAATATCCTTTAATTAAGTCTAAAAGTAGAGTTAAAGTCAAAGTTGAAGTTTTTCATCCTTTAAAATTAGAGTTAAAGTCAAAGTTGAAGTTTCTCATCCTTTGAAATTAGAGTTAAAGTTACTAAATCTTTTCTAATCATCCTCTAATTCTTCTTCATCCAGTTCAAATTCATTATCCTTAGGTTATTCATCAGAATTAAAATCTTCTTCATCAAGTTCTCAATATTCAGCATTCCTAGCGCTTTTCCAATTTTGTAACGTTTCATCCACCCCATATACTTCTCCAACCATCCCTCAAGTAATCCCCGAACCAGGCTCTACTTCATCATCATCATCAGATTCACCATCTTCAACTACTGGTAGCAATTTGGGTCAGGATTCGTTTATTCGTTCGATTTTATTTGTTTTAAAGCAAATACGGGTTTGAAATATGGATTCGTTTAATCAATGGGTCAATTCGATTTAATTCGTTTATTAAACGAATCGAATATGAATTTAAACTCATTGATTCGTTTTCTTATTTTCTTTTACTAGTTATTGTTATTTTTCTATTAAGATTTGAGAAATTATGGTTAATATTTAAAAATAATAATATTATCGATATTAGTGTTGGGGTTTTGGGCCAAGGACGCGGCAGAGGCGGTATTCGGGCGAAATCATAATTTTAAAACTTTTTAAATTACCGAATAAATTATTCAATATCTTATATGAATAATTCATTCATATTTCACCTAAACATATTTATTCGATATCAAATAACGACATAAATAATTAAGAAACATCGCAAAACTTTTACGAAAACAGTTTTCCGTAAAATGGCATAAAACGCGTTTTTGACCGAACTGACCACCCAATAGACATGATGTGTTAGATAATATGACCCATAGCATCACTATTTGTACAGAACATGGTGTTATACAAATTAACTATGTGACAAAGGAATTGCTCTTTTATCATTTGTACTTGGATTACCGGGATATATATAAATGATAAAAGTTCATATGATTAGTACCAGATAAATAAGATATGAGACAATATTAATCCACGTAAGGTTTAATAATTAAATATCCTTAGTCGTAGCATTATCGAGATTGGACATCGATAATACGAAATAGACTAGTATTACACTTGTGCGTGTTATGGAAACATAATGACATAGTTCTCATATATTTGGGTATTGAATACTCATGCAAGTGTAATAGGAGGTTCTGTTTACCGATGGTACGGAAACAGCTTCATTCTAGATAGACCCCTCGGAATCCCATTGGTAGTATGACTATGTGTCTATGGGAATCCGAATCAGGGTAGGTGTATTTGGTCTTAACCTGAGACTTGCATCGCTAATACTTGCGACAATCAGTATACTTTGGTTTTGGTCGTCTGGGGCTTTAACGGGCTCTGTGTACGCCTCTTCTGGGTATACTGAGAATCATAGTGTATTGAGTGTGATGTCAAGATGGAAGTATCACTTCAGCCATATGAAGATGATGATCACGCAGGATGCGGAACTGGTACTCTTATATGTTGCAGCTATCGGGATAATATGACAAGGTCATGATTATCCGATTATAGAGACTAGTTACCAGAGATCCGATATATGCTTCGTACGGGGCAAACACAATTCCAGCCCCAGGCCTAGCATGTGACATTCGATACTGGATCGTAATACGCAATACTACGTATACTACGCCTGACAAAGATTACATATTCCTTTAAAGAATATTTCTGGAGAATTGGGTAGGCACGATGATTTGCTAGAAGCCAATCATGTCTTGTAAATTGGTGAGAACATGGTACCGGGTACACACGTATTCAGATAGTCCAATGACCGAATTTACTGCCAACATATCCAGAGATCTCTTGGGTCGCCTCCCACAGATTCACCGATGACATTTGACTCGAACAACAATTTAATCTGGAATTAATTATGAGAGAGAAAATTAATCTAGGATTAATTACGGTAATAAATTTCTAGGATTAATTAAAAGAAAGAGAATTAATCTGGGATTAATTGCATCAAGAATTAATTTGGGATTAATTCAACGAGAAAAGAAAACGCGATTAATTTGGAATTAATCAGTAAAATAAATTTAGATTTTACTATTTAATTATTTTATTGGGCTAAAATAATATATTAGATATATTAATTGGAATTAGATTTCAATGCGGAATTAAAATTGGATTTTAATTCAAGCGAACGAATTAATTTGAAACTAATTCGCGAACGACTTCCGTAATAATTTTGCTAGGAGTTATTGTTTAATTAAATTAGATTTAATTACTTTGCGACGGAAAATTCATTTAATCGGATTAAACGAAACCAAGCCCGAAGTGTATTGAGTAAGCCCACTTGAATTTTGAATTTAAAGTGGGGCCCACCACTTACATTACTTGTCATTCAAGTTGATGGAAGTGGTTGAGAGCTTTAATAAAAGCTTCTCCAACACACTTTGTTCTTTATTTTGCTTTTGAAAGGCATATACACATTTTATGTGTGTTGACTTGGTCAATTGGTTTTAGAAACACAAAACACAAAATTCTCTCTCCATTTTCTTCTCTTGGCCGAAACTTCAAGGCTTCTCCATGTAATTTTTGTTACAAAAATTCAAGCTTGCTAGCACATTTAGAGTCAAAGGAAGGTGATAGGGAGACTCACCCGAGAGTTTGGAACTCGATCTCAAGCTCCGAAGCTTCCAACACATCCAACAAAGATAGAAATTTTTGAAATCTCATCAACCAATCATGTGAGCATTCAGCAACTCTCTTGGTAATTCACACACAAAATCACTCTTAGTTGATCTTGGCATGTTCTAGAAACACTAACAATGGTATCAGAGCAAGATCTAAGTTTGATTTGAACCTAGGGTTTGTAAACTTTAATTTGGGATTTTTATGTCTGGAGCTTGATTTTCCTAAATTGGTTGTTGGGTTGTGTTTGAATGATGATAAATTGGATTTTTGCATCCTTAATTTTGTGAAAAATTGATAGGATCAATTTTCCCCAAATTGTAACCCTTGCCCTAAATTTATGGACCTAGAAGCTCATGAGAATTTTTAAAATTTGACATATTAGATGTGTTGTTGGCATGATAGAAATATTGAATGTGATTTAAATAGATTGAAATCAAGTAGAATGAATTTTTTATGCCTTAGCCGTGAGCCTTGATGCATGTTAGAAGATTGATGTTGCTTCAATTTGTGTTAGACAAGAATTAGAAATGTAGAGCATGATTAATTGAATTAATTAGTATTTTGGAAGCATTAGAATAATTATAATTATGGTAATTATACTTGAGTTGAATTAATTTTTAATTTGGAATAATGAATTAATTTATCTATTGTATTTGGGCTAAATGGGCTGTTAGTGTTTCTAGAACATGCCAAGATCTCTAAGTTGTGATTTTGTGTGAATAAATCAAAACGGAGTTGCAGAATACTCACATTGATCGGATTGAGTTCAAAACTTTTTCCTTCTTTGTTGTGAAAGATTTAGAGCTTGAGATCGAGTTCCAATAGCTAGAACAAAATAAGCCCAAAATCGCCCTCCAAGAGAAGCAAGATTCGGGTTAGGAGAGAGAGTTCCATTCGGTCTTAGTGAGACAAGGTTGTAACATCCCGCCTAGGCCAGGATGCTACCGGCAGGAGACAGGAGAACCCATCTCCATAAGCTTCTAATTCTAACGAAATTTTGACATGATGTATTCGTAACATCATGCAAACTGGCCTGTAGCCAGCATCCAAATACACAAGAACTCAATCATCTCGGCCTCAGGCCGGAAACACAACATCAAGGCCTCAGGCCTGAATTCAAAGAAGAAAACAAATACTCGGCCTCCGGCCAGAACTCAAAATTTAAAACTATGCTTTAACATTACTTATACAAATGATATGCAAATACAAAAACAAACTAAACAAAGGGCCGTGATGACCCATAACTTGACCCAGGACTCCCTTGACTGCAATTGGGGCGATCCACTGTCTTCAAAGTCTTCACCAAGCACCTGCTGATCCCATAAGACAGCTACTATCCTGCAAAACTATCAACGGAAGTGGTGTGAGTCGTAATGACTCAGTAAGTAATCATACAAACATCAATAAATCTAATTTAACTTATAACTTATATCGTTTATTTTTGTGTTAACTGCTATTAGTCATTCATCTGTACATACACCTCTATATATATATATATATATTAACTTTTACCAAAATCCATTTAATTCATCATGTTCGACTTCACAACTAATAGATTATGATCCATTTCACTTCTTCTGTGATATTCTGATTCTTCTTTTTACCTTTTTTCGGTATACTCTGAGTTAATTCTAAATCTGACAATTATTGCAGCTTTCTTTCTTTTATTATCTTGAAATATCATCAAATCGGATAATTAAGACTTATCTCTGTTAACTATATAATTCACTACCACTATTTATGGCTACATGCATGTATTATTATTATTTCATCATGACTAGGATCCTTACAGTATGTACTTTCTAGATATGCAAGCAACTCATCCAATCAACCTTGACATGCATGCACTAAAAATAAAGTCATGCTTATATGCACTCGTGCCTCACAAATGCTAACTATATACTTATGAATATGAATGAAAATCTATAATCGTGCATTAACATCATCTATATGCATCTCAACGAATTTCTAGGATATATGAGTTTATATGCATGTCTTATAAACTGTACTTACTTCCTTTTTCTGGAAAAGTTGTTTCTGAAAAACTCTGTTTCTAAAAACTTCATTTTTTAAAAAACTGTCTTTAAAATAACCGTTTATGAAAACTCTTATTTAAGGTCTGAGTTCTGAAGTCTAAATCTTGAAAACCTGAAAACTTGTACTGAAGATCCAAAAACTAAAAACCGAAAATACTTGATGCCCAGGACCATAACTCAACTGCGGCATCTCTGCAAACTGAAAATCAAAATCTGAGAAACTGTTTCTGAAAATCGTGTACTGAAAAGTTTGAAAACTGGTATTGAAAACCTGAAAAACTGTGTTCTGTATGTCTGAAAACTGAAGAAAACTCTACGTCCAGGACCATAACTCAACTGGACGTCTCTCTACACCCATGACCATAACTCAACTGGGTGTGCTCGATGCCCAGGACCATAACTCAACTGGGCATCTAAAATCAGGATTCGGGACCCTGGACCCCTAGTCCTGCTCTAGGATCTGAGAGCGTCCCCTCAGTCCTCCACATGTGCACATACGTCTAACCGTCAATTCCAAACTATACAACTGGGATGGGTCAAATCCCAAATCCCGAATCCAAAGTATCCGTCAATTCCGAACTATATCTCAAGTTACATACTGGGGTGAGTTTTTACCTCATGCCCCGAAAACCATAAAATCATAATCTGCAACTCAAACTATAAAACATTTTCTGAAATACGATTCTTTCAAAAGCATTTGAAAGCTTCCTTTAAAACATTTGAAATTATTGAAAACCTTGTTATCGTTTGCTCATCTGATGAAAACTTAAACACACACACACATGAACATGCAAACATGCATTCTCATGCTTTCCTTTACCCTGGTTTACTGGTTATGATATTCTCTTACTACTATATGCTCATATATCGACAGAACACTTGTTCAAGCTAAACATGCTAAATCATCTTACATTCATACATATTTACATTTATCTATCATATATATATATATATAATATATATATATATATATATATATATATATATATATATATATATATATATGCACGCATCAAACTATCACAACTTGGCTGACCTATATAACTTACCTTGCTAGTGGCTCACAGTCAATACGTTGCACAATTTATATTTACAAGCATGCATTCGAAACACTACTACTATATCAGATATCAAACATATATAAGTTCCAATACCTTTATTCTTAAACTTCTTTGCCGTTTTCTAGCTATCAATTTGTGTTCAGACCTTTCAAATTATAACCTTTATGTATTCTCGTGTTATGCATATTCTATTCGTTCATGCTCTTTATCACTTTATACACTCATATCTATCTTCATATTGCTAATGTTCTTAGATAACGCATAATTGACAACTTCCTTCTTATCTCTAGTTCATATCTGATTTTTCCATTTATAATTCTAATCCCATTCCCTAGGGTGTAGTTTCTACATCCTCCATACCCAAGTCTCAAATATATTAGGTTTATCAGTATTTACTCTCGCTTCCTGTATACGCTTATACACAGTCATTCTTGTATTTCAATCTAAAGCTTACTGATGACTGTTTATTTATATACCTATCTACATACATTTCTTTACCTCTAAATGCTCATGTCTGTCTTTTACTCATATATGTCTTTAGAACTACTTATTCTTATCTACATGTACATACAATACACTTGCCTCCTCTTTCTACATTGATCTTTATATATATAAATATATACAAGATTCATACGTATCACCTTATTTAACTTTATTGTGTTTATAATGCCGAACATCATTAAACATTCTAAGCATTCATAGTATGAGTTACTTACCTGGCTAGACGAACACTCCTAATCCCGGTCCGATCTGTCAAACAAGTAACAACGCAAGGTTAGTACCGCTATTTGCGGAAACTTCCAACTTATCTAAAATAACTACGGGTTTTCCTCGGAACACCCGAATCAACTCTAATACTACGATCTAAGCTTCATTACTCTACAACATATCTTTTATACTATTCAAACTAGCTGGATAGCCTAGAACCTCGTTTTACGCGTTTGCGGTAAATCTTGCGGAAAAGTTTCCGCAAACGCTACGGAAGAGTCTCGAACCCTCCGAACTACTCCAGAATTACCTAATTACCCTCCCAATATCATTTTAATACTATTTCCCTGATTACGATCTACTATGCTCAGTTGCGCGAGAAAAGCCGTTTTACCGGAATATCGCTAAATCTACCGGATCGATCATATCTCATCCGATTCACCCCGGATTCTACCACATTTATCGTTTTAACATAATAAGACATGTCCAATTCATTTCATGCAAATTCGTTACACTACGAAACTACCGGAAACATCCGAATACAATTCGATATACTTGAAAATAACAAAATCTAAACGGAGAGTCGTACCGAAATTCCGAGGCCATATTCGGACTCCCCTCGGCCATACGAACGCGCGCTGGTGTAGATGAAATTCCGATCGGAGCTACCGTTCGAGATGGGTTTACTGTTCACCGAGCCTTCTTCTCTCGTTTCGCGTGATTTCGGCCAAAGTTCGGTGAAACCGACTCCGCAAACTCGTAGTACTCTCCGAGGGCTTCGTTTTGGTAGGTGGCTCGGGCCGTGAGATGACCCGACGACCCGGGATCGACCCCTTCACCATGCACGAATTTCCTCCCTCTTTTCCCACTGTGGCCGGCGTGACTTGGCCGTTCGCCGGCCACCAGAAGATCCCCCATCGCCGGACGATCACGGCGCTACCGGTGCGCCGGCCTGTCGCCGACTGGAAGCTCGCGGCGTGATGGTTCCCAAAGAAGACGTTTAGGGGTCGGGTGGGGATAATTGGGGTTTTTGCCATTTTGCAATTTAGTTAAACTACAAGGCTTTATATACACTTTTGGAAAATATCATTTTAGCCCCCGGGAAAATTACAAACCAGCCCCTAATCTAGAACCTTCTGGAATATCGAAATTTCGGAGCCTTTCTGATGCGATTCTCGAAAAGTATTCAACACGAAAGTTGTTCGTATCGGAAAAAAAAACGAGTCCGATGGTCCAAAAATTAGCTCGATCGGAGTTCTTTTGCTCTGTTCGTGACCAAAACAACAAACTTTACGCGTTTTACGAAAATCGCGTAACTGACTTTTGATCCCACGCGTTTTCCAACGCGACAAATATTCTTAATATAATATTCCAACCCATATATCACCACTTGAACTCTTATTCTCCCTCATCCTCATGCTCCGAGACTCAAACAGCCGTCCGAGAATCTTCTGGAACAGGTCTGAAAATTCGGGATGTTACAAAGGTCATTCGGCCAAGAACCATGGCCATTTGGCCAAGAAGAGATCCAATCGTCCAAGGTAAAAGACCAATCGTCCAAGGTAAGGGCCATTCGACCAAGAGAAACAAGGCCAATCGGCCAAGGAGAGAATGGAGAAATGAGAGCATTTTGGTTTCCTTTATTTGTTTTTAAAAAACAAGTTACACATCACCCTTTTCAAAAGGTGTATATGTTATTTAAAAGGAAATTATAAAGTGTGTTGGAGAAGTTAGCTCTTAAGGCTCCCAACCACTCCCATCACCATAAAGTGACAAGATGTCTATCACTAAAGTGACTAGTGATGTAAGTTGGTGGGACCCACTTTAAAATTCAAAATTCAAGTGACATGCTCCACACACTTCGGGCTCGGGTTCGCTTAATCCGATTAAACGAATTTTCCATAGCGACATAATTAAATCTAATTTAATTAAATAATAATACCTAGCAAAATTATTACGGAAGTCGCTCGTGAATTAATTCCAAATTAATTCGTTCACTTGAATTAAAATCCAACTTTAATTCCGCATTGAAATATAATTTCAATTAATATATCTAATATATTATTTTAGCCCAATAAAATAAATTAAATAGTAAAATCTAATTTAACTATTAAATTTACTTCACCGATTAATTCCAAATTAATCGTGTTCTCTCTCTTTGACAAATTTATTCCCAGATAAATTATCAATGCAATTAATCCCAGATTAATTCTTTCTCTTTTAATTAATCTTAGATTAATTTATTGTCGTAATTAATCCCAGATTAATTTTCTCTCTCATAATTAATCTCCGATTAATTTTGTTCGAGTCGAACATCATCGGTGAATCTTCGGGATGCGACCCAAGAGATCCCTGGATATGTTGATAGTAAATACGGTTATCAGACGATCCGAATACGTGCGTACCCAATACCACGTCCTTACCGATTTATAAGACATGATTAGCTTCTAGCAAAGCACTGTGCCTACCCAATTCTCCAGAAATATTCTGTAAATGAATATGTAATCTTTGTCAGGCGTAGTATATATAGTATTGCGTATTACGATCCAGTATCGGATATCACATGCTAGGCTTAAGGCTGGTCATGTGTCTGCCCCGTACGAAGCACATATCGGATCTCTGGTAACTAGTCTCTATAATCGGATATTCATGACCTTGTCATATTATCCCGATATCTGCAGCATACAAGAGTACTAGTTCTGTATCTTACGTGATCATCATCTCCATATGACTAAAGTGATACTTCCATCTTGACATCACACCCATTACACTACGATTCTCAATATACTCAGAAGAGGCGTACACAGAACCTGTTAAAGCCCTCGACGACCAAAACCAAAGTATATTGATTGTCACAAGTATTAGCGATGCAAGTCTTAGGTTAAGACCAAATACACCTACCCTGATTCAGATTCCCATAGACACATAGTCATACTACCAATGGGATTCCGAGGGGTCTATCCATAGCGAAGTTGTTTCCGTACCATCAGTAAACAAAACCTCCTATTACACTTACATGAGTATCCAATACCCAAATATATGAGAACTATGCCTTTACACTTTCATAACACGCACAAGTGTAATACTTGTCTATTTCGCATTCTCGATGTCCAGTCTCGATAATACTATGACTATGGATATTTAATGATTAAACTTTAGTATATTAGTACTGTCTCATATCTTATTAATCTGGAACTAATCATAAGGACTTTTATCATTTATATATCCAGATAATCCAATTACAAATGATAAAAGAGCAATTTCCGTTGTCAGATAGTTAATTTGTACAAGAACATAATGTTATGTACAAATAGTGATGCTATTGGTCATAATTGTCCAACAATCTCCCACTTGGCCTATAGCCAATCACTCAGGTATTCTACACCTGAACTATGTACGGGTCGCTCAAAACCTCTACTTAGAAACAGCTTTCGTCAGCGAATTTACAAGGTTATCATCTGATGTGATTTATTCGATCATCATATCGTCACGGTGTATGATCAAACGAATCAGATGAATTAGTTGAAGTACATACTTGGATCATTGATGAGACCGTGGTTCTTTAGCCTGTGCTATTGCCTAGCACAGCTGCTAACAGAACTACTCCTAATCCAATTAGGATTATATATATCCAAAATACTTCTTTTGCCGCCTCAACTGCAGTAATTTTTCACTTTTGTTATTTATTCGGCAACAGTATCTTGCTTGGAAGATTTCCATCTCACTGTTCCATTATTCAAACTAAATAAGTACCCTTATTGCGACTTAAAGTCGTCTTTATCGGTTTGGAACTTGCAGCGGTGAACCCAGTCACCTTAATTTCTCATTCTCCATAAATTAAGAAAGCATCCTTAATTCGTCCAAGATAATCAAGGATGTTGTTTATATCAATCCAGTGACCATCACTGGATTGGCTTTATAGCGTCTACATATGCTCATAGCATATGAGACATCAGGTCACATATATTTCAAAAACGTACGAACTCTGGGAGAGTTGTCAGCAGCTTTCTGTTGGGGTTGGTGCTCACAGCGTCAATTCCCGATTGTATTTCTGTGTAAATACTTATGTAAAACAATATTATTATGAATAATATATGCAGTTTCTTTAATATAATGAATCTTATAAAGTGGTAAAGACGTAATGACCTTAGAATGATTAGTCATGATACAGTTGCAAAAGCGTCGCAACGGACATTGAGTAGTATCATGACGTTGTCATTCTGAGACTGTTCCTGGTCAAGGTTTACACTACTTGGTCAGTATAGTAAACCCGTTGAGACCGGTACAAGTCGTATACTGGAATATATGATTCCAATGGTTTCTCAATGAACCATAAGTCTTGGAGACTAGTATAGACGTGTAGGTGTTTATAGCGGATAAACACTGAACGACTCACCGAAGATTCTTAATGGATGGTACACCAACGTCAATAAGAATCTTCTTGGGTTGAGTAGCACTTGTGATTCTTAGACTTGAGATGCCATTGTGGGCACATGAGACATCTTATACACTTAGATGGCAGTCACGTCACCGATCTATTAAGATCAGACCTACGCCTGTTCGTTGGGTGTAGATAAATCCTCAGGGTGTCCTATGAGTATCAAGATAGGATCCGTCAGTTCTGTGTACCAGAGCATAGGTAGTCCATATAATTAGCAATCAGATAAAACCATGGGCCCGTGGTAAAGTTTAGAAGCTAGTTCTAAACATTCTTGTGATATTGCTAATAGAATAGTCGATTGGATAATCCACATAGAGATTTGACGTTTACATCTATATCTCTGGGATACATCTGGATACATGTGATGGAGGAATTAAACATTTGCCATGACCTCGACCTGTATGATTCAGCCAGTTTATCCGTGATCGTCATAATTTACGGGTGGATAAATTATGGACATGAAATTGGATTTCGTGACGGATATGCCTGAATCTAGAGAGTCTCAATAATGAAATAAACTCGTAGAGCACTAGAGCAACATTAATAAATAATATTGATTGTTTATAAAGTCGTTTAAAGGTTAAACGCAAATTACATGTGTAGGGACCCCATAGTCATTTACTTAATTATTGTGTATTTACATTTAATGCTTGATTAATTTAAATACACATTAATTAATTGTCAAATTGAGATATTGACTTATATCATAAAAGAATATATGTATTTGATATTTAATGTAAATATAATACATATATTTAATATATTTATATTTAATTAATTAATTAATTATTTAATTGTTAAATGATTAATATAATTAAAATATAAATATCTTAACTTTAGATATTTGCTTTGAAATGATTAAAGTTGCCTTTGTTGACTTTATTAAATATATTTAAAGTTGTTTTTAGATATTTAATTTACTTTATCAAATGATAATGAAATGAATTTGAAATAAAAGAATGCTTACAACTACAATAGTCACAAGTATCCTTCATCACACATGCTTTACACTTTCATCAAAACTTCCATCAATAAAAACACAAAGAACAAAGAAAGAATTAACCTAAGATTAACATAGATTAAAGCCTAGAACGTAAGGAACAACTTCCTTACTAATAGCAAGTTCAAGAAACTTACTAAAAATCCAAGGTTTTTGATTTTTGTCTTTCTTTTCCTCAAGCTTTCTTTCTTTCTTTCAATGGAGTTTTTGCTTTAAAGTGTATTAGGTTACAAATGAAAGTGAAATAAAAACAATATATACTTGTTTTACTTTAGTCTTGGCCGAATTTGGCTAAGCCAAATACAAGATAATAAATTTCAATTTCATTTCACCTTTCATTTGATAAAGCAAATTAAATATCTAAAAACAACTTTAAAGATATTTAATAAAGTCAACAAAGGCAACTTTAATCATTTCAAAACAAATATCTAAAGTTAAGATATTTATATTTTAATTATATTAATCATTTAACAATTAATTAATTAATTAAATATAAATATATTAATGTATGTATTATATTTACATTAAATATCAAATACATATATTCTTTTATGATATAAGTCAAATATCTCAATTTGACAATTAATTAATGTGTATTTAAATTAATCAAGCATTAAATGTAAATACACAATAATTAAGTAAATGACTATCGGGTCCCTACACATGTAATTTACGTTTAACCTTTAAACGACTTTATAAACAATCAATATTATTTATTAATGTTGCTCTAGTGCTCTACGAGTTTATTTCATTATTGAGACTCTCTAGATTCAGGCATATCCGTCACGAAATCCAATTCGTGTCCATAATTTATCCACCCGTAAATTATGACGATCACCGATAAACTGGCTGAATCATACAGGTCGAGGTCATGCAAAATGTTTATTTCCTCCGTCACAGGTATCCAGATGTATCCCAGAGATATAGATGTAAACATCAAATCTCTATGTGGATTATCCAATCGACTATTCTATTAGCAATCTCACAAGAATGTTTAGAACTAGCTTCTAAACTTTACCACGGGCCCATGGTTTTATCTGATTGCTAATTATATGGACTACCTATGCTCTGGTACACAGAACTGACGGATCCTATCTTGATACTCATAGGACACCCTAAGGATCTATCTACACCCAACGAACATGCGGAGGTCTGATCTTAATAGATCGGTGACGTGACTGCCATCTAAGTGTAGAAGATGTCTCATGTACGCACAATGGCATCTCAAGTCTAAGAATCACAAGTGCTACTTAACCCAAGAAGATTCTTATTGACGCTGGTGTACCATCCATTAAGAATCTTCGGTGAGTCGTTCAGTGTTTATCCGCTATAAACACCTACACGTCTATACTAGTCTCCAAGACTTATGGTTCATTGAGATACCATTGGAATCATATATTCCAGTATACGACTTGTACCGGTCTCAACGGGTTTACTATATTGACCAAGTAGTGTAAACCTTGACCAGGAATAGTCTGAGAATGACAACGTCATGATACTACTCAATGTCCGTTGCGACGCTTTTGCAACTGTATCATGACTAATCATTCTAAGGTCATTACGTCTTTACCATTTTATAAGATTCATTATATTAAAGAAACTGCATATATTAATCATAATAATATTGTTTTACAGAAGTATTTACACAGAAATACAACCGGGAATTGGCGCTGTTAGCACCAACCCCAACACTTTCTAGATCTATCCCAGTAGATCTTTATTCCTAGAATAAAGCCTGCTTATCCCAAGTATTCCATGGAGAATTTAATGAAAGCCAAGCTTTCATCGGTTATATTATGGGAATGTTATTGCTAAGAAGTAATATATCATCAACTTATAGGACATTCACTGTCAGTGCGCTCCCACTAACCTTCTTATATACACAAGAATCATCTTCATTTTGAATTAAATCATCAAAACCCTGGTTCCAAGAATGAAATACTTGCTTCAATCCATAAATGGATCGATTTAACTTGCAAACCTTGTTTACATGTTATGGCACGATAAATCGTCAGGATATTGCAAACATCCTCCAAAAGGTTTCCGTTAAGGAAATCGATTTTGAATCATATTTCATAAATGAAATATGCAGTTATAGCATGCATTATCCAAATGGATTTAATCATGGCAACGGGTAAAAGATTTCTTCGTAATCGACACTATGTTGATGAAGATACCTTTTCTGTACAAGCCTAGCTATGTACATTAATATGTTGCCATCCATGTATGTCTTCCTTGAAGACTCATATAGTTTCAATAGGCACAATGCCTTCTGGTACATCAACTAGTGATCAAACTTGGTTGGTATACATGGAATCCATTTCGGACTTCATGGCACTTTGCCATAAAAGGAGTCGATACCTTGTATCACTTCCTCATACGTAGCCAGTTCATCTTCCTCAATAAGATTGATATCTTAATGAGGTGAGATCAGAAACCCATACCTCCCATGTTGTTTTTCTGACTCTCTCCGACCTACACAGTTCTTGTGTATTCGAAGATTGTGGTACAGTTCATCCCTGATGAACTGTTTATTTTCCGTAAAGGAGTCAGTGCTTGAAATAGTATTACTCTCATTTTCATCGAGTTTTACTTTCTTCCCACTTACCACTGCGTCTTGGAATTCCTCTTAGGAAAACCGCATGGAGAGCAACAATTACATTGTTCTCTTGTGAGTTGTATAAGTGCTATACTTTGGTTTCCTTAGGATAACCAATTACAAATAGGCACTTATCCGATTTGGGTTCTAGTTTGGTATCATCCAACGTCTGCCCAATATTCCCAAATATTTGGGAATGAGAAACCTAATTTATTTCATATTCATATCTAATATGAAGTCTGTCTAACAGATTTTCATGGAACCTTATTCAAAATAGGTATTGTACTGTTTAATGCGTATCCTTAGAAGGAAATTAGTAGCTCAGAGTGACTCATCTATTTAAGTATTGTCTATCATGATATGACCGTAATGTTCTAATACTTTTACCGATCTATTTTCTTACTTCGTGTCGAAACTCTTTGAATTATTCAAAAGTTTTGTGACTTGTGTTTCATAAGATACACATAACCGTAACGGGATGCCACATCCGTAAAGGTTATGAAGTACTCATATCCACCTCTAGCCTAGCTAGACATGGGCACACTTACGTCACTATGAACGAGGGCTAACAAATCGGTGGCACTTGCACTTTTACCAAGTAAAAGGTGTTTTAGGCACTTTGCCTAATTAACTAGATTCGTAGACATCATTTAAATTAGAATCAAATCCGTCCAAGTATCTACTCTTCGAAAGTATGGATATATGAGTCTTGTTAATGCATCCCAAATGACAATGCCACAAATAAGTCTCATTTGATTTACTCAATTTGAGCTATTTATTTGTCATATTATATGTTTGAGATTCATTTATATTCAAAATATAAAGACCATTATTTACATCGAATGTAGATATCTCGATATCATCTTTATAAACAAAAACACCCGGTATTTCGGAATATAAAGGTATACCCGCAACGGGTTAAACTAGATACAGAGATAATGTTCCTTGTCAAATTAGATACATTATAATAGTCTCCTAATTTAAGTGCATGCCCAAAGGGCAGTTCCAAAATTCAGGTTTCTACGGCCAAAACAACGTCTCTCGTCCTATTTCCGATTTATAGGTCGATCTCATCTGAAACCAGTTTCCTTCTTATTAGTAGATCCTGCACATCAGTACATATATTCATGTACCACATCTAGTATCAAAAATCCAATTTTAAAACCAGTAGTGAACATGTTTATAACAAATATTCTTGAAGCCGGAACCTTGTCCCGCTTTCACTTCCTTCATGTCTGCCTTGTCCATACGGTAGTCACACTTCTAGTGACCCCGTTTACCACAGCTTAGGCAGACAACTTGGGATATGTCCTTTTAAGAAGTTCTAGTTGTGCATAACGGATTGAGCACTAAAGTTATCATCACAATGAGTCTTCCTAAGCTCATGCTCTACTATACGCTCAACTTCGGGCTCATGCTCGAGAGGTTTCTCTATCAAATAGAATAACTTCTCAGCTCTCAAGACTATCCTGACGTTTTATTCCCAATCTGAAAATTAGAGCCGTTTAAATACATTTTCACCCAGGATTATGTTCTAAATACTAATCTTTCAGTCATCTTGATTGCTATAGTCCAACTATCCAATTAACGATTTCAGGTAAATTTAAATATAATGATTACTATAGTCTAACTATATAATCAACTACAATTGATTGGTTATATTCAAATGTATTGATTACTATAATCCAATTATACAACCAACTACAAATGAAGTAGTTTGATATAGTCCAACTGTTAAATTAAAACAACAATTGAATATTAGTCCAACTAATATATATAATAATTAATGACGAAAAAATGAAATGAGCGCGTATTGGCAAGTATCTAAACGAAATTGCAAATTTAATACTTGCCTCCCACTATTTTTCGGTGAGCCTCTAACCCTCTGTGCGGTACTCGGGAAACCTAGTTTCCTAGTGGGCTAGGATCCCGTTAAATAATACACAACCTTGACTTTGGCCAACAAGTTGTATGAAACTTAACTAGGTAGATCTCTAAGATCAATTGGATCTCATCCAATTCCTAGATTCAGTAGGTGGACATCCAAGTCCGAAACATATATGCCAATATATCCAATATATTGCCTAATATTTTCCTCTAAATCAACTAAGCCTTGGTTTTGGTACAACAAGCTTAATGATTCTATTTAAGCGTGACCCATTGACCTTGGAAAGCTTCGTAATCGATATCGATGGACAATAAGTGATCTTGACTTTGGCCAACAGATCACAACTTGGACAAGACATGCGATATGGAACAAAGCCTTCATGATTCAAAACACATCCGTGATGGACAAAGGTCTTGACTTTGGCCAACAAACCAGTGTTGGACAATTATGACCCATAGCGTCACTATTTGTACAAGATCATAGTGTTGTTGTACAAATTAACTATGTGGTAAAGGAAATTGCTCTTTTATCATTTGTGATTAGATCACCAAGATATATAAATGGTGAAAGGTCCTTATGATTAGTTCCTGGATTGAGATGATATGAGATAGTATCAATCCACGAAAGGATTGATCATTAAATATCCCTAGTCGTAGAATTATCGAGATTGGACATCGATAATACGGAATATACTAGTATTACACTTGTGCGTGTTATGGGAGCATAACGATATAGTTCTCATATATTAAGAAGGGAATTATCCTTTTACCCATGTCGTACTGTTTAAATATCATAGTGCTTAAAAAACACCATCAACATCTTAACTGTTGACGGCGGATTTTGGTCTCAGGGCAATATGAGAATATTACTCCCGAGGTAATCCTCCCTCAATAGTGAATTTGTTTAGTTTATGGTGGAACCAAAAGCAAACTTAGCAGAAAGAGCAGATAATACGCCAATCGACAAGGAGTTTTAACGTGGTTCGGTGGATTTTGATCCCACCTACGTCCACGGGCACAAAAAAGATGATACTTTTATTACTGAAATATGCTTCTCGGATCTGCTCTTGTGTTTACAAATCTAATCACAATGAGATTGATGATGATTCTGATGCCTATCTTGATCTCGATCTTGATGCTGATGCCCTTTTACACATACTCTACCCTTCTATTTATAATGATGAAGAAATCAGATTCCTTCTGTTACAAGAATTCCCAGTCTGAGATGGTTTCCTTTTCCTACAAGGTTTCCTAGTTGAAAACTTCCCATACTTCCTTTATCCCACTAGGACTCTGGCTTACCAGCTTACCCTTCGAAAATAAGATTACTTATCATCTTACCTTGTAAGGATATGATACTTTGTTTTCCTGTACGTGTTATGCTCGGTTCGTATGTGGTCGGTTTTCATATGGTCGGTCATGATGGTCTTTTGTTCTGAGATGCTGCTGTCGATCTGTTAATTGTTCGGTACTCTGAACCAAAGTGCTCGGTCATTGATCACTTGTCCCTACCCGACCACTTACTGTTTTGGCTCCTGGTGGTCGGGCCGGTATTTAATGATCTTGCTTAAGAAGGGAATTACCCTTTTACCCATGTCGTACTGTTTAAATATCATAGTGCTTAAAAAACACCATCAACATCTATCCCATAGTTCTCGGTAAAAATGAGTTTGCGAGTTGATACCGGGAACTATAAAAAAAGATGGTGTGCCGATGAATCCGTCGGTGGTCACTCCAGGAACCGCAGAGAAAAATGCCTTGGCTACAAATATGATCCTTCTTGCCACCTTCATGTGCTCAGTCAACGAGGATCCCGATATCTACCCGTGGAGAAAAATGTTTTGCCCTTATGCTGATGACGATCGATTCGGTGGGACGTAACCCGTCCCGAGCTGATAAGAACATTTGGCTCTGGGGGAATATTACATCCCCAGTCCAAAGAAGCTGACTCGGTGGGATTTGGCCCGACCCCGAGCTGAAAGAAAGACTTGGCTCTGGGGGAATGTTACATCCCCAGTCCAAAGAAGTCGACTCGGTGGGACGTAACCCGACCCCGAGCTGAAAGAAAGACTTGGCTCTGGGGGAATGTTACATCCCCAGTCCAAAGAAGCCAACTCGATGGGACGTAACCCGACCCCGAGCTGAAAGAAAGACTTGGCTCTGGGGGAATGTTACATCTCCAGTCCAAAGAAGCCGACTCGGTGGGACGTAACCCGACCCCGAGCTGAAAGAAACATCGATCTCGGCGGTACAAGAGCAGACCTGAGCCGGAAAGAAACATCAGTCTCGGCGGTACAAGAGCAGACCCGAGCCGATTAACCAAGAGGCCTCGGTGGAATGAATCCAGCCCCGAGCCGATTAACTAATTGGCCTCGGCGGAACAGATCCAGCCCCGAGCCGTTTACCAAGTGGCCTCGGCGGAACGAATCCAGCCCCGAGCCGTATAACCAAGTGGCCTCGGCGGAATAAAATCCAGCCCCGAGCCGTATAATCATTTTACTTAGAATGGAAGGGCGTCAACCTTTGAAGCCCTATCGAATCTGACTTGGGCGTCCCCTTGTCAGACCGATGAAAAAATAAAAATAAAACTTTGGAAAATAAAATCAAAAAAGTGTAAACAACAGCACAGATACCTCAGAACAGCGTCCCGTCCGAGGTCTCCAAAACACAATTCTGAATCTTTCAATTCAGTGTCCCGGCGAACCATGATTTGGATCAAAGAGCTTTTTGAACGGTAAGGGCACATCCTCTATACTTCAGGTCTCCATGGAGCTTGTGTATTGTTTGAGGGCTCCTCCTTACCACACTGGAGCAAGCATACGCTACGAGGGCACAATCTCTCCTCGTGCTATACTTCTCTTGGATCCAAGTGATCAATTTGGCGAGGATCAAAGAGTGTCCGGGATACTAAGGGCACATTTCTCTTTAGGTCCGGTGTCACTGGAGTAAGCAATCGCCACGGGGGTATCATCCCTCCCCGTGCTAAGCTTCTCACGGATCCTATGCATCGAGTATGTCCCTGGATATTCTGGGGACCCCGAGTTTAAAAGAGATACTTGGTTCCGGGGGAATGTCCCGTCCCTAGACCAACGAGCGTGACTCGGTGGGACTTAAACCCGACCCCGAGCTGAGAGAGAGATGGCTCTGGGGGAATATCCCATCCCCAGACCAAAAGAGCGTGACTCGGTGGGACTAAAACCCGACCCCGAGCTGAGAGAACCACTCAGCTCTGGGGTGATGTTCTGTCCCTAGACCAGCGTGCATGACTCGGTGGGACGTAACCTGTCACCGAGCTGAGAGAGAGCTGGCTCTGGGGGAATGTCCCATCCCCAGACCAAAAGTGCGTGACTCGGTAAAACCCGACCCCGAGCTGAGAGAGAGATGGCTCTAGGGGAATGTCCCATCCCCAGACCAAAAGAGCATGACTCGGTGGGACTAAAACTCGACCCCGAGCTGAGAGAAGCACTTAGCTCTGGGGCAATGTTCTGTCCCCAGACCAGCGTGCATGACTCGGTGGGACGTAACCCATCCCCGAGCTGAATAATCTCGTGGCCTCGGCGGAACGTAATCCAGCCCCGAGCCGTATGACCAAGTGAGTAGAGATCCATGAGTGCCCGAGTTTTAAGGGTATTTTCCTCATTATGCTCGATAACACTGGAGCAAGTAAACACTATGAGGGCATAATCCCTCCTCGTGCTATGCTTCTCACGGATCCATTGATCAGAGAAATAGACGAGAATATAGTCTTCGTAGTGGCAATTCCATAATAGCATTGATATTGAACCGCTTGACGGAATCCCCAAACAAAGCGCCCACAATTGTTTTTGATATGTGAGAACGGTCATCTTGTAAAACCCTTCTGAGAACCTGAACATAAAAAACCTGTTGTGCAGTAGAAACAAGGGTCTCCAAATATATTATCACCTCATTCACATATTCATTATCATTCTGTGAAGACTCATCAGCCACCCAGTTCACATTCTCTTATCGATGACATGAAACCATTAACCCTAGTTTTGAGCATCCAGATAATGTTTCCTCTGCAGCATCACGGGATTTGTCAAGAGGAAATTGCCTCCTACTTCTCTCAGCCATTCTAATCCTTGAAAATAAATATTTAAATATTCGAGGGGTTATGCCACAACCTTCATTCAGCTTGCTTTCCACTTCATTTATCTCACCCATCATGGTATATGTTTTGCCACTACCTGTCTGACCATATACAAACATACGACTATTATACCTAGACCAGCAATTCTCCACCATGGACAGTCTAGCAACCATGGACGACTTGTCATGTGATACCATCTCGCAAGCTATATTATTAAAAGTAAATCTAGTTTCGGGATGACCAAGCCACACCAATGTCTGTGCATTTATCTTGTTTTAAGCACTGCCTGCACCCTTGCGAAACCTTCTCCATATTACTCAGCGGCCGAATTCTTATCAGCACCTGAACATTGTGATCTTTTCAAAACAAAGGATCATCAACGAGCTCGAAATGTTCCACATCAACAGAACATTCATGATTCTCAACCGAAATTCCTTTCGAAACCCTAGAAAATAAAGCCGAAGAGCTCATGCCACGCCTACCAAGTGAAACTCTCGAGTCGCCACTCCGCGCTGGAGTGTTCTGCGCCGAGCTCACCTCCGAGTGAATCTTAACGTGGCTACGAACTGAAACCCTAGGCGTACTATCATGAGTAACGACTAAATTTCCAGAAGCTTCTATTAATTTTCTATTATTGACCTGATCAGAATCTTGAGTCTCTTTACGGTACTGAGACAGATCTGGAATCGTATTCAACGACGTTCTCGGTGGCGGAAGATGAAGCGAATTTAACGAAGCTCCAAATTCATTCTTGTTTGGTTCGTGTTGCGAGGTTTTTGAATTTGATCGGTCCCTGGGAGAGTCTTTAGACATGTTATTTAATAATTTTTTACAGAATCGAAACTGTTAATTTTCTCCGATACTGTCCATTCTGCTGTTGAATTCCTTGTCGACCGGTGATTTCCATCTTCTGCCATCGTCTTACTACGCGAGTTGCTTTTTGTTGAGGTCTCCACAGATGGCGTCAACTGTTGACGGCGAATTTTGGTCTCAGGATAATATGAGAATATTACTCCCGAGGCAATCCTCCCTCAATAGTAAATTTGTTCGGTTTATGGGGGAACCAAAAGCAAACTTAGCCGAAAGAGCAGATCTGAGAAGCATATTTCAGTAATAAAAGTATCATCCTTTTTTTGCCCCGTGGACGTAGGTGTGATCAAAATCCACCGAACCACGTTAAAATTCCTTGTCGATTGGCGTATTATCTGCTCTTTCTGCTAAGTTTGCTTTTGGTTCCCCCATAAACCAAACAAATTCACTATTGAGGGAGGATTGCCTCGAGAGTAATATTCTCATATTATCCTGAGACCAAAATCCGCCGTCAACAAGTATCAATCCACGAAAGGTTTAATCATTAATATCCCTAGTTGTAGAATTATCGAGATTGGACACCGATAATACAGAATAGACTAGTATTACACTTGTGCGTGTTATGAGAGCATAACGACATAGTTCTCATATATTTGGGTATTGGATACTCATGCAAGTGATTATGAGGTTGTGTTTTACCGATGGTACGGAAAACAGCTGCGCTCTGGATAGACCCCTTCAGAGTTCCATTAGTAGTATAACTATGTGTATATGGAAGTTCGAATTTAGGGTAGGTGTATTTGGTCTTAACCTGAGACTTGCATTGTTAATACTTGCGACAATCAATATACTTTGGTCTTGGTCGTCCAGGGCTTTAACCGGTTCTGTGTACGCCTCTTCTGGGTATATTGAGAATCGTAGTGTGTTGGGTGTGATGTCAAGATGAAAGTATCACTTTAGTAATAGTGGAGATGATGATCACGTTGGATACAGAACTTGTTCTCTTATATGCTGCAGCTATCGGGATATTACGACTAGGTCATGTATATTCGATTATAGAGACCAGTTACCAGACATCCGATATGTGCTTCGTACGGGGCAGACACAATTCCAGTCCCAGGCCTTGCACGTGACCATCTGATACTGGATTGAAATACACAATACTACGTATACTACGCCTGATATAGATCGCTTATTCCTGTAAGCATGTTTCTGGAGAATTGGGTAGGCATGGCGCTTTGCTAGAAGCTAACCTTGTCTTGTAAATTGGTAAAAACATAGTACTAGGTACGTACGTATTCGGATAGTCCGATAACCGTATTTACTGCCAATATATCCGGGGATCTCATGGGTTGCTTCCCGAAGATTCACCGATGATGTATGACTCGCACTTTATTAATCTGGGATTAATTATATGAGAGAGAAAATTAATCTGGGATTAATTACGGAGATATTTTATCTATGATAAAATATTTATTAAAGAGAGAGAATGATTAATTTGGAATTAATCGATAAATTAATATATTCGATATATTAAACGAAATTGGATTTCGACGCGAAATTAAAATCGGATTTTAATTCGGGCAAACGAGTTGATTTAGAATTAATTCGCTTGTGACGTGAATAGAATTTTGCTTGTCATTATTATTTAATTAAATTAGATTTAATTACGACGTAACGGAAAATTCGTTAATTCGGAATTAACGAATCCGAGCCCGGGAGTGTTTGTGGAACCATTCACATTTAGAATCGAAGTGGGACCCGCAAGTCACATCTAGCGTCACATCATTCGTCAATCAAGTGATATATGTCTTCCACTTTGAGTGATTGACACCAGTCACTATTCATGAGTGATGTGACTTGATGGAAGTTGATTGAAAAGCTTTTTGAAAGCTTGAATGACATTTATCATTTTTTTATTTGATATTTGAATTTTGTATTTGTGTATTTGATATATAAAAACAAAACAACTCCTTCACTTTCTCCTCTCTACAACATTCGGCCATGGTGGCCTTTCTTTCCTTCTCTCCCTTTTGGTTTTGAAACCATTTTCTTCTTGTTTTCTTGGCTTGGCCGAAATCTATAAGAAGAAAGAGGATGATTTATGGCAAATCATCAAGGTGCTAGCACACAAAGAGGCATATAAGGTGATAGGGAAACCTACTTATGAGCTTGGAATCACCATTGTTGAAGCTTGGAGCTTGGAGCAAAAATGGAGGACAAATATTCACCTTGGCCGAGAACACCACAAAGGGCACAAAAAGATTTTTGTTCTTCGTAGCATCCAATCCGTTCATTGTGAGTATGATTCCGCCATTATCTTTTGAGTATTCACATGTGTTTCATGACTTTAAATGATCCTTGGACCCAACAACCAGTGCCAATCTTGGATCTTGAGAATGAATCACTCAATGGAAGGAAAACACTTAATATTTGTTAAGGGTTTTTCGCATAAATTGGCCACCAATTTATTATCATTGATTAGGTCTCATCATACACCCTTAAGCATGCATTCTAAAAGCATAATAAGGCGCGAAATAAATTAATAATGATATGCGGATAGATATATGATACAATTTGTTCCTAGAACAAATCTCTCAATTTCCTCTCTCCCGCTAGCACTATTCTTACTTCTACCCAATTACATAATACTTCTAAAGAAACCTCATTTACCCTGAGGGGAATTGGTAAGAAGAGAAATACAATGAGAAAAGAGGTAATAGGCTGGACACGCAAGTCCAATTTAATAAATTCTAAATTTATTACAATAATTTCCAAAATTGCCCTCACTCATCTAATATCTGTCTGATATACATTATTCATACATACATCCAAGTATTCACACATAGCATGTTATCAATTAATCTAATCCAATTAATTAATCTTTAATTAATGACCATCCAATGTTCATACATAGATTTGATTTGCGCGAGTCAAACCCGTTTAAGAATAAATACTCAAAGTAAATATTTTTGAATTATATCGAACTATAATTTTAAATCCAATTTAAATTATATCTAATACTAATTCATATTTAATTCTAAATTAAATAAGTACACTTATTTATGTGCCTTGAAGACTTAGATTCAAAATCCAATCTTAATTGTCTCAAAGGCCTAATTAGTATCCGATACTATTTAATTAAAGTCCAATGAGCTTTTAATTAATTCTTTAAGCTTGGGCTTTCAGCCAAAATGGATCTAACCCATAATGCCTAGGCCCATTAGGAATCACCCTATGCCATAGAATCAATTTTGGCCCATTGGGCCCAATTAAATTATTAAAGGCCCAATTATCATATTTGGAATTTATGGAAATGATTTTAGGCTCAATTAGATCCAACCAATTTATCCTAAACCAAACTTGACCCAACCAAGCCCATTAAGCCCAAATAAAATAAAATAAATTAACTCGTTATTCCAAATTACAAATTAATTCAATTCAAGTATAATTACCATAATTAATTAATTAATCTAATGCTTTCAAAACACAAATTAATCTAATTAATCATGCCTAATTCTCATATTCATGCCCAACATAAAATTGGGGCAAAATCAATCTTATAACATGCTTCAAGGCTTACGGCTAAGGCATACAAAATCATTCAATTTGATTTCAATCCAATTTAAATCAACATTCAATATTTTTATCATGCCATCAACACATTTAATATGTCAAATTTCAAACATTCCCATGAGCTTTCCTAAGTCATATAGTCAGCCAACATAAGGATTTGGGAAAATTATTCTAATCAATTTTACACAAATCCAATGATGCAAAACTCTAAGTAATCATCATCTAACATCAACCAAACATTCAATTTAGCATTTTCATGCTCCAAGCAAAATTACCCAAATTAAAGTCATGAACCCTTGAAATCCAAATCAAACTTAGAACGCTCTGATGCCATTGTTAGTGTTCCTAGAACATGCCAAGATCTCTAAGTTGTGATTTGTGTGTGAATAAATTAAAACGGAGTTGCGGAATACTCACATTGATCAGATTGAGTTCAAAACTTTTTCCTTTTTTGTTGGATGTGTTGGAAGATTCGGAGCTTGAGATCGAGTTCCAAACTCTCGGGTGAGTATCCCTATCACCTTTACTTGACTCATTTAAGTGCTAGCTAGAACAAAATAAGACCAAAATCGCCCTCCAAGAGAAGCAAGATTCGGGTTAGGAGAGAGAGTTCCATTCGGCCTTAGTGAGACAAGGTCATTCGGCCAAGAGGAGATCCAATCGTCCAAGGCAAAAGACCAATCGTCCAAGGCAAGGCCATTCGGCCAAGAGCAACAAGGCCAATCGGCCAAGGAGGAGAATGGAGAAAGGAGAGCATTTTGGTTTCCTTTATTTGTTTTTAAAAAACAAGTTACACATCACCCTTTTCAAAAGGTGTATATATTATTTAAAAGAAAATTATAAAGTGTGTTAGAGAAGTTAGCTCTTAAAGCTCCCAACCACTCCCATCACCATAAGTGACAAGATGTCTATCAGTAAAGTGACTAGCGATGTAAGTTGGTGGGACCCACTTTAAATTCAAAATTCAAGTGGCATGCTCCACATACTTCGGGCTCGGGTTCGCTTAATCCGATTAAACAAATTTTCCATAGCGACATAATTAAATCTAATTTAATTAAATAATAATACCTAGTAAAATTATTACGGAAGTCTCTCGCAAATTAATTCGTTCGCTTGAATTAAAATCAAACTTTAATTCTGCATTGAAATCTAATTTCAATTAATATATCTAATATATTTTTAGCCCAATAAAATAAATTAAATAGTAAAATCTAATTTAACTATTAAATTTACTTCACCGATTAATTCCAAATTAATCGTGTTCTCTCCCTTTGACGAATTTATTCCCAGATAAATTCTCAACACAATTAGTCCCAGATTAATTCTTTCTCTTTTAATTAATCCTAGATTAATTTATTGTCGTAATTAATCATAGATTAATTTTCTCTCTCATAATTAATACCAGATTAATTTTTTTCGAGTCAAACATCATCGGTGAATCTTTAGGATGGACCCAAGAGATCACTGGATATGTTGGCAGTAAATACGGTTATCGGACTATCCGAATACGTGCGTACCCAGTACCACATCCTTACCGATTTACAAGACATGGTTGGCTTCTAGCAAAGCACCGTGCCTACCCAATTCTCCAGAAATATTCTGTACATGAATATGTAATTTTTGTCAGGCGTAATATAAGTAGTGTTGCGTATTACAATCCAGTATCGAATATCACATGCTAGGCCTGGGGCTGTGCCTGCCCCGTATGAAGCACATATCGGGTCTCTAGTAACTAGTCTCTATAATCGGATATTCATAACCTTTTCATATTATCCTGATATCTACAGCATATAAGAGTACTAGTTCCGTATCCTACGTGATCATCATCTCCATCTGACTGAAGTGATACTTCCGTCTTGACATCACACCCAATACACTACGATTCTCAATATACCCAGAAGAGGCGTGCACAGAACCTGTTAAAGCCCTAGATGACCAAAACCAAAGTAAGTATTAGCTATGCAAGTCTCAGGTTAAGACCAAATACACTTACCCTGATTCGGATACCCATAGACACATAGTCATACTGCCAATGAGATTCCGAGGGGTATATCCAAAGCGAAGCTATTTCCTTACCATCGGTAAACAGAACCTCATATTATACTTGCATGAGTATCCAATACTCGAATATATGAGAACTATGCCTTTACGCTTCCATAACACGCACAAGTGTAATACTAGCCTATTCCGTATTATCGATGTCTAGTCTCGATAATACTACGATTAGGGATATTTAATGATTAAACCTTAGTGGATTCATATTATCTCATATCTTATTAATCCGGAACTAATCATAAGGACTTTTATTATTTATATATCTAGGTAATCCAATTACAAATGATAAAAGAGCAATTTCCTTTGTCACATAGTTAATTTGTACAACAACACAATATTCTGTACAAATAGTGATGCTATGTGTCATAATTGTCCAACATGGGCTTTGTTGGGCCAAGATTGGTTTAGGATAATTGGCTGGATCCAATTGGGCCTAAAACCATTTCCATAAAGTCCAAATATGACATTTGGACCTTTAAATTTCTAATTGGGCCTAATGGGCATAAATTGATTTTTGGCATATGGTGATTCCTAATTGGGCCTTGGCATCTTGGGTTTAACCCATAATTGCCAAAGCCCATCCCTATATAATTAATTAAAAGCCCATTGGACTTTAATTGAATAGTATCGGATACTAATTGGGCCTTTGAGACCAATAAAGATTGGATTTGGAATCCAAGTCTAAAAGGAACAATTGAAAGTGTAATAATTTAATTTGGAATTAAATATGAGTTAGTGTTGAATATAATTTAAATTGGATTTAAAATTGTAGTTCGATATAATTCAAGAATACATACTTTGAGTATTTATTCTTAAACGAGTTGGACTCGCGCAAATCAAATCATTGTTTGAACATTGGATGATCATTAATTCAAAGATTAATTAATTGGATTAAATTGATTGAATAACATGCTATGTGTGAATACTTGGATATATGTATGAATAATGTATATCGGATGGATATTAGAAGGGTGAGGGCAATTTTGGAAATTATTGTAATAAATTTAGAATTTATTAAATTGGACCTGCGTGTCCAGTCTCTTACCTCTTTTCTCATTGTACTTCTCTTCTTACCAATTCCTTTCAATGTAAATGAGGTTTCTTTAGAAGTATTATGTAATTGGGTAGAAGTATGAATAGTGCTAGTCGGAGAGAGGAAATGAAGAGATTTGTTCTAGGAACAAAGTTTGTTATATATCCATCCGAATATCATTATTATTTTATCATGCCTTATTATGCTTTTTGAATGCATGCTTAAGGGTGTATGATGAGACCTAATTAAAGATAATAAATTGGTTGCCATATCGCGACAAAAACCCTCATTTTATATTAAGTGTTTTTTCTTCCATTGAGTGATTCTCTCTCACGATACAAGATTGTCATTGATTTATTGGCCAAAGTCAAGACCTTTGTCCATCGCAGATGTGTTTGAATCATGAAGGCTTTGTTCCATATCGTACGCCTTGGGCAAGTTGTGATTTTTTGGCCAAAGTTAAGGTCACTTCTTGTTCATCGGCCTCGATTACGAAGCTTTACCACTGTCAATGGGTCACGCTTAACTAGTTTCATTAAGCTTGTTGAGCCAAAGCCAAGGCTTAGTTGATTCAGAGGAAAAAGTTTAGGGAATATATCGGTATATTGGTATATATTGGATATATGTTTCGGACTTGGAAGTCCACCTACTTTTCCTAGGAATTGAATGGGATCCAAATGATCTTAGAGATCTACCTAGTTAAGTTTCATACAATTTGTTGGCCAAAGTCAAGGTTGTGTATTATTTAACGGGATCCTAGCCCACTAGGAAACTAGGTTTCCCGAGTACTCCACATAGGGTTAGAAGCTCACCGAAAAATAGTGGGAGGCAAGTATTAAATTTTCAATTTCGTTTAGATACTTGCCAACACGCGCTCAGTTCATTTTTTCGTCATTAAAAATTTAAATATATTAGTTGGACTAATATTCAATTTTTGTTTTAAGTAAACAGTTAGACTGTATTCAAACTACTTCATTTGTGGTTGGTTATATAATTGGATTATAGTAATCAATACATTTGAATATAACCAATCAATAGTAGTTGATTATATAGTTATACTATAGAAATCATTATATTCGATTGTACCCAAAATCGTTGATTAGATAGTTGGACTATTGGAATCGAGATAACCGAAAGATTAGCGCTTAAAGCATAATCCTATGTGAAAATATCTTTAAGCGGCTTCAATTTTCAGATTGGGAATAGAATCTTAGGATAGTCCTGGAAGCCGAGAAGTTACTTTATTTGATAGAGTGATATCTCAGGCCTAAGCCCGGAGTTGAGCAAATAGTAGAGCATAAGCTTTGGAAGACTCATTGTGATGATAACTTTAGTGCTCAATCCATTATCCTTGCCGTAAAGATTTCTTAATTTCTTCGTCAGAACTAAGGATTAGATTCTTATAGTATGATATTGAATTTATAGGATCTTCATAGATATATACTTAGATCTTAGAAGTACTAATTGCAAAAAAATAACTCTTGGAGAGTTAATGGCTATGCTCAAGGAGACAAAGTCAGAGCATGAAAAAGGGCAAGAAGCGCAAGGCGCATCTTACTTCAACATCCCAGAAGGTCAAGACTTGGTTGAAGGCTTCTAGGGATGTGAAAAGGGGCGAAGACAAAATCGTCACAATCTTCTGGGAAGACAAATGACATATCCCAAGATGTCTGCCTAAACTGTGGCAAACGAGGTCATTGGAAGCGTGACTGCAGTATGGACAAGGCAGACAAGAAGGAAGTGAAGGCGGGGCAAGGCTCCGGCTTCAAGTATGTTTGTCATAAACATGTTCAATACTGGTTTTAAAATTAGATTTTAGATACTGGATGTGGTACATAAACATATGTACTAATATGCGGGATCTGCTGATTAGTAGGAGACTGGCTTCAGTTGAGATCGACTTATGAGTCGGAAACAGGACATGAGTTGCTGTTTTAACCGTAGAAACCTAAGTTTTGGAACTGCCCTTGAGGCATATACTTGAATTAGGAAACTGTTATAATGTACCTAGTTTGACTAGAAACATTATCTCTATATCAAGTATAATCTGTTGCGGGTATACCTTTATATTCTAGAACACTAAGTGTTTTGTTTATAAAGATGATATTGAGATAAGCACATTAGATGTGAATAACAGTATTTATATTTAGAATATAAATGAATCTCAAACATATAATATGACAAACAAAAGCTCAAATTGAATTAATCAGAAGAGACTTATTTGTGGCATTGTTGTTTAGGACACATTAACAAGACACATATATCCACACTTTCGAAGAGTGGGTACTGGGATAAATTTGATTCTAATTCAAATTATGTCTATGAATCTTATTTATTGGACAAAGTGCCTAAAACACCTTTTACTTGGTAAAAGTACAAGTGCTACCGATCTTTTAGCCCTCGTTTATAGTGACGTAAGTGGGCCCATGTCTAGCTAGGCTAGAGATGGATATGAATACTTCATAACCTTTACGAATGTTGCATCTTGTTATGGTTGCGTGTTTCTTGTGAAACATAAATCGGAAACTTTTGATAAATTTAAAGAATTTCGACATGATGCAATACTTATTTTGAATAAGGTTCCATGAAAATCTGTTAAACAGACTTCATATTAGATATGAACAGGAAAGAAATCAGGTTTCTCATTCCTATAGATTTGGGAATACTGGGCATACGCTAAATGTTTAGATGGTACCAAACTAGAATCCAAATCGGATAAGTGCCTATTTGTAATTGGTTATCCTAAGGAAACCAAAGTATAGTACTTATACAACTCACAAGAGAACAATGTAATTGTTGCTCTCCATGCAGTTTTCCTAAGAGGAATACCTATATACAGTGGTAAGTGGGAAGAAAGTAAAACTCGATAAAAATCGGAGTAATACTGTTCCTGGCACTGATTCCTTAAAGGAACACAAATAGTTCATCAGGGATGAAACTGTACCACAATCTTCGAATACACAAGAATTGCATAAGTCGGAGAGAGTCAGAAAATAACCTGGGAGATATGGGTTTCTGATCTCACCTAATGAAGATATCAATCTTATTGAGGAAGACGAACCGGCTACGTATGAGGAAGTGATACAAGGCATCGACTCCCTTTTATAGTAAAGTGACATTAAGTCCGAAATGGATTCCATGTATACCAACCAAGTTTGGACACTGATTGATGTACCAGAAGGCATTGTGCCTATTGGTACTATATGAGTCTTCAAGGAAGACATACATGGATGGCAACATATAAATGTACTAAGCTAGGCTTGTACAGAAAGGTTATCGTCAACGACATAGTGTCGACTACGACGAAACATTTTCACTTGTTGCCATGATTAAATCCATTTTGATAATGATTGCTAATATTACGTATTTCATTTATGAAATATGGCATATGGATGTCAAAACCGCTTTCTTTAACGGAAACATTTTGGAGGATTTTTATCAACATCCTGACGATTTTATCGTACCAAAACAAGAAAACAAGGTTTGCAAGATAAATCAATCCATTTATGGATTAAAGCAAGCATTGTGTTCTTAGAACCGGCGTTTTGATGTAATCATAATGGTATATGATTTAATTCAAAACGAAGATGATTCTTGTGTATATAAGAAGGTTAGTGGGAGCGCACTGACAGTGAATGTCCTATAAGTTGATGATGTATTGCTTCTTAGCAATAACATTCCCATAATATAATCGATGAAATCTTGGCTTTCATTAAATTCTCCATGGAATACCTGGGATAAGCAGGCTTTATTCTAGGAATAAAGATCTACTGGGATAGATCTAGAAAGCTGCTGACAACTCTCCCAGAGATCGTACGTTTTTGAAATTTAAGTGACCTGATGTCTAATATGCGATGAGCATATGTAGACGCTATAAGGCCAATCTAGGTGATGGTCACTGGATTGATCTAAAGAACATCCTTGATTATCTTGGACGAATTAAGGATGCTTTCTTAATTTATGGAGAATGAGAAATTGAGGTGACTGGGTTCACCGCTGCAAGTTTCCAAACCGATAAAGATGACTTTAAGTCACAATAAGGGTACTTATTTAGTTTGAATGACGGAACCGTGAGCTGGAAATCTTCCAAGCAAGCTACTGATGCCGAATAAATAACAAAAGCAGAATATTGCCACAGCTGAGGCAGCAAAAGAAGCATTTTAGATCTATATAATCCTAATTGGATTAGGAGTAGTTCTGTTAGCAACTGAGCTAGGCTATAGCGCAGGCTAAGGAACCACGGTCTCATCAATGATCCAAATATGTACTTCAACTATTACATCTGATTCGGTAGATCATACATCGTGGTGATGTGATGATTAAAAAAATCACATCAGATGATAACCTTTCAAATCCGCGGACGAAAGCTATTTCTTAGCAGAAGTTTGAGCGACCCGTACATAGTTTAGGTATATGACACTTGAGTGATTGGCTATAGGCCAAGTGGGAGACTGTTGGATAATTATGACCCATAGCATCACTATGTATACAGAACTTGGTGTTGTTGTACAAATCAACTTTGTGACAAAGGAAATTACTCTTTTATCATTTGTAATTGGATTACCGGGATATATATAAATGATAAAAGTCCATATGATTAGTACCCGATTAATAAGATATGAGACAGTATTAATCCATGTAAGGTTTAATCATTAAATATCCCTAGTCGTAGTATTATTGAGACTGGACATCGATAATATGGAATAGACTAGTATAACACTTATGCGTGTTATAGAAGCGTAACATCATAGTTCTTATGTATTTGGCTATTAGATACTCATGCAATTGTAATATGAGGTTGTGTTTACCGATGGTACGGAAACAGCTTCGCTCTGGATAGACCCCTCGGAATCCCATTGGTAGTATGACTATGTGTCTATGGGAATCCGAATCAGGGTAGGTGTATTTGGTCTTAACTTGAGACTTGCAAAGCTAATACTTGCAACAGTCAGTATATTTTGGTTTTGGTCATCCGGGGCTTTAACAGGTTCTGTGTACGCCTCTTCTGGGTATACTGAGAATCATAGTGTATTGGGTGTGATGTCAAGATGGAAGTATCACTTCAGTCATATGAAGATGATCACGCAGGATAAAGAACTAGTACTCTTGTATGCTGCACCTATAGGGATAATATGACAAGATCATGATTATCCGATTATATAGACTAATTACCAGAGATTCTATATATGCTTCGTACGGGGAAAACACAATTCCAACCCCAGGCCTAGCATGTGACATTCGATACTGGATCGTAATACGCAATACTACGTATACTACGCCTGACAAAGATTACATATTCCTTTAAAGAATATTTCTGAAGAATTGGGTTGGCACAGTGCTTTGATAGAAGCCAACCATGTCTTGTAAATTGGTGAGAATGTGGTACCGGGTACACACGTATTTGGATAGTCCAATGACCGAATTTACTGCCAATATATCCAGGGATCTCTTGAGTCGCCTTCCATATATTCACCGATGACATTTGACTCGAACAACAATTTAATCTGGGATTAATTATGAGAGAGAAAATTAATCTATGATTAATTAAGGCAATAAATTAATCTAAGATTAATTAAAAGAGAGAGAATTAATCTAGGATTAATTAAAAGAGAGAGAATTAATCTAGGATTAATTGCATCAAGAATTAATTTGGGATTAAATCGACGAGAGGAGAGAACGCGATTAATTTGGAATTAATCGGTAAAATAAATTTAGATTTTACTATTTAAGTTATTTAATTGGGCTAAAATAATATATTAGATATATTAATTGGAATTAGATTTCAATGCGGAATTAAAATTGGATTTTAATTCAAGCGAACAGATTAATTTGGAATTAATTCGCGAGCGACTTCCGTAATAATTTTGCTAGGCGTTATTGTTTAATTAAATTAGATTTAATTACGTTGCGATGGAAAATTCGTTTAATCGGATTAAACGAAACCGAGCCCGAAGTGTGTTGAGTAAGCCCACTTGAATTTTGAATTTAAATTAGGGCCCACCAACTTACATCACTTGTCATTCAAGTTGATGGAAGTGGTTAAGAGCTTTAATGAAAGCTTCTCCAACACACTTTGTTTTTTGTTTTGCTTTTGGAAAGCATATACACATTTTGTGATTGTTGACTTGGTCAATTGGTTTTAGAAACAAAAAACAAAAAATTCTCTCTCTCCCTTTTCTTCTCTTGGCCGAAACTTCAAGGCTTCTCCATGGAATTTTTGTTACAAAAATTCAAGCTTACTAGTACATTCAGAGTTAAAGGAAGGTGATAGGGAGACTCACCCGAGAGTTTGGAACTCGATCTCAAGCTCCGAAGCTTCCAACATATCCAACAAAAATGGAAAATTTTGAAATCTCCTCAACCAATCAATGTGAGTACTCCGCAACTCTCTTGGTAATTCACACACAAAATAACTCTTAGTTGATCTTGGCATGTTCTAGGAACACTAATACGAGGGCTGTCCAGGTCAGCCCCTATAGTATTAGGGCAGTTCATGGGCTATCCGAACAGTGACAAATTCACTATTTGGACAGCCGTCACTCGGTTGGCTCAAAAGTCACACGGTAATACCGTTTTTCATCGTTTTTGCTTATTTCAACTCCGAAATAATTTTCAGCAATTATTACAACACCCAAAACACATTCGATATATTTAGATGACATTATTTTCATCACCATATAAACAGTATTTCCAGATCTGATCCAGAAGGAAAAAATATCAATTCAAGATTAATCCAATTAATCAAAACACCAATCAAAGTCACCACACATAAACAACCCAGGAACAATTCTAGGCATTACAATAGTGGTCTTAATACTCTAGAATTGCAACATATCATCAAATGATCAATTGGACATTAATTATAAGAATATCATCCAAATCAACTTCACACATGCAATATGCCTCTAAATCCATCCTCCAAAAACAAAAGCCCCAAATTTATGGAACAGAAGAAACCTTAGATCTCACTAGATCTTCAAGAAACAAGAAATAAAATTTCTAAGGTTAGGGATTTGTAGAATTACCTTTAATCCTTTAATTCATTCTCCCTTTTTTTTCTTTTTCTTCTTTTCCTTTACTTGAATCATCAAACATAATTCTGGAGGAAGCATTTAGCCTTGGCAAGCCATTAGGAAGAAATGGAAAAAATTTCTCTTTTAATATAGTCAAAATCGACTTTTCAAGAGCATTATTGTCAATTTTACATTTTAATTTGATTAAACTAAATAAAGATAAGATAAGCTTTAAGTTTGACAAATCAAATTTACATGCTTAAGCTTAATAAAATCATGTCATTTGTAATCAATAATAATCAAATATTTTTCATAACAATTATGAAAAAGTATATTATTTAATTATTCAAATAGTTAACAATTAAATATCTAAATAATTAATTAATATAATTATTATTATATATGTATTTTATTTACATTAAATAACAAAATATATTAATGGCATGTGTCAAAATCTAATTTAACAGTTAATTAATGTGTAATTAATCGAATTATGTATCAAATATAAATACACAATAATTACGATTGACCAAAATCCTCTAGAGCATGTGTTATCGTTTAACCAGTTAAACGATTCAAATTAACTCATTTAATCCGATGAAGTATTATGAATAATCTATATTATTCATATCGTGTTTCCCAAGTGCTCAACGATGACACTTTATATTATGGGACTCTCTAAGTTTAGGTTTATCCGTCACGAATTCTAATTTCGTGTCCATAATTCACATACTCATGAATTATGATGACCATAGATAATCTCGCTAAACTATGCCAGTCGAGGTCATTCATCATAGGGTATCCATACTAGACTTGGGATATAGATAAAAACGTCAAATCACTTCGGTATAATATAGTCGACTTTCAATTTACGATCTCCAAATAACACTCGAAACTGATTTCTGAAGTTATACCACGGCCATGGATTTACTAGATCGTAAACACGTGTAGAATGCTTATGCCCTGTATACAGGACTGATGGATCCTCTCTTGATACCCACTGAATATCATGAGTATCAGTCCACACCCAATGAACAGGCGGAGGTCTGATCATGAATAGATCAGTGACGTGAGTGCCATCAAAGTGTGGAGGATAAATCATATATCCCACTGTGGTGTCTCATGTCGAAGGACCACTATGCTCGCTCAATACGAGAAGATTCTTATTGATGTTGGTGTTAGTGTTCCTAGAACATGCCAAGGATCTAATAAGCATGAAAACATGTGATTAAAATCATTATAAGTTGCGGAATATACTTATAATGAACGGATTTGAGCTTTTAAAATTTGAGAAGAGAACTCCAAGTTCCAAGCTTAAAGTGTTGATTCCAACTCTTGAAGTTGTTTCCCTATCACATTTGTTGATCTTTGAAGTGCTAGCTTCTTTGAGTTTGCAAGAAAATCAAAGTGAAGAGAGGGAGGAAGCTCACGCCCAAGCCTTGTATGCTAGGGTTTATTTTGGTTCAAGTGTTACCAAAAGAGAGAGAGAGTTGGTTTTGGTAAAATCACTTTTACCTTTTTCACCTAAACTAGGTGGTTGGGTAAATGGTTTTACCAAAACCATTACAAGGTGGTTGAGTGGTAGGTGGCTTGGCATAAATGCCAACAACCACATGTGAAGTGGGCCCCACATTTGGATTCAAAATTCAAATGTCTCTACGAACATTTACCGCGGCTCGATTCCGTTTAATCCGATTAAATGAACTTTCATCTCTGAATAATTAAATCTAATTTAATCAAATAACGATTCCTCGCAAATATATTACGAACGTCGTTTATGAATTAATTCTAAATTAATTCGTTCGTTCGTATTAAAGTCCGACTTTAATTTCGTAATGAAATCCAATTCATATTAATATATCCGATATATTAATTTTAGCCCATTCATATAAATTAAATAGAAAAATCAAATTTAACTATTAAATTTATTTTACCAATTAATTCCAAATTAATCGCGTTCTCTCTCTTACGAACACATTTAATCCTAGATTAAATAAAGATTCAATTAATCCCAGATTAATTTTCTCTCTCTTAATTAATCCCAGATTAATTCTAATCGAGTCAACTGTCATCGGTGAATCTGTGGGAAGCGACCCAAGAGACCTCTGAAATATTGGCAGTAAATCCGGTTATCGGACTATCCGATTAAGTGCGTACCTCGTACCACGTGTTAACCGATTTACAAGACATGGTTGGCTTCTAGCAAAGCACCGTGCCTACCCAATTCTCCAGAAATATTCTTACTGGAATATACAATCTATGCTGGGAGTAGAATACGTAGTATTGCGTATTCCGATCCAGTATCTGATGTCACGTGCAAGGCCTGGGGCTGGAATAGTATCTGCCCCGTACGAAGCACATATCGGATATCAAGCAACTAGTCTCTTTGAATCGGATAATCATGACCTTGTCATATTATCCCGATGGTTGCAACATAATAGAGAACTAGTTATGAATCTCTGCGTGATCATCATCTCCATATGTCTAAAGTGATACTTCCGTCTTGACATCACATCCAATACCAATACGATTCTCAATAAACCCAATAGAGGCGTACACGGAACCTGTTAAAGCCCTGGATGACCAAAACCAAAGTTTACCGATTGTTGCAAGTACTAGCGATGCAAGTCTCAGGTTAACACCAAATACATCTACCTTGAAGCGGACTCCCATAGATACATATACATACTACCAATGGGATTCCGCGGGGTCTATCCACAGCGAAGCTGTTTTCCGTACCATCGATAAAACTCAACCTCCTATCGTACTTGCATAAGTTCCTATACTTAAACATATGAGAACTATGCCGTTATGCCCTTACAACGCGCACGAGTGCAATACTAGTCCATTCCGCATTATCTATGTCCAGTCTCAATAATACTACGACTAGGGATATTTAATGATTAAACCTATATGGATTGATACTGTCTCATATCATCTCAATCTGGAACTAATCATATGGACTTTTACCATTTATATATCAAAGTAAATAAATTACCAAACGGTAAAAGGTAATTTCATTACTACATAGTTAATTTTGTACAAAAACACAATATCTTTTACAAACAGTGACGCTATGGGTCAAAATTGTCTAACAATCTCCCACTTGGCCTATGGCCAGTCACTCAAGCATCTAACACCTGAACTATGTATATGTTTCTCAAACTTTTGCTGTGAAATAGCTTTCGTCAGTGGATCTGTAATGTTTTCATCTGTTGCGACCTTCTCGATCTTCATATCGCCACGATGTATGATCTCACGAATCATATGGAAACTTCGAAGAACATGCTTGGATCGTTGATGAGACCGCGGTTCCTTAGCCAGCGCTATAGCTCCGTTATTGTCACTGTTGGACAGTTATGACCCATAGCGTCACTATTTGTACAGATCATGGTGTTGTTGTACAAATTAACTGTGTGACAAAAGAGATTGCACTCTTATCATTTGTGATTAGATCACCAAGATATATAAATGATGAGAGGTCCTTATGATTTGTTCCTGGATTGAGAATGATATGAGACAGTATGAATCCACGAAGGATAAATCATTAAATATCCCTAGTCAGAGTATTATTGAGATTGGACATCGATAAATACGTAAAAGACTAATATTGCACTTGTGCCCGTTGTGAGGGCATAATGGCATAGTTCTCATATATTTGGGTATTGGATACTCATGCAAATGTAGTAGGAGGTTGTGTTTCACTGATGGTACGGGAAACAGCTTCGATCTGGATAGACCCCTCAAAATTCCATTGGTAGTATGACTATGTGTCTACGGAAGTCCGTAATCAGGGTAGATGTATTTGGTTTTCACTTGAGACTTGCACCGCTAATACTTGCGACAATCAACATACTTTGGTTGTGGTCGTCCAGGGCTTTAACATGTTCTGTGTACGCCTATACTGGGTATATTGAGAATCGTAGTGTGTTGGGTGTGATGTCAAGACGGAAGTATCACTCCAGTCTTAGTGGAGATGATGTCATGTAGGATACGGTACTAGAGCTCTTAAGTACTGCAGTCATCGGGATATTATGACTAGGTCATGAATATCCGATATAGAGACTAGTTACCAAATATCTGACATGTGCTTCGTACGTGGCAGACAAAGCTCCAGCCCCAGGCCTAGCACGTGATAGTCCGATACTGGACAGAAATACGCAATACTACGTATACTACGCCTGATACAGATCTTTTATTCCTGTAAGGATATTTTCGGAGAATTGGGTAGGCATGGCGCTTTGCTAGAGGCCAACCTTGTCTTGTAAATCGGTAAAACGTAGTACGGGATACTTGCGTGTTCGGATAGTCCGACGACCGAATTTACTACAAACATATCCGGGGATCTCATGGGTCGCTTCCCAAAGATTCACCGATGACGTATGACTCGCACTTTAATTAATTTGTGATTAATTAGAAGAGAGAGAAAATTAATCTGGGATTAATTTCGGAGATATTTTATCTAGGATAAAATATCAATTAAAGAGAGATAACGATTAATTGGAATTAATCGGTAAATTAATATATTTGATATATTAAACGAAATTGGATTTCGACGCGGAATTAAAATTAGATTTTAATTCAGGCGAACGAATTAATTTAGAATTAATTCGTTAGCGATGTGAATAGTAATTATGGCATGATTATTTAATTAAATTAGATTTAATTACGACGCAACGGAAAATTCGTTAATTTGGAATTAGCGAACCCATGCCCGAGATTATTTATGAACGCATTCGCATTTCAAATTCGAGTGTGGCATGCAAGTCAAATCAAGCGTCAAATCATTAGTCGCATCAAGCGTCAAATCGTTAGTCGTTTCAAGCGTCAAATTACTTGTCACTTTGAGTGATGTGACTTAACAACTTGATTGATTAAGTGATGTGGCAAGTTGTCACTTGAGTGATTGATGGGACTTGATTGAAGTGGTTGATGGCTTTATTTGTTTGACTTTATTAAAGCCAAATGCTTTTGGTATATTTTGAAAATCCATTACTAAAAATCGTAACACCTTTTTATCTCTCTCTTTCCTCCATCTCTCCTCTCTTTCTCACCTCTTCCTCACGCCCAAGGGGCTCCAAAACCTTCTATTTTCTGCTGTAAAACCGTGAGCAGTGAGAGGAGAAATGTCTTGATTTTGTGGCAAAATCGGAGGTGCTAGCACACTACAAAGTCATGCGAAGGTGATAGGGAAGTCTACCCATGAGCCGGGAATCATTCGACGAAGCTTGGAGCTTGTTTGATGAGCTCAAAAATAGAAAATGGAGGGCTGTGAACTACCACTGCCGTGATCAGTGAAGATGGGCAGAAAGTTGATTTTGTTCACCTCCGCATCGCTCAACCGATCGATGTAAGTATTCTGTAACTTGTCGATTGTTATTCACATATGTTTTCATGCTTATTATTGATCTTGGGACCTTAATAGAAACCAGAAGTCACAATACAATGGAACGGGCTCAGCTGCTAACGGGACCACTCCTAATCCCATTAGGAATTTATGGATCCAAACTTCCTCTTTTGCTGCAGCAATATACTCCGCTTCTATTGTTGAATCGGCGACAGTCTCTTGCTTGGAAGATTTCCAGCTTATTGTTCCGTTATTCAAACAAAATATGCACCCGGATTGCGACTTAGAGTCGTCTTTATCGGTTTGGAAACTTACATCGGTATACCCAGTTACCTCAAGTTCTCCATCTCCATAAACTAAGAAAGCATCCTTAGTTCGTCTAAGATACTTAAGGATGTTCTTAACCGCCATCCAGTGACCATCACCTGGATCGGCCTAATAGCGACTACACATGCTCAAAGCATACGACACATCAGGTCGCGTATATATCATGGCATACATGATCGATCCGACTATCGAGGTGAACGGTATCCGACTCATGTTGTTTCTCTCATCTTGAGTTTTAGGACACATGTCCTTAGATGGAGTGATGCCATGTGACACTGGTAACAATCCCCTCTTGGACTGATCCATGTTGAATCTTTTCAACACTTTGTCAATATACGTGCTCTGGGAGAGTCCAAGCAGCTTTCTAGATCTATCCCGGTAGATCTATATTCCTAGAATATAGGCTGATTCTCCCAGATCTTTCATGGAGAATTTTAATGAAAGCCAAGTTTTCACCGATGTTAATATGGGAATGTCATTGCCCATAAGCAATACATCATCAACATAAAGGACAATAAAAGTCAGTGCGCTCCCACTAACCTTCTTATATACACAAGGATCATCTTCGTTTTGAATGAAATCATATTCTTTTATGATCTCATCAAAATGTTGGTTCCATGACCGCGATGCTTGCTTCAGTCCATAAATGGACCGATTTAACTTACAAACCTTGTTTGTAAGTCTAGGCACGATAAAACCGTCAGGTTGTTGCATATAAACATCCTCCAAAAGGTTTCCATTAAGGACATCGGTTTTAACATCCATCTGCCATATCTCGTAATCGAAATATTCAGCAATATCAAGCATTATCCGAATGGATTTAATCATGGCAACGAGTGAGAAAGTTTCGTCATAATCGACACCATGTCGTTGACGATACCCCTTCGCTACAAGCCTAGCTTTGTACGTTTGTATATTGCCATCCATGTCGGTCTTCCTCTTGAAGACCCATTTGCATCTAATAGGCTTTACGCCTTCTGGTGCATCAACCAGTGTCTAAACTTGGTTGGTGTACATAGAATCTATTTCGGACTTCATGGCTTCTTGCCATAAAGCAGAATCGATATCTTGTATCGCTTCCTCATACGTAGCCGGTTCGTTATCCTCAATGAGATTAATATCTACATGAGGTGAGATCAGAAACCCATACCTCTCAGGTTGTTTCCTGATTCTCTTCGACTTACGCGGTCCTTGTGTAATAGAAGATTGTGGTACAGTCTCATCCCGGATGGACTGTTCTTGTTTCGTTGAAGATTCTATGCCAGGAATAGTATCACTCCGATTTTCATCGAGTTCTACTTTTCTCCCACTAACCACTACATTTAGGAATTCCTTCTCAAGGAAAATGGCATGTAGAGCAACAAATATTTTGTCTCTCATGGGTGATAGAAGTAATATCCTTTGGCTTCCCTAGGATTGTTGGACAAAATGACCCATAGCGTCACTATTTACACAGATCATTGTGTTGTTGTAGCAAATTAACTATGTGACAAGGAAATTGCACTCTCATCATTTGTGATTAGATCACCATAGATGTATAAATGAAGAGAGGTCCCTATGATTAGTTCCTGGATTGAGAATGATATGAGACAGTATCAATCCCCGAAGGATTAATCATTAAATATCCCTAGCCGGAGTATTATCGAGACTGGACATCGATAATGCGGAATAGGCTAGTATTGCACTTGTGCGCGTTGTGAGGACACAACGGCATAGTTCTCATATATATAAGTATTGGATACTTATGCAAGTGCGATAGGAGGTCGTGTTTCACCGATGGTACGGGAAACAGCTTCGCTCTGGATAGACCCCTCGGAATCCCATTGGTATTATGAATATGTGTCTATGGGAGGCCGAAATCAAGGTAGGTGCGTATAGTCTTAACCTGAGACTTACATCGCTAATACTTGCGATAATCGGTAGACTTTGGTCTTGGTGGTACATGGCTTTAACCGGTTCTGAGTACACCACTTCTGGGTTTATCAGAGAGTCGTAGTGTATTGGGTGTGATGTCAAGACGGAAGTATCACTTCAGTCATAGTGGAGACGATGTCACGCAGGATACGGTACTAGTGCTCTTGAGTGTTGCGCAACCAATCGGGATATTGTGACCAGGTAATGAATATCCGATTATAGAGACTATGTTACCAGACATCCGATATGTGTTTCGGACGAGGCAGACACTTATCCAGCCCCAGCCCTAGCACGTGACTATCTGATACTGGACCGATATGCACAATACTTAGTATACTACGCTTGATACAGATCTATATATTCCTATAAGAATATTTCTAGAGAATTGGGTAGGCATGGCGCTTTGCTAGAAGCCAACCTTGTCTTGTAAATCGGTATAAACGTAATACAAGGTACTTACGTGTTCGGATAGTCCGACGACCGTATTTACTGCCAACATATCCGGAGATCTCATGGGTCGCTTCCCAAAGATTCACCGATGATGTATGACTCGCACTTTAATTAATCTGGGATTAATTAGAAGAGAGAGAAAATTAATTTAGAATTAATTCGATGAGAGAGAAAATTAATCCGGGATTAATTACGGAGACATTTTATCTAGGATAAAATATTAATTAAAGAGAGAGAACGATTAATTTAGAATTAATCGATAAAATAATATATCCGATATATTATACGAAATTGGATTTCGACGCGGAATTAAAATTGGATTTTAATTCGGGTGAACGAATTAATTTAGAATTAATTCGTTAGCGACGTGAATAGTGATTTCACTAGGCGTAATCATTTAATTACGATGCGACGGAAAATTCGTTAATTTGGAATTAGCGAACCCGAGCCCGAGAGTGATTGCGAGCGCGTTCGCATTTCGAATTCGAGCGCGGCACGCAATTCACATCAAGCGTCAAATCATAAGTCACATCATGCGTCAAATCAATTGTCACTTTGAGTGATGTGACTTGACAACATGTCACTTTATTAAAGTGATGTGACTTAAAGTGTAGAGATGTGATGTGAAAAGTAAAAGTGATGTGATTAAAAAAAGCATTTTGCTTTTTGACTTTGTGTATTTGATTTTATTTTTGGAAAATGAAATAAATATACATAAGTAAATCATTTTTTCTTTTCTCTCTCTCCAACACACAAAATCGTTTTTTGCTTCTCCCTCTCTCTCACGGTTTTGCCTCCTTTTGGAGCCAAAATCTTCTCCTCTTCTCACACGGCTTTGAGCCAAAATCTTCTTCAAATTTTGGTTTGATCAAAGACAAAAAAGAAGAAAGAGTGCTAGCACACACATGGGTTTTACATAGGTGATAGGGAAACGAATTTGTGAGCATGGAAAGCTTGAAGCTTGGAGCTTCAATGGTGACATCCATGGCCGAATGAACAAGGAAGAAGATGACCCAAAACCGAGCATGGTAGCAGTCCAAGGAGGCCAAAACCGAGCTCAACAAAGCAAGAAAAAGACTTGTGTTCTTTGCATCTCAAACCAATCATTGTGAGTATTTGTTTCCGCCATTATTCCTTGATGTGTTCATGCGATTTTATGCTTGTTTTGGATGATTCTTGGGACCTAATTAGAAACTCAACAAGGATATCCTACGAATAGGCATTTATCCGATTTAGGCTCAGGTTTGGTACCTTCCAAACGTTTGACGTATGCCCAGCATCCCCAAATCTTCAGGAATGAGAAACCCGGTTTCTTTCCTGTCCATATCTCATACGGAGTCTGTTGTACAGACTTTGACAGAACCTTATTCAAAATAAGAATTGCACTGTTTAATGCATATCCCCAGATGGAAATAGGTAGCTCAGTGCAACTCATCATTGACTTTACTATGTCCAACAAAGTTCAGTTTCTCCGTTCGGATACACCGTTTAATTGCGGTGTTCCAGGAGGAGTCCACTATGAAAGAATACCATATTCTTTCAAGTAATCTAGAAACTCATTGCTCAAGTATTCGCCACCACGGTCTGACCGTAATGTCTTTATACTCTTGCATGTCTGTTTTTCAACTTCGTGTCGAAACTCTTTGAATTTCTCAAAACGTTCCGACTTGTGTCTCATAAGATACACATAACCATAACGTGATGTATCATCCGTAAAGGTTACGAAGTATTCATATCCACCTCTAGCCTGGCTAGACATGGGCCCACATACGTCACTATGAACGAGGGCTAACAGTTGGCGCGTTCACCCTTACCGCTAAAAGGTGATTTAGGCATTTTGCCTAATAAGCAAGATTCGTTGACGTCATATAAATTTAGATCAAATCCGTCCAAGTACCCACTCTTTGAAAGTGTGGATATGCGAGTCTTGTTTATGTGTCCTAGACGACAGTGCCACATATAAGTTTCATCTTTTTTACTCGTTTTGAGCCTTTTGTTTGTTATATTATATGTTTGAGATTGATTCATATTCAAAATATAAAGACCATTATTTGCAACAGCAGTGCAAATTTCTACATCATTTTTATAAGCAAAACACCCGGTGTTCCTGAATACAAAAGTATACCCACATTGGGTTAACATAGATACAGAAATAATATTCCTAGTCAAACTAGGTACATAATAACAGTCTGTAAGTTCAAGTACATGCCCTGAGGGCAGTTCTAAAACAAAAGTGCCAACGGCCAAAACGGCGACTGGTGCCCCATTTCCAACGCGTAGATCAATCTCCCCTCAGGTCAGTCTCCTGCTAATCCACAGATCCTACACATCAGTACATATTTGAGTACCACAACCAGAATCAAAAATCCAATTTTTAAAACTAGAAGTAGTCATGTTTATTTCAATAACAAACATACCTGAAGCCGGTGCCTTGCACGCTTTAATCTCCTTCTGGAGCGCCTTGTACTCGCGGCAGTCACGCTTCCAGTTACCCCGCTTGTGGCACTAGAGGAAAACATCCTGAGATTTGTCCTTAGGCTTCCCAGAAGCCTTTGACGATTTGGCATTGCCCTTTCTATTATGCTTCTTCTTCTTCACACCTCTAGTCGCCTTGGGCCCAGCCCTCGGTGTCTAAGATGTCGAAACAAAGTGCGCCTCACGCTTATTGCCTTTAAGCAGCTCCTTATCGGCTTCCTTGAGAACTGACAATAAGTCTCCAAGAGTATCATCAGTGTTCATCAAATTATAGTTTATGATGAACTATCTCCAAGTGTCGGGGAGAGATTACAAGATCATATCTATGGTAATCTTAGCCTCAAAGACTATCCCCATTTCAGCCAGCTCATCTATGTCAGCAATCATCTATGCCACATGGGACTCAACAGATATGCCTTCTGACATACGTGAACAGAAGAGCTTCTTTACTAACTCATATCTCTGCGACCTTTGGTTAGATCGGTGAAGATCTTGCAACCTCGCCTACATGTTATAAGGATCCAAGTCCCTGTTCTGTCGATGGAAATGCTGAGTCATAGCAGCAAGCATAATTGACTGAGCAGTATCGCAATCATCGCTGTGAGTCTTCCAAAGCTCCAGCTCAAGCAGCTCATCAGGTTTGGGCTTAGGCCCAAGAGGTCTTTGTATAGTGTACAGCAGCCTCTCGGCTCCAAGGACTATCCTTAGATTTATTTCCCAATAGGCAAAGTTCGTGTCCTTAAAGACATTTTCGCCCATGATAATGTCTCGGACATTTCCCTTTCCAGTCATCTTGACTACGATAGTCCAACTATCTAGTCAACGATTTTTGGGTACAGTCTAACTGTTACAAGAAAACTAACATTGTATTAGTCCAACTGAAATAGTTTTGACGAAATATTTTGAAAACGCGTAAAGCTAAGTATCTGAATGAAATTGCAAATTCAATACTAGTCTCCCACTATTTTTCGACGAGCCTCTAACCCTCTATCGAGTACTCGGGAAATTCAGTTTCCTAGTGGGCTAGGGTCCCGTTAAATAACACAACTTTGACTTTGGCCAGCAAGCTGTATGATATTTAACTAGGTAGATCTCGAAGATCAATTGAATCTCATCCAACTCCTAGATCCGGTAAGTGGACATCCAAGTTCGAAACATATATACAATATATATGCCAATATATCCAATATATTTTCCTAAGGCATCCTATTTCGGCAGCAGCATTCTCAGTTCAAATAACCATCATGGTCGACCTCATAAAAACCGAGCATATGGCGAGTCGTGCTCATGAAGATAAGGCATCCTATTTCTACGGATATAAGGATAAGTTATCCTACTTTCATGGGGTAAACTGATAAGTCAGTGTCCTAGTAGGATAAAGGAAATGAAGGTAGTTTTGACTAGGAATCCTTATGGGAAAAAAAAATTGTTTCAAACTAGGAAATTCTTGTAGGAGAAGGAATATGATTTCTTCACAATTATAAATAAGGGGGGAAGATCAGAATCATTATTGTAAAAACTTGTAAAATACAAGAGATATCAGAGAAGATCGTTCGATTTATGTCTGTGGACGTATGTTGGATCTAATCCACTGAACCACGTTAAATCTCTTTGTCGATTGGTGCATTTATCTGTCTTTTGCTAAGTTTGCTTTTGGTTCCCCCGTAACCAAACAAATTCACTATTGAGGGAGGATTGCCTCGGGAGTAATATTCCCATATTGCCCTGAGACCAAAATCAGCCGTCAACAATAACATTTATGAAATATAGATATTATTTAACTATTCAAATATTTAACAATTAAATATCTAAATAATTAATTAATATAATTATTATTATATATGTATTTTATTTACATTAAATAATCAATACATATGTTAATGGTATGTGTCAAAATCTCATTTGAAAGTTATTTAATATGTATCTAATCGAATTATGTATCGAATACAAATACACAATAATTACGATTGACCAGAATCCCCGAAAGCATGTGTTATCGTTTAACCAATTAAACGATTCGAATTAACTCATTTAATCCGATGAATTATTATGAATAATTTGTATTATTCATATCGTGTTGCCCAAGTGCTCAACGAGTACACTTCATAGTAGGACTCTCTAATTTTAGGTTTATCCGTCACGAAATCCAATTTCATGTTCATAATTCACCCACTCATGAATTATGACAACCACTGATAATCTCGCTAAACTATACAAGTCGAGGTTATTGCGTACATATAATCTCTCCGTATTATACGTGGGATATAGATAAAAATGTCAAATTCGTTCGGTATAATATAGTCGACTTTCAATTTCTGATCTCCAAATAACACTCGAAACTGATTTCCGAAGTTATACCACGGCCATGGACTTACTAGATTATAAACACGTGTAAGATGTCTATGTCCTTTACACAGGATTGATGTGTCCTCTATTGATATGCACTGGATATCATGGGCATTAGTCCACACCCAACGAACAAGCGGAGGTCTGATCATGAATAGATCGGTGACGTGACTGCCATCAAAGTGTGGAAGATAACTCATATATCCCACCGTGGTATCTCAAGTCGAAGGACCACTATGATCGCTCAACTCGAGAAGATTCCTATTGACGTTGATAAACCATCTATTAGGAAATCTTCAGTGAATCATTCAGTATTTATCAAGTAAACACCTACATGTCTATATGAGTCTCCCGAGACTCATGGTTCATTGGGGTAATCCATCGGACCAAGTCACGATATATGACATGTACTGGTCTCAACAGATTTTACTAATGGACATGTGTTAGTAAATCTTGACCAAGAACTTTATTTAAGGATATACATCTTATAGTGTACTTCCCAATGTCAATTACAAACTATGTTGTAACTGCGCACTACATTGTAAATCCTAGGGTCTTTGTCTAATATACACGTATCACTAAACCAGATTTAGTTTCAATCTAATCATAATTGAATATCCAATAGTAATTAGATCGAATATGTTTATAAAAGACAAGAGGTGCTACCATTAAATAAGTAATATTATGGAAAATAAAATTGCTCATATTTTTGAATCGGACATAAATACGATCTGGATTGGCACTCTGAGCACCAACCATAATAATTTTAAGTGGTGATATTCCTCAATGAAGCATAGCTCCATATCAAATGCATAATTTTAATCTAAATTATTTTCCAAACAAATCGATTCTACCTTAGAAAATATAACTCAATTAACCATTAAATTTCTGTTACGTTTCCGTTAGCGTAGAACCGAAAAGTCAAGAAATATATCGATTACATGCATATGAAAATATTAAAATTGGATTACATATCATATATCAAGCATGACTAATGTAATGGATGAAGCATCAGACCTGCTCTTATACTATTTTTGTTGGGGTTTTGGGCAAAGGACGTGGCGGAAGTGCTGTTCGGGTGAAATCATTATTTTAAAACTTTTTAAATTATCGAATAAATTATTCAATATCTAATATGAATAATTCATTAATATTTCACCAAAATATATTTATTCGATATCAAATAATGACATAAATAACTAAGAAAAGTCATGAAACTTTTACGAAAATGGTTTTCCACAAAATGGCATAAAACACGAACACCCAATACACATAAGGGCTTCCTAGGTCAGCCCATATAGTATTAAGGTAGTTCATGGGCTGCCCGAACAGTGACAAATTCACTGTTTGGGCAGCCGTCACCCAGTTGGCTCAAAAGTCACCCGGTAACTCCATTTTTCTTCGTTTTCGCTTATTTCAATTCCGAAATAATTTCCGGCAATTGTTACAATACCCAAAACACATCCAATATATTTATATGACATTATTTTCATCACCATTGAAAAGTATTTCCAGATCTGATACATAAGAAATAATTATCAAAGTTTCATGCTTTAATCTAACTTTTTCAAGATTAATCCAATTAATCAAAACACCAATCAAATTCACCACACATGGACTACCCAAGAATAATTTTAGGCATTACAAAAGTGGTCATAACACTATAGAATGACAACATATCATCAAATTATCAAATTGGATAATAATTACAATAATATCATCCAAAAGAACTTCACACATGCAATATGCCTCCAAATCCATCCTCCAAAAGTAAAAGCCCCAAATTTATAGAAAATAAGAAACCCTAGATCTCGCTAGATCTTCAAGAAACAAGAAATAAAATTTGTAAGCTTAGGGATTTGTAGCATTACTTTTAATCCTTTAATTCCTTAGCCTTTTTTTTTTTCTTCTTTTCCTTTATTTGAATCATCAAACATAATTTTGGAGGTATTTTGGAGGAAGCATTCAGCCTTGGCAAGCCATTAGGAAGAAATGAAAAAATTTTCCCTTTTAATATAGCCAAATCGACTTTTCAAGGGCATTATTATCAATTTTGCATTTTAATTTCATTAAATTAAAATAAACATAAGATAAGCTTTAAGTTTGATAAATCAAATTTGCACACTTAAGGTTAATCATGTCATTTGTAACCAATAATAATCAAATATTTTTCATAAAAATTATGAAAAAGTATATTATTTAATTATTCAAATAATTAACAATTAAGTAATTAATTAATATAATTATTATTATATATGTATTTTATTTACATTATATAAAAAATAAATATATTAATGACATGTGTCAAAATATCATTTGACAATTAATTAATGTGTATCTAATCAAATTATATATCAAATACAAATACATAATAATTACGATTCACCAAAATCCTCTAAAATATGTGTTATCATTTAACCAATTAAATGATTCAGATTAACTCATTTAATCCAATAAAGTATTATGAATATTATGTATTATTCATATCATGTTACCTAAGTACTCAACGAGTACACTTTATATTGTGGAACTCTCTAAGTTTAGGTTTATCCGTCACAAAATCCAATTTTGTGTCCTTAATTCACACACTCATGAATTATGACGACCACGGATAATCTCGCTAAACTATGCAAGTCGAGGTCATTGCATACGTATAATCTCTATGTCATAGGCTATCAATATTATACTTGGGATATAGATAATAACGTCAAATATTTTCGGTATAATATAGTTGACTTTTTAAATTTACGATCTCTAAATAACATTCGGAATTGGTTTCCAAAGTTATACCACGACCATGGATTTACTAGATCGCAAACACGTGTAAGATGTCTATGCCATGTACACAGGACTGACAGATCCTCTCTTGATACGCACAGGATATCATTAGCATCAGTCCACACCCAATGAATAGGTAAAGGTCTGATCTAAATAGATCGGTGACGTCACTTCCATCAAAGTATGGAGTATAACTCATATATCCACTGTGGTATCTCAAGTCGAAGGATCACTATGCTCACTTAACTCGAGAAGATTCCTATTGATATTGGTATACCATATATTAGGAAATCTTCAGTGAGTCGTTCAGTGTTTATCAAATAAATACCTACATATTTATATGAGTCTTCTGAGACTCATGGTTCATTGGGATAAGCCATTGGACCAAGTCACGATATACGACATGTACTGGTCTCAGCGGATTTTGCTAACCGGCCCGTGTTAGTAAATCTTGGCCAGAAACTTTATTTAAGGATATACTACTTATAGTGATGCTTCCCAATGTCAATTACAAGCTACGTTGTAACTGCGCACTGCATTGGAAATCCTATGATCTTTGTCTAATATACACATATCACTAAATCCGATTTAGTTTCAATATAATCATAATTAGATATCTAATCGTAATTAGATCGAACATGTATATAAATGACAAGAGGTGTTGCCATTAAATAAGTAATATTATGGAAAAAGATATTGTTCGTATTTATGAATCTGATATAAATATTATCCGGATTGGTACTTTGAGCACCAACTCTAACAATTAGGTGATGTATTTTAGTAAATATATTAATTACATATTCTATATGTATATATTTACAAAGAATTAATGTAAATCAATTATGGTAAGTTATGTTTTTAAATAATATCACGACTAAATGAATATTCATATTCAATTTGTTTAAAAAATGAATCAAATACGAATCATGATATTAGGATTCATTTAATAAATGAATCGAATACGAATCCATCATATTTTGATTCGATTCGTTTAGGATTCGATATAAATTTGATTCGTTGATTCATTTTACCACCCCTACCTTCAACAATCCATCCTTATGCATTATTAGCATCTTTTACGAGTAATATATCCAATTTCATATTCTTATCCCTTTTGTGCTTGTTCTGCAACTTGGCATTAAAGGAAACAAAGATTATATTGTTTAATCGATTCACATCTAGTCTATTCATTTTCTTCGTGTGAATCTGCATAAATAATTTAAATAAATCAATTAATATTAATAATAAAAATAAAATAATCACATATTTAACTAATGTTAAATATTTGCTCCCTCAAAAGTGCTCCAATTTCGTTTGCACCCGGATGAACTATTGGTTAATGAAAGTATTATTTTTACCATTTTTAGCAAGTTAGGTGTATAGTGTCCATATGTACGCAACCATGAAACTACAAATCAACATAAATAGTTTAAATGAAATATATTAAATCTTATATAATATGCAAAATAATTCAAATAAATACTTTATTTTTACCGGAATTAAAAACATCAATAGATACCCGACATGCTTTTATCGCCACTTCTCTACCTAAAGTTTCATCTTTTGTCTTATATGAAGCCAACTCCTCATTTATCACCTTACTTTGCATGTCAATATCATTGCGAAAGAAATCTTCCACATTCGTAAATACTTCATCCATTACATTCACATCGTATTCAATGTTTGTATCGTTATAATAGTAGTAACGATTTAATAGATAAGTGGCGCAATGCAATGGAGTATCAAGCCGACCTTCAATTTTGCTATCAATAATCGACAAGACTGACCGATAATTATTCTCAATATTATTCAATGCCTCATTTATCTATTCTTTTGTATTCTTTAGCTCTCCATATACAAAGCCCATAGATGAATTTCTATCCACATCAACTACTCGAAGCACCTTCACTAAAGGTGTAAACACCTTTAAATATTGAATCACACCATTCCAAAAAGAAACACTCATCAGCATGGAAAATTTCACTTTCCATTTAGCTTGCTTCGACGATATGCACTTATCATATTTTGTACTAGCAAACATGGTTCACAAACTTTCTTTTTTCTCCATCGAACTTTGTAAGGTTAATAAAGCTGAGGCAAACCTAATTACTCTCAGTCTCACTATGTCCCTGTGTTTTGTAAATGACCTTATCATGGACAAAGTCTTGTGATCGACATACATAAAATGGTGAAAGTTTTGGCACTATCAATGGTTTTTTTTGTACCTTGGTAATTTCTCAATACTTTCAAGCATAAGGTTTGTGATGTGAGTAGTACAGGAACTCCAAAAAATATTTTGCATCAAATTTATCGCGGCCATATTATTTGAGGTATTATCGGTTACCACTTGAATCATATTTTCTGTCCCCACTTTTTAATACTTGTCATAACATACTCAAAAATATGCTCAGCAATATACGCCACATCTGAAATTTCCTTGGAAGAAGGGAAAGTGGTACCTATTGTACAATTAACACACAAATTCATTATGCTTCTCATTTTCCTATCACTCCAATATCTGTCATGATCGAACACTCTTTTTCCTTCCATTCTTTATCATTTTATTGTAGAAAAACTTTGGCGCTTTCAACTTCTTCTTTCAATAATGGCTCCCTCAATTCATATTGACTAGAACCTTTGAAATTCGGTCCAAATTAACCAACTGCCTCTAACATCGCTATTCAGCTATTATTTTCAATGACACTAAATGGAATACCAGATTTATAAATCCACTTAGCAACAAATTGCTTCATATTATTTGTCTTTTCTTTTAAAAAGTGCTTCATTAATATTTTATTGCCACATTGTTTAACCATCACTAATTGAAGAATCGGGAGGGGTTATCACTGTTCACTTATCCAAAAGGCCGCGATGTCGAAGAGGTCTTGAAACTATCCCTTATTATATTTCATAAATTTCATCTTCTTCATCGCCCCCAATATTAACTTCTTGCCTGATCTCACTCACATGCTTATCTTTTCTTTTCTTTTTTTATTCCTTGCCTATAAAATGGCTTGTCTACACTTTTCCTAATCTTCTTTACTAGACTTTGGATATTTTACAACATTCCTCGATATATGTCCAATATGTTCTTTCATCCTCTAAACTCCTCCGAAATTTTTTTTGAACTTAACTTGTATTTAACTTTATCCAAGTTATTTGGATCCAGTAAAGCTTCATACTCTTATCCAACATAATTTAAATTTCGTTTAAGAACGGGACTATACTCTGAATTAGGGGTCGCTGAAGAAGAATTCATGTCCTACTAAGAATGAATCAATTAATTTAATTAGTAATCAACCTAAAATTTATTTACTTTTATATTTTCTTTATAATTTATTAACTAATTTAAATAGTAATTACTATTAAATACTAATAGCTAATTAGTTATTAACTAACCAAACAAAAACTCAAAATGAAAATTAAAGTGAGTAATTATATTTAGGGTAATAAGATTTTAGGTCAAATTAATAAAATTAACAAAATAGGGAAAGTAGTTAATTAGTTATACTTATAACAAAAGTAGTATCCGCATGAATCAATTTATTTCTGCCGGAATAAAAAATAAAAAAAAAATAAAACCTTATTGTGCGTGAAGGCGTGAAGAGAAGAGAGAAAATAGAGATGAGAAACCTAAATTTCAGCAGAGGGCAGAGGCACAGAGAGGAGGAAGAATAGGCGAGAGAGTTTTTTTCATTAATATAAACCCAGCCCTAACTGCAAAAATAAAACCAAATCCTAGTGCAATTAATTAGGTACCGCATGTGTTTTTAAAGGTAGCAACATAAGCTCTTTTAGCTCTCTGCTTTATTTTCTTTGATAAGTACGAACCTTTCAAACTTTGTATGAACACATTACTTAATTTCCTCTTAGATTTGTCACCATATATTCTGAGATTAACATAAGGACGAATACTCTGAAGCAATGGTGACCGCTCGAGCTTTAGATGTTGATTATTGGATTGGTCAAACAATCCGTATACATAATTATACTGCAATCTATGTATTTGTTTCTTTTAAATTATCTATTGAACTAAAGGAGGAGATAATATTTCAAGACTTAGTTTTTAGGGTTGGTGCTCTGATTGTCAATTTGAATCATATTTATGACCGATTCATGAATATGAACAGTTATTTTTTCCATAATATTATCTATTTATGGTAGCACATCTTGTCTTTTATATACATGTTCCATCTAATCTGGATTAGGTTGAAATTAAAAAAGGGTTTTAGTGATGTATATATAAGACAAAGACCTGAGAATATATAAGGTAATGCACAGTTACAACAAGGTTTCTATTTGACATTGACAATTGTCACTACTAGAGATATATTCTCAAATAAAGTTCATGGTCAAGATATACTGACACGGATCAGTTAGTAAAATCTATTAGACCAGTACATGTCGTAGTTCGATGGTTTATCTCAATGAACCATGAGTTTAGGGAGGCTTGTATAGACATATAAGTGTTCATTTGATGGGCACTGAACAACTCACCGGAGAATTCCAAATAAATAGCACACCAAAGTCAATAAAAAAACGTAAATGATTTGTGCAACAGAAGCGAAATGAACTAATTAAAGGTTTGATATTTATGGTTTGACAGTGGGAGAGGTTATACTCGAGATTTATTATAGATTCTGAGAAAACTTCTCTCTACTCGCACTAATAGAACAATTAGGATTTATTGGTTAATGTAATACTAGATTGTGCATTTAAGCTAGGAATACGAAATGAAGTTCCTAAATGGTCTTCGGTGAAGAGATCCATTGAGATTTCTTTATTTAAAGAGTTTCGTTGTAGAATGGCCCTATAGTTTGTATTCTACTAAGATCGCAGTTTGACATGTTAGCTTATAGAGTTGGTATGTTAGTTTATAGAGCCTATTGTAGAGTCAGAAAAGCTTTCTGGAAATATAGTCTCTATTTTAATTACGGAATCAGATTGTCTGATTCTATCAAAGTGTAGAGAATACATACGTGTTAATAGGGTCAGTGAGAGCGTAGAAAATTCTATCTAAGTATGATTTGTTTGTCAAGTAAAAGATTTAACTGAGCTTTCTTTTCTTCATGAATGCAGTATGAGCAGTCTCTGCTATATCCGATATAAAACTAAGAGATTTGTGAGATATTCTCATTAGTCGTGCATTATATATGATATAATAAGAGACAATTAGTGTGTCTTTTATGTATATAGTATTCATCTTTAATAAAGGATGATTCCTTAGTCGAAGAAGAAATCGATTAGAATATGTAATCAATTTATGCATCATAGGATGATGGCATTATAAATACTGTATTATAAATGTCAATTTAGTCATAATTTTTATGAGCTATTTCGATATGTTGTAAACCATAAGATGGTCTTGAAATATGTTCTGTAATATCTTTGAGATATTAAGAACTAATTTCTTATTCATGGAAATTATAGTATGCAATCATTAGGATCGAAATTAGATATAATGACGATAGATGGTTTACGTCATAATGAGTCAGAAAAAATACAGTGAGAGTATCACAATTGATTTTACTGTACAAATGGAATTAGTTGCAACTTATGCAGTGTCGAATTATGAAGTTGCAAAGTGACTTTATGTATTAGAAGTTTTGATATTAATGTTATGTTTGCGATTATTTACCAAGTATGTGGATTATATCCTTAAATACTTAGACAACTGTATAGTTTCTCAATATTATCATTGCATATGAAGATTATCGATGTAGAACTTAGGTTCTACATAGTATGAATGATACTGACCAAAGGAGACATTTGAGTCCGCTTTAGCAAGCTCAAAGTGATATAGCGAAACTACTCTTGGGAGCTATCTCTTGAGTGCTAGGTGAGCTCTTCAAGGCCATGAGTATATGATATAAATTGAGATGTGTATACAATACCATGATTGAAACTATAGCAAGTGGAAGAAATTATTGGGGTTGGTGCTCTGAGTGTGAATCTGAATCGTATTTATGACCGATTCATGAATACAAACAATCATTTTTCCATAATATTATCTATTTATGGTAACACCTCTTATCTTTTATATACATGTTCAATCTAATTTGGATTAGGTTGAAACCAAAAAATAGATTCTGACCCGAGAATATATAAGGTATTATAGAGTTACAACAAGGTTTGCAATTGATATTGAGAGGTATCACTACTAGAGATATATTCTCAAATAAAGTTCATGATCAAGATGTCACGGGTCAGTTAGTAAAATCTGTTGGGATTAAAACATAAATCGAGACTTGATCCAATGATTTATCTCAATAAACCATGAGTTTGGGGAGACTCGTATAGTCATATAGGTTTTCATTTGATGAGCATTGAATGACTTGTTGGACAGTTATGACCCATAGTGTCACTAATTATAAATGACATTGTGGTTTTTGTACAAATTAACTATGTAGCAATGGAAATTACCTTTTATCATTTTTTTAATTTATTTACTTGGATATATAAATGGTAAAAGTCCTTATGATTAGTTTCGGATTGATAAGATATGAGACTGTATCAATCCATAACGGTTTAATCATTAAAACATCCCTAGTCGTATTATTATCGAGACTGGATATCGATAATGTGTTATGGAAGTGTAACAGCATAGTTCTCATATATTTAAGTATTGGATACTTATGCAAGTGCGGTAGGAGGTTGTGTTTACCGATGGTACGGAAACAACTTCACTCTGGATAGACCCCGCGGAATCCCATTGGTAATATGACTATGTGTCTATGGGAATCCGCATCAGGGTAGGTGTATTTGGTCTTAACCTGAGACATGCATCGCTAGTACTTGCGACAATCAATACGCTTTGGTTTTGGTCCTCCAAGACTTTAACAGGTTCTGTGAACGCCTCTTGTGGGTTTATTGGGAATTGTAGTGTATTAGGTGTGATGTCAAGACGGGAAGTGTCACTTCAGTCATATGGAGATGATAATCACGCTGGGATACAGAACTGGTTCTCTATTGTGTTGCAACCATCGGGATAATATGACTAAGTCATGATTATCCGATTAAAAGAGACTAGTTGTTTGTGATCCGATATATGTTTCGTATGGGACAGACATTATTCCAGCCTCAGGCCTTGCATGTGACATCAGATACTGGATCACTTTACACAATACTATGTATACTACGCCTGACAAAGATTGTATATTCCATTAAGAATATTTCTAGAGAATTGGGAAGGCCAGCGCTTTGTTAGAAGCCAACCATGTCTCGTAAATTGGTAAAAATATAGTACGAGGTACGTACGTGTTCGGATAGTCCGATGACCAGATTTACTGCCAACACATCTAGGGATCTCTTGGGTCGCTTCCCGAAGATTCACCGATGACGTTTGATTCGAACATAATTAATCTTGGATTAATTACGTAGATTTTATCTAGGATAAAATACTATTTGAAGAGAGAGAAAGATTAATTCAGAATTAATCGATAAAATAATATATTCAATATATTAAACGAAATTAGATTTCGACGCGGAATTAAAATTATATTTTAATTCGTTTTAATTCCGGGCAAACGAATTAATTTAGAATTAATTCGTGAGGGATGTGAATAGTAAATTTGATTTAATTACGTCACAATGGAAAATTCATTAATTTGAAATTAATAAAACCGAACCCGGGATGTGTTTGCGAGGCCACTCCGATTTTGAATCAAGTGCGGCCACAAGTCACATCACTCGTCACATCACATGTCACTTTAGTGATAGATGTCAATTCACCTTTTTGCTGAGTGACAACTAGTCACTATTCATGATGGAGGTGGTTGTGAGCCTTTAATGCATTTTTGCCTCCAAAATTTGGTTTGACTTTTTGAAAGCCATATACCAAACATTGGTATAACTTGTTTTAGAAAACAAAATCAAAACACACACTCTCTCTCCATTTTTCTCATTGCCGTGAGCATCAACAAAGCACAAAGAAAATTGTTTTCTTTCTAAACTTACTAGCACACATCAAAGGATCATAAAAGGTGATAGGGAAACCAACCTTGGAGCTTGGAATCCTTTCAAAAGCTTGGAGCTCATTCATCTTCTACAAAGGATCACCTTAGCCGAATTCAACAAAGAGATTTTGGTGTTTATCTTCTTCAAAATCCATTCAATGTAAGTGTGATTCTGCCTCACTTCTTTAAGTATTCATTCTTTTCATTGTTCAAATATGATCTTGGGACCACTTTAGGAACCCACAATGGTATCAATGAGCCTAGTTTGAGCAAGAAAAATATTAGGGTTCATATGCTAAAAATTTGGGCAATAATAATTTGAGCATGATTTGATAAAATTGATTGATTGAGTATGCTTAAATGATGATAACATAGTGTTATGCATGATCAATTTCATGAAAAATGAATTGGATTAATTTTTCCCCAGACCTAAGGCTTGGCCGAATGCATGATGAAACCCTAAAGTCATGGTATTTTATTCTTTTGATCATTGGATGAAATGAAAGACTTGGGATAATGTTGATTTGTAATTCAATCGGATTGAAAATGAAATCGAATTAAAAATACCCACCAATGTCGTGAGCTTAGTTAGTAGCATGTAATGAGATGATTTTATGAATCAATTATGTTTGAAATGTGTTGATGATGAAAAGCATGAATAATGGATTAGATTAGTATTTTGGAAATGTTAATTTAAAAGATTAATCATGGCTAAACACTTTGATTTATTAAATTATGAATTTTGGAAAATTAGAATTTAATAAATTGGGCTTGATTTTGAATTGGGCTTGTAACTGTTGTATTTGGGCCTAATGGACTTGGTTGGGCCAAGTAGGTTTGGGCCAAATGGATTGGATCCAAATTGGGCCTAAAACCATTCCATTAAGTCTAAATATAACAAGTGGGCTTTAAAAGTTTAATTGGGCCTAATGGGCCTAAATTGGTTTCTTGGAAAATAAGGGTGATTCCTTACTTGGGCTTTGGTATTTGGGTTTGACCCATATTGACCAAAGTCCATGCCTTATGAAATCAATTGAAAGCCCATTGGACTTTAATTAAATGACATTGGAAGTTAATTGGGCTTTGAGACCCGTTTTGATTAGATTTGGAATCTAAGCCGTTAAAGCGCATTAAAAAATGTAGATATTTAATTAGGAATTAAATAAAGAATTACTATTGAATACGAATTAAATTAGATTTAAATTATAGTTCGATATAATTCAAGAATTCGTACTTTGAGTACTTATTCTTAAACGAGTTTGACTCGCGCAAATCAAATCGTTGTTTGAACATTGGATGATCACTTAATTCAAAGATTAATTAATTGGATTAGGTTGATTGAATAACATGCTTTGAATGAATACATGGATGTGTTGAATGAATAATGTATATCGGATGGAAATTAGAAGAGAAAGGGCAATTTTGGAAATTGTTCTAAATTTAGAATTTATTAAATTAGACCTGCGAGTCCAGCCTTATCTCTCTTGATTCTTTGTATTCTCTTCTCACCTAATTCCCCTTAATTTTAATGAGGTTTCTATTATTGTATTATGTAATTGGGTAGAAGTTAGAATAGTGCTAGCCAGAGAGTGGAAAGGGAGTGATTTGTTCTATGAATAATTTTATGCGATATCCATCCGCATATCATTATTATTTTATTACCATGCCTTATTATGTTTTTAAAATGCATGATTAAGGGTGTATGATGAGACCTTAACAAAGATAATAAATTGGTTGCCAATTTACGCGAAAAAACCCTCAAAATATATTAAGCGTTTTTCCTTCCATTGAGTGATTCTTACTCAAGATCCAAGATTGGCATTGGTTTGTTAGCCAAAGTCAAGAACTTTGTCCATCGTGGATATGTTTGAATCATGAAGGCTTTTTTCCATATCGGTGTCTTGTCCAATTTGTGATTTTTTGCCAAAGTCAAGATCACTTCTTGTCCATCGACATCGATTACGAAGCTTTCCAAAGTCAATGGGTCCCGCTTAACTGGAATCATTAAGCTTGTTGTGCCAAAGCCAAGGCTTAGTTGATTCAAAGGAAAAAGGTTAGGCAAATATATTGGATATATTGACATATACATTGTATATATGTTTTGGACTTGGAGGTCCACCTACCGGATCTAGAAATTGGATGAGATCCAATTGATCTTAGAGATCTACCTAGTTAAATATCATACAGCTTGTTGGTCAAAGTCAAGGTTATGTGTTATTTAACGGGATCCTAGCCCACTAGGAAACTAGGTTTCCCGAGTCCTCAACAGAGGGTTAGAGGCTCGCCGAAAAATAATGGGAGGCTAGTATTGAATTTGCAATTTCGTTCAAATACTTAGCTTTACACGCTTTCAAATTATTTCGTCAATTATTCTTATTAGTTGGACTAATATAATTTTATTTTTCTTGTAACAGTTAGACTATACCCAAACATTGTTAATTGGATAATTGGATTATCGCAATTAAAATGACTGGAAAGAACAATGTCAGAGACATTATCATGGGCGATAATGTCTTCAATGGCACGAACTTTCTGACTGGGAGATGAATCTCAGAATTATTCTGGGATCCGAGAAGTTACTCTATACGATAGACAAACCTCTTGGGCCTAAGCCCGGACCTGAGGAAATTGAGCGTGAGCTTTGGAAGACTCACAGCGATGACAACTGCACCGCTCAGTCCATTATGCTTGCTGCCATGACTCAGTAATTCCGTCGACAGAATAGGGGATTGGATCCCTATAACATGTTGGCGAAGTTGCACAATCTTCATCGATCTAATCTTAGATCGCAAAGCTATGAGTTGCAGAAGAAGCTCTTCCGTGCACGTATTTCAGAGGGTACATCTGTTGAGCACCACGTGTCACAGATGATTGCTGACATCGAGCAACTATCTAAGATAGGCATTGTCTTCGAGGCTGAGACCTCCATAGATTTGATCTTGCAGTCTCTCCCTGACACTTGGAGTGGGTTCATCATGAACTATAATATGCTGAACCAAGATGATACTCTTGGAGAGTTAATGTCCATTCTGAAATAGGCTGAAAATGAGCTTCTAAAGGGCAAGAAGCACGAGGTGCACTTCGCTTCGACATCTCAGAATTCGAGGGCTTGCCCATGGCGACTGGAGGTGTGAAGAAGAAGAAGCATAAGAACAAGGGTAAGGCCAAATCATCAAAGGGTTCTGGGAAACCCAAGGAAAAATCCCAAGATGTGTGTCTGTAGTGCAGTAAGCGGGGTCACTGGAAGCGTGACTGCTGCGAGTACAAGGCGCATATGAAGGAGATTAAAGCGGGCAAGGCACCGGCTTCAGGTATGTATGTTATAGAAATTAACATGTCTACTTCTAGTTTTAAAAATTGGATTTTTGATTCTGGTTGTGGTACTCATATATGTACTGATGTGCAGGATATGCGGATTAGCAGGAGACTAGCCTCAGGAGAGATTGACCTCGCGTTGGAAATGGAACTCGAGTTTCCGTTTTGGCCGTGGGCACTTATGTTTTGGAACTGCCCACGGGGCATGTACTTGAACTTATGAACTATTATTTTGTACCTAGTTTGACTAGGAATATAATTTTTGTATCTATGCTAACCCAATACGAGTATACTTTTGTATTTAGAAACACTGGGTGTTTATGTAAAAAAATGATATAGAAATTTGCACAGCTGATGCAAAAAATGGTCTTATTATTTTGAATATAAATCAATCTCAAACATATAATGTAACAAACAAAAGATTTAAAGTAAGTAACAAAGATGAAACTTATATGTGGAATTGTCGTCTAGGACATATAAACAAGACACGTATATCCACACTTTCGAAGAGTGGGTACTTGGGCTGATTTGATCCAAATTCATATGACGTCTGCGAATCTTGTTTATTAGGCAAAATGCCTAAATCATCTTTTAGCGGTAAAGGTGTACGTGCCACCGAACTGTTAGCCTTTGTTAATTATGACATATGTGGGCCCATATCTAGCCAGGCTAGAGGTGGATATGAATACTCCGTAACCTTTACGGATGATGCATCGCGTTATGGTTATGTGTATCTTATAAGACACAAGTCGGAAACCTTTGAGAAATTCAAAGAGTTTCGACACGAAGTTGAAAAATAGACCGGCAAAAGTATTAAGACATTACGTTCGGACCGTGGTGGTGAATACTTGAGCAATGAGTTTCTTGATTACTTGAAAGAGTATGGTATTCTTTCACAGTGGACTCCTCCTAGAACACCGCAATTAAACGGTGTGTCCGAAAGGAGAAACCGAACTTTGTTGGACATGGTAAGGTCTATGATGAGTCGCACAAAGCTACATATTTCCTTCTAGGGATATGCATTGAACAGTGCAATACTTATTTTGAATAAGGTTCCGTCAAAGTCTGTTCAACAGACACCATATGAAATATGGACAGGAAAGAAACCGAGTTTCTCATTCCTGAAGATTTGGGGTTGCTGGGCATACATCAAACGTTTGGAATGCACCAAACTTGAACCCAAATTGGATAAATGCCTATTCATAGGATATCCTAGGGAAACCAAAGGATATTACTTCTATCACCCACAAGAGAACAAAGTATTTGTTGCTCTACATGCGGTTTTCCTTGAGAAGGAATTCCTAAATATAGTGATAAGTGGGAGGAAAGTAGAACTCGATGAAAATCGGAGTGATACTGTTCCTGGCACAGAATATTTAACGGAATATGAACAGTCCATCAGGGATGTGACTGTACCATAATCTTCGAATACACAAGGACCGTGTAGGTCAGAAAGAGTCAGGAAACTACTTGAGAGGTATGGGTTTCTGATCTCACCTCATGTAGATATTAATCTCATTGAGGATAACGAACCGGCAACGTATGAGGAAGCGATACAAGATATCGATTCCGCTTTATAGCAAGAAGCCATGAAATCCGAAATGGATTCCATGTACACCAACCAAGTTTGGACACTGGTTGATGCACCAGAAGGCGTAAAGCCTATTGATTGCAAATGGGTCTTTAAGAAGAAGACTGACATGGATGGCAACGTACAAACGTACAAAGTTAGGCTTGTAGTGAAGGGGCATCGTCAACGATATGGTGTCGATTACGACGAAAATTTTTCACCCGTTGCCATGATTAAATCCATTCGGATAATGCTTGCTATTGCTGCATATTTCGATTACGAGATATGACAGATGGATGTCAAACCACTTTCCTTAACGAAAACCTTTTGGAGGATGTTTACATGCAACAGCCTGACGGTTTTATCGTACCAAGACTTGCAAACAAGATTTGTAAGTTAAATCGATCCATTTATGGATTGAAGCAAACATCTGTTGGACAGTTATGGCCCATAGCGTCACTGTTTGTAAAAGGCATTGTGTTTTTGTACAAAATTAACTATGTATTAATGAAATTGCCTTTTACCGTTTTTTAAATTTATTTACTTTAATATAAATGGTAGAAGTCCATATGATTATTACCAGATTGAGATGATATGAGACAGTATCAATCCATAAAGGTTTAATCATTAAATATCCCTAGTCGTATTATTATCGAGATTGGACATCGATAATACGGAATAGACTAGTATTGCACTTGTGCGCGTTGTGAGGGCATAACGGCATAGCCCTCATATATTTAAGTATTGGATACTTATACAAGTGCGATAGGAGGTCGTGTTTTATCGATGGTACGGAAAACAACTTCGCTCTGTTCCCCCTCGCGGAATCCCATTGGTAGTATGTATATGGGTCTATGGGAGTCCGCTTCAAGGTAGGTGTATTTGGTCTTAACCTGAGACTTGCATCGCTAGTACTTGCGACAATCGATAAACTTTGGTTTTGGTCATCCAGGGCTTTAACAGGTTCTGTGTACGCCTCTTCTGAGTTTATTGAGAATCGTAGTGTATTGGATGTGATGTCAAGACGGAAGTATCACTTCAGACATGAGGAGATGATGATCACGCAGGGATTCAGAACTAGTTCTCTATAGTGTTGCAACCATCGGGATAATATGACCAGGCCATGAATATCCGATTCAAAGAGACTAGTTGCATGATATCCGATATGTGCTTCGTACGGGGCAGACACTATTCCAACCCCAGGCCTTGCACGTGACATCTGATACTGGATCGCTATACACGATACTACGGTATACTACGCCTGATATAGATCTTATATTCCAGTAAGAATATTTCTGGAGAATTGGGTAGGCATGGCGCTTTGCTAGAAGCCAACCTTGTCTCGTAAATCGGTAAAACGTAGTACGAGGTACGTACGTGTTCGGATAGTCCGACGACCGTATTTACTGCCAACACATCTGGAGATCTCTTGGGTCACTTCCCGAGAATTCACTGATGATGTTTGATTCAAACTTAATCTGGGATTAAAATGGAGAAACTTTATCTAGGATAAAGTACTATTAGAGGAGAGAGAAAGATTAATTTGGAATTAATCGATAAAACAATATATTCGATATATTAAACGAAATTGGATTTCGATTCGGAATTAAAATTAGATTTTAATTCGGGCACTCGAATTAATTTAGAATTAATTCTCGAGCGACGTGAATAGTAAATTGGATTTGTTTACGAGGCATCGGAAAAATCGTTAATTTAGAATTATCGAAACCGAGCCCGGAATGTGTTTGTGAAGTTGCGCCGATTTTGAATCGTGTGCGGCCGCAAGTCACATCATAAATCACATCGCGAGTCATATCACATGTCATTGATGTGTGATGGAAGTCAAATCACTTTATGTAAAGTGACTTTGACTTTTTGACTTTTGACCTTTTGACTTTTGGAGGGAAAATTGGGGGGGAAAAGGGTTTTAACTTTTTGGAAAGGTTAAAAGCTTTTCTTTTTCACTTTTTCACTAGGGTTTTTGTATTAGATACAACAAAAACACTCTCTCTCCCTTATGCACTCTCTTGACGAAACTTAAGAGCAAATACCTAGGGTTTTTCTTTTGATTTTTCAAAGGCCATTTTTGCTAGCACACTTTGGTGGATCAAACAAAGGTGATAGGGAATGGATTCAAGAGCTTGGATCTCATTCTTGGAGCTTGGAGCTTGGAGATTTTCTTCAACAAAACAACCCTCTTGGCCGAATACAAAGGAAGGAAAATGAAGGATTTTGCTTGGAGCTTTCATCATATCCGTTCATTGTAAGTGTGTTTCTGCCACTCTTTCAATTTATTCATTCTTATTTCATGCTTTGTGTGATGATCTTGGGACCTATTAGAAACCAACAATGGTATCAGAGCCTTGTTAAAGCATGAAATATATTAGGGTAAAATTTGGGGAAAATCCATGTGAGCATGATTTGAGCAAATTGATTGGTTTAGTATGCTTGTATGTTGATATAATGAGATGTGATTGGATCAATTTCAACAAATAATGATTGGATCAAACTTTGGACTTCCCTATGGCATCGCCGAAAGTTGATGATACTCTAGGCTCTTGGTATTTTTGTTTTGATGATCATTGGATGAGTTGAAACGGTTGGATAAGTCGATTTGTATTTCGATCGGATTGAAAAACGAAACCGGACTAAAAATCCCACCTTTGCCGAGAGCATATAGGCATGTATAGACTTGATTTTTCATGAAATAATGTTGGACATTAGTTTATTATAAGCATGATTAAATGATAAATTAATGTTTTTGAAAGATTGATTTAAAAAGGGTTTAATCATGTATTTACACTTATGTTAATTGGATTTTAAAATTTGGAATGTTAAAATTTGATTAATGGGCTAAATTTAGAATTGGGCTTAAATTTGTTATATTGGGCATAATGGGCTTGGTTGGGCCAAGTTGGTTTAGGCCAATTGGATTGGATCCAAATTGGGCCCAAATCATTCCATTAAGTCCAAATGTAACCAAATGGGCTTTAAGGTTTAATTGGGCCTTATGGGCTTGACATTGGTTTTTGGCAAATAAGGGTGATTCCTACTTGGGCTTGGTAATTGGGTTTGACCCACATTGACCAAGGCCCATGCCTTATGAAATCAATTGAAAGCCCATTGGACTTTAATTAAACTTACATTGGATGTTTGTGGGCTTTGAGACCCAATAAGATTAGATTTGGAATCTAAGTCATTAAAGCACATTAAAAAATGTAAATATTTAATTTGGAATTAAATAAAAGATTAGTATTGAATACGACTTAAATTAGATTTAATAAGTAGTTCGATATAATTCGAGAATTCGTACTTTGAGTACTTATTCTCAAACGAGTTGGACTCGCGCAAAATCAAATCATTGTTTGAACATTGGATGGTCAGTTATAAAGACTAATTAATTGGATTAGATCGGTTGTAAAGCATGCCTTGAATGAATATATGTGATGTGATGAATGAATAGTGTATATCGGATGGATATTAGAAGGGAAAAGGGCAATTTTAGAAATTGTTGTAAATTTATAATTATAAATTGGACCTGGGTGTCCAGCCTTCTCTCTTATTGATTTCTGTATTCTCTTCTCACCTAATTCCCCTCAATGTTTATGAGGGTTTCTATTATTGTAATATAATTGGGTAGAAGTAGAATAGTGCTAGCTGGGGAGTGGAAAGAGAGAGTGATTTGTTCTAGGAATAATATGTTTATATATCCATCTGCATATCGCTATTATTTACTTTTCGCGCCTTATGATGTTTTAGAAGCATGCTTAAGGGTGTGTATAATGAGACCTTAACAAAGATAATAAATTGGTTGCTAATTTACGCAAAAGAACCTTCAATATAATATTAAGCGTTTTTCCTTCCGTTGAGTGATTCTTACTCAAGATCCAAAATTGGCATTGGCTTGTTGGCCAAAGTCAAGGCCTTTGTCAATTGCGGATGTGTTTGAATCATGAAGGTTTTTTTACATATCGGTGTCTTGTCCAAGTTGTGATTTGTTGGTCAAAGTCAATATCACTTCTTGTCTATCGACATTGATTACGAAACTTTCCATGTCAATGGGTCCCGCTTAACTGGAATCATTAAGCTTGTTGTGCCAAAGCCAAGGCTTAGTTGATTCAGAGGAAAAAGGTTAGGAAAATATGTTTGACATATTGGCATATATAAAGTATATGTGTTTTGGACTTAGGTGTCCACCTACCGAATCTAGGAGTTGGATTAGATTCAATTGATCTTCGAGATCTACCTAGTTAATATCATACAGCTTGTTGGCCAAAGTCAAGGTTGTGTGTTATTTAACGGGATCCTAGCCCACTAGGAAACTGGGTTTCCCGAGTACTCGCCAGAGGGTTAGAGGCTTGCCGAAAAATAGTGGGAGGCTAGTATTGAATTTGCAATTTCATTCAGATACTTACCTTTACGCGCTTTTAAATAATTTCGTCAAAATTACTTTATTAGTTGGACTAATATATTGTTATTTTTCTATGTAACAGTTAGAGACTGTACCCATTATCGTTGACTAGATAGTTGGACTATCGTAGTCAAGATGACAGGAAAGGGAAATGTCCGCGACTATCATGGGGGAAAATGTCTTTAAGGGCACGACCTTGCCGATTGGGAAATGAACCTTAGGATTGTCCTAGGTTCAGAGAGGCTGTTGTATACTTTACAGAGACCTCTTGGGCCTAAGCACGGACCGCATGAGACACTTGAGCTGGAGCTTTGGAAGACTCACAGCGATGATTTTGACACAACTCAGTCCATTATGCTTGCTTCGATGACTCAGTATTTCCGTAGACAAAATAGGGACTTGGATCCTTATAACATGTTAGCGAGGTTGGAAGATCTGCATCGCTCTAACAAGAGGAGCAGAGGTACGAGTTAGTGAATAAGCTTTTTCGCTCACGCATGTCAGAAGGCATGTCTGTTGAGTCCCACGTGGCACAGATGATTGCTGACATTGATGAGTTGGCCAACATGGGGATAGTCTTTGAGGCTGAGATTATTGTGGATATGATCCTGCAATCTCTCCCCGATTCCTGGAGACAGTTCATCATAATTATAATTTGATGATCACAGTTATACTCTTGGAGAGTTATTGTCAACTCTCAAGGAGGCTGAGAATGAGCTTCAAAAAGGGCAACAAGCGAGTGGCGCACTTTGTATCGACATCTCAGTCACCTAGGACTGGGCCCAAGGCAACTGGAGGTGTGAAGAAGAATAAGCATAACAGAAAGGGCAAGGCCAAATCGTCAAAGGCTTCTGGGAAGCCAAAGGACAAATCTCAGGATGTTTGCCTATAGTGCTACAAGCGGGGTCACTGGAAGCGTGACTGCCGCGAGTACAAGGCGCTCTAGAAGGAGATAAAAGCGGGCAAGGCACCGGCTTCAGGTATGTTTGTTTTTGAAATAAACATGACTATTTCTAGTTTTAAAAATTGGATTTTTGATTCTGGTTGTGGTACTCATATATGTACTGATGTGCAGGATCTACAGATTAGCAGGAGACTGGCTTCAGGGGAGATTGATCTACGAATCAGAAATGGGGCACCAGTCGCTGTTTTGGCCGTTAGTACTTTGTTTTAGAACTGCCCTCGGGGCATGTACTTGAACTTCATGACTGTTATTATGTACCTAGTTTGACTAGGAATTTTATTTCTATATCTATGTTAACCCAATGTGGGTATACTTTTGTATTCAGGAACACTGGGTGTTTTGTTTATAAAAATGATGTAGAAATTTGCAATGCAATTGCAAATAATGGTCTTTATATTTTGAATATAAATCTATCTCCAACATATAATATAACAAACAAAAGGCTCAAAAAGAGTAACCAAGAAGAAACTTACATGTGGCATTTTCGTCTGGGACACATAAACAAGACTCGCATATCCACCCTTTCGAAGTGTGGGTACTTGGACGGATTTGATCATAATTCATATGACGTCTGTGAATCTTGCTTATTAGGCAAAATGTCTAAATCACCTTTTAGCGGTATGGGTGAACGCTCCACGAACTATTAGCCCCCGTTCATAGTAACGTATGTGGGCCCATGTCTAGCCAGGCTAGAGGTGGATATGAATACTTCGTAACCTTTACGGATGATGCATCGCGTTATAGTTATGTGTATCTTATGAGACACAAGTCGGAAACTTTTGAGAAATTCAAAGAGTTTCGACACAAATTTGAAAAACAGACAGCCATGAGTATTAAGAATTATGGTCGGACCGCAGTGGCGAATACTTGAGCAACGAGTTTCTTGATTACCTGAAAGAATATGGTATTCTTTCACAGTAGACTCCTCCTGGAATACCGCAATTAAACGGTGTGTGTCCAATGGAGAAACCGAACCTTATTAGACATGGTTAGGTCTATGATGAGTCGCACTAAGCTACCTATTTCCTTTTGGGGATATGCATTAAACAGTGCAATTCTTATTTTGAATAAGATTCCGTCAAAGTCTGTACAACAGACACCATATGAGATATGGACAGGAAAGAAACCAGGTTTCTCATTCCTAAAGATTTGGGGGTGCTGGGCATACGTCAAACGTTTGGAAGGTACCAAACTTGAGCCCAAATCGGATAAATGCCTATTCATAGGATATCCTAGGGAAACCAAAGGATATTACTTCTATCACCCACGAGAGAACAAAGTATTTGTTGCTCTACATGCGGTTTTCCTTGAGAAGGAATTCCTAAATGCAGTGATTAGTGGGAGGAAAGTAGAACTCGATGAAAATCGAAGTGATACTATTCCTATAATAGAATCCTCAACGGAATAAGAATAGTCCATCCGGGATGAGACTGTACCATAATCTCCTATTACACAAGGACTGCGTAGGTCGGATAGAGTCAGGAAACTACCTGAGAGGTATGGGTTTCTGATATCACCTCATGTAGATATTAATCTCATTGAGGATAACGAACCGGCTACGAATGAGGTAGCGATACAAGATATCGATTCCGCTTTATGGCAAGAGGCCATGAAGTCCAAAATGGATTCCATGTACACCAACCAAGTTTGGACACTGGTTGATGCACCAGAAGGCGTAAAGCCTATTGTATGCAAATGGATCTTCTAGAAGAAGACCGACATGGAAGGCAACGTGCAAACGTACAAAGCTATGCTTGTAGCGAAGGGGTATCGTCAGCGACATGGTGTCGATTATGACGAAACTTTCTCACCCGTTGTCATGATTAAATCTATTCGGATAATGCTTGCTATTGCTGCATATTTTGATTACGAGATATGGCAGATGGACGTTAAAATCACTTTCCTTAATGGAAACCTGTTGGAGGATGTTTATATGCAACAGCCTGACGGTTTTATCGTGCCTAGACATGCAAATAAGGTTTGCAAGTTAAATCGGTCCATTTATTGGCTGAAGCAAGCATCGCGGTCATGGAACCAACGTTTTGATGAGATCATAAAAGAATATGATTTCATGCAAAACGAAGATGATCCTTGTGTATACAAGAAGGTTAGTGGGAGAGCACCGACTTTTATTGTCCTTTATGTTGACGATGTATTGCTAATAGGCAATGACATTCCCATGCTAACGTCGGTGAAAGCTTGGCTTTCATTGAAATTCTCCATGAAAGATCTGGGAGAAGCAGCCTTTATTCTGGGAATAAAGATCTACCGGGATAGATCTAGAAGCTGCTTGGACTCTCCCAGAGTACGTACATTGACAAGGTGTTGAAGAGATTCAACATGGATCAGTCCAAGAGGGGACTATTGCCAATGTCACATGGCGTCTATCTATCTAAGGACATGTGTCCTAAAACTCAAGATGAGAGAGACAACATGACTCGGATACCATTCGCCTCGGCAGTCGGATCGATCATGTATGTCATGATATGTAATTTGTGTCTCCTATGCTTTGAGCATGTGTAGTCGCTATTAGGCCGATCCAGGTGAAGGTCACTGGATGGCGGTTAAGAATATCCTAAAGTATCTTAGACGAACTAAGGATGCTTTCTTAATCTATGGAGATGGAGAACTTGAGGTAACTGGGTATACCGATGCAAGTTTCCAAACCGACAAAGACGACTATAAGTCCCAATCAGGGTACGTTTTTTGTTTGAATAACGGAGCAGTGAGCTGGAAATCTTCCAAGCAAGATACTGTTGCCGATTCAACAACAGAAGCGGAGTACATTGCTGCAGCAGAAGCAAGGAATGAGGCAGTTTGGATCCGAAAATTCCTAATTGGATTAGGAGTAGTTCCGTTAGCAGCTGAGCCTGTTCCATTGTATTGTGACAATAACGGGGCTATAGCGCAGGCTAAGGAACCACTGTCTCATCAATGATCCAAACACGTTCTTCGACATTTTCATCTGATACGTGAGATCATACAGCGTGGTGATGTGAGGGTCGAAAAGGTCGCATCGGATGACAACATGGAAGATCCGCTGACGAAAGCTATTCCTCAACATAAGTTTGAGAGACATGTACATAGTTCAGGTATTAGATGCCTGAGTGACTGGATATAGGGCCAAGTGGGAGATTGTTGGACAGTTATGACCCATAGCGTCACTGTTTGTAAAAGGCATTGTGTTTTTATACAAAATTAACTATGTATTAATGAAATTGCCTTTTACCGTTTTGTAAATTTATTTACTTTAATATAAATGGTAGAAGTCCATATGATTAGTACCGGATTGAATGATATGAGACAGTATCAATCCATAAAGGTTTAATCATTAAATATTTCTAGTCGTAGTATTATCGAGATTGGACATCGATAATGCGGAATAGACTAGTTGTGAGGGCATAACAGCATAGTCCTCATATATTTAAGTATTGGATATTTAAGCAAGTGCGATAGGAGGTCGTGTTTTACCGATGGTACGGAAAATAGCTTCGCTCTAGATAGACCCCGCGGAATCCCATTGGTAGTATGTATATGTGTCTATGGGAGTCCGCTTCAGGGTAGGTGTATTTGGTCTTAACCTGAGACTTGCACCGCTAGTACTTGTGACAATCGATAAACTTCGGTTTTGGTCTTCCAGGGCTTTAACAGGTTCTGTGTACGCCTCTTTTGAGTTTATTGAGAATCGTAGTGTATTAGATGTGATGTCAAGATGGAATTATCACTTCAGACATATGGAGATGATGATCACGTAGGGATTCAGAACTAGTTCTCTATAGTGTTGCAACCAACGGGATAATATGACCAGGTCATGATTATCCGATTTAAAGAGACTAGTTGCATGATATCTGATATGTGCTTCGTACGGGGTAGACACTATTCCAGCCACAGGCCTTGCATGTGACATCTGATACTAGATCGCTATACACGATACTACGGTATACTACGCCTGATATAGATCTTATATTCCAGTAAGAATATTTCTGGAGAATTGGGTAGGCATGTGGCTCTGCTAGAAGCCAACCATGTCTCGTAAATCGGTAAAACGTAATACGAGGTACGTACGTGTTCGGATAGTCCGACGACAGTATTTACTGCCAACATATCCGGAGATCTCTTGGGTCACTTCCTGAGAATTCACCGATGATGTTTAATTCAAACTTAATCTGGGATTAAAATGGAGAAAATTTATCTAGGATGAAGTACTATTAGAGGAGAGAGAAAGATTAATTTGGAATTAATCGATAAAACAATATATTCGATATATTAAACGAAATTGGATTTCGATTCGGAATTAAAATTAGATTTTAATTCGGACACTCGAATTAATTTAGAATTAATTCTCGAGCGACGTGAATAGTAAATTGAATTTGTTTACGAGGCATCGGAAAAAGCGTTAATTTAGAATTATCGAAACCGAGCCCGGAATGTGTTTGTGAAGTTGCGCCGATTTTGAATCGCGTGCGGCCGCAAGTCACATCGTAAATCACATCGCGAGTCATATCACATGTCATTGATGTGTGATGGAAGTCAAATCACTTTATGAAAAGTGACTTTGACTTTTTGACTTTTGACCTTTTGATTTTTGGAGGGAAAATTGGGGGGAAAATGGTTTTAACTTTTTGCAAAGGTTAAAAGCTTTTCTTTTTCACTTTTTCACTAGGGTTTTTGTAGTAGATACAACAAAACACTCTCTCTCCCTTATGCACTCTCTTGGCCGAAACTTAAGAGCAAATATTTTTTTTGATTTTTCAAAGGCTATTTTTGCTAGCACACTTTGGTGGATCAAACAAAGGTGATAGGGAATGGATTCAAGAGCTTAGATCTCATTCTTGGAGCTTGGAGCTTGGAGATTTTCTTCAACAAAACAACCCTCTTGGCCGAATACAAAGGAAGGAAATGAAGGATTTTGCTTGGAGCTTTCATCATATCCGTTCATTGTAAGTGTGTTTCCGCCACTCTTTCAATTTATTTATTCTTATTTCATGATTTGTGATGATCTTGGGACTATATTAGAAACCAATAGCATCGCGGTCTTGGAACCAATGTTTTGATGAGATCATAAAAGAATATGATTTCATTCAAAACGAGGATGATCCTTGTATATATAAGAAGGTTAATGGGAGCGCACTGACATTCATAGTCCTTTATGTTGATGATGTATTGCTTATTGGCAATGACATTCCCATGTTAACGTCGGTGAAAGCTTGGCTTTCATTAAAATTCTCCATGAAAGATATGGGAGAAGCAGCCTTTATTCTAGGAATAAAGATCTACGGGGATAGATCTAGAAAGCTGCTTGGACTCTCCCAGAGTACATATGTTGACAAAGTATTGAAGATATTCAACATGGATCAGTCCAAGAGGGGACTGTTGCCAGTGTAACATGTCGTCACTCTATCTAAGGACATGTGTCCTAAAACTCAATATGAGAGAGACAGCATGAGTCAGATACCGTTCGCCTCGGCAGTCGGATCGATAATGTATGCCATGATATGTACGCGACCTGATGTCTCCTATGCTTTGAGCATGTGTAGTCCCTATCAGGCCGATCCAGGTGATGGTCACTGGATGGCAGTTAAGAATATCCTTAAGTATCTTATATGAACTAAGGATGCTTTCTTAATCTATGGAGATGGAGAACTTGAGGTAACTAAGTATACCGATGTAAGTTTCTAAACCGATAAAGACGATTGCAAGTCGCAATCTGGGTACATATTTTGTTTGATTAACGGAGCAGTATGCTGGAAATCTTCAAAGCAAGAGACTGTTGCCGATTCAACAACAGAAGCGGAGTATATCGCTGCAACTGAAATAACAAAAGAGGCAGTTTGGATCCGAAAATTCCTAATTGGGTTAGGAGTAATTCTGTTAGCAGCTGAGCCCGTTCCATTGTATTGTGACAATAACGGGGTTATAACGTAGGCTAAGGAACCGCGGTCTCATCAATGATCCAAGCATGTTCTTCGACGTTTCCATCTGATTCATGAGATCATATTTCGTGGTGATGTGAAGATCGAGAAGGTCGCATCAGATGACAACCTTGCAGATCCGCTGACAAAAGCTATTCCTCAGCAAAAGTTTGAGCGATATGTACATAGTTCAGGTGTTTGATGCTTGAGTGGCTGGCTATAGGCCAAGTTGTTGGGTTTCTCTAAGGTCCCAATGATCAATTTAAGCAATGAAACACAAGTGCGAATACTCAAAGAAGTTACGGAATACTTACAATGATCGGTTGAGTGATGCGAGGAACAACAAAACTTTTTATACCCTTTGAAGCTCCTTGAACTCTCGGCATTCTTCAAAGATTGATGTAACATCCCGCCTAGGCCAGGATGCTACCGGCAGGAGACAGGAAAACCCATCTCCATAAGCCTCTGAATCTGACGAAATTTTGGCATGATGTATGCAGAACATCATGCAACATGGCTTATAGCCAGCACCAAAAGACAACATGTTCACACAATTCAACATATATGCAATCACCATCAAGGCCTCAGGCCTGAACTCAATGAACAAATGTAAATACTTGGCCTCCGACCAGAACTCAAAATGAAACTATGCTATTATATGACTTGTACATATAAAATACAAATGCAATACAAGGACAAGGGCCGTGGGGACCCATAACTCGACCCAGGACTCAAAATGCTATTGACTGCAAATTGGGTGATCCACTGTCTTCAAAGTCTTCACCGAAAACATGCTGGCCAAGCATGTCAGCTACAGACCTACAAAATTAACAAACTGCTTTGATGTGAGTCATAAGACTCAGTAAGTAATCATATTCATAACTACAGCATAAACACACAATAGCTTATATTTTCGTTCTATTAAGTTTCTTAACCTATCTTTTACTGTAATCAAGCAATTAAATTTCCCTCCTTAACTCTCAAACCGTATGCAACTCTCATATAAGATTACATAATTAACATATTAATCAAAGCATACTATTTAAATTCTGCTTAACTCCTTTATTTTTCAGATGTCTGAAGTATCATCAATTCAGCTTTCTCTATACTATTACTCATCTCATTCTTTTATTACTTACATACAGTCTAAAATTAAATCACTCACTTACATCTTTACATCACATTTATATTACTAATCTTACACACTTACTTGAATTCATAATGCTCTATAATGCATATACGAAACCAAACCTCATACGTACCTCATAAGTCATAATTCTATAACACATGTATATCGTGCTCATAATATATAACATATATTCATTATAAGTCATAAATCTCTTATGCATACATATGTACCAACATATATTCTTAAGTAGTGTTACATTCATTTATCTTGAACTACAAAGTTCAAATCCATTATCACTGACCATGCTACTATGTACTTGTATTCTACATATGTTACTTCGATATGAACATGCTACACACAAAATCATCCGCATATATACATAAGCATAATAATGAGATCATGTATCAATGTTAACGGTATAAATCAAATGTACTCATTCTATGATGCTTTGTCAACTATTATATGTGTCTCATAAGAATCACCAGAATCCATGATATATATGCATGATGGTAAATCCTACTCTGCTCTAACATGTTATGCTTTTAGAAAATACTTTTTCTGAGAAACTGCTTTCTGAAAAATTTTTCTGAAACTCAGTTTGAAAACCTCTTAATAAAACTTATCTTTCTAAAATCATGTTTTGAATCTCTGATATCTGGAAACTATTTCTAAAATCTTGTTTCTGAAAGTTGTTTACTGGGAATCTGAAAACTGAAAACTCTTTATGAAAATCTTTCTTTTTCTTGTATTTCTTTCTAAAACCGTTTTTCTAAGTTCTTTTCTGAAAACTGAAATCTGAAGTCCTTTTTTCTGAAAACCAAACTAAAATATGAAATCCTTTTTTCTGAAAACCAAATCTCCGCCCATAGGCGCATCTCCGCCCGTAGGCGCATCTCCGCCCAAGAATGTACCATCTGAGCGCTAAGGATCTAGGAGTGTCCTCCTAGTCCTCCACATGTGTATAAATCCGTCAATTCCAACAATGTACAACTGGGATGGGCAAATCCCAAATCTCGAATCCATATGATATCCGTCAATTCCATCAGTGTCTCAAGTTACGTATTGGGGTGAGGTTTTACCTCATGCCCTGAAAATATAAAACTCATGCTTAAATCTCAAAACTGAAGGGAATGTTTTCTGAAATACATTTCTCTTCAAAAACAATTGAAGCTTTTCTTTAAAACACTCTGAATTTTTCAAAACTTTTCTTAATTTCAATTTCACTCTGGAAATCATTTCTAAGAGTTTCTGAAAATTCTGAAAATCTTATCAGCTCATGAAAATATTTTGTTTATGCTAATGCACCCAAATATATATGCATTCACACAATTTTGCTCATATACACACATATATTTTCCATGTCTATGCTCGTGTATGCATGCCCATGTACTACATTCTCAACCTACGTTTGTTATTTCATGTTCAAACATACATATTTCTCATAACCAGAAGCTTTCACATAATCCTTTCTACCTTAACCATGTCTTACTATATGCTCATCTTTCACTATCATATTTTGAAATGTTTCATTCGTGAAATGCATGTATTTTATACTAGTATACATATAATTGTAACATGTTTTCCCATAACATTGTTACTTACACTATTACCTTCTTACTTTCTCATATACATCAACGTTATGCAAACTCATAACCACAAGAATGTATATACAAACATTTCTCATACCTATCTACTAACTCCATAGCTATACTTACACATACCATATCGAAATTCCTTTACAATATCAGACTCAAACATATACCACTACAAGAAAAAAGGCCTTTACTGACACTAAGGTTAGTGACACTAGGCTAAAAGTGTCAGAAACGACGTGTAAATGGGCCTATTTCCGTGTTTTTTTCACTTAAATATCAATAATTACTGACACTATGGTATCAGCGATTTTAGTGTCAGTAATTACTATTACAATAGTATCAGTAAGAAATAAAAAAAAAAAAAATCGTAGTCGTATGGAGTCGAACCAACACCTCGCGGAAGTGACGTTTTTCGCATATATTACTGACATTAGAGTATCAGTAAATTTAGTGTCAGTAATTAATGATACCTTAGTATCAGTAAAAAAATTAAAAAAAAAAATTATTTCCTTAAGTCTGCTGGGACTCGAAATTGTAACCATTGATATAAATTTTTTTTTATTGTAAGGCTTTACCACTGGGCCAAATCGTGACTTTTGTTCCTTAAACCGCGGTTTATAAAAATATATATGTATTTGTCGGGTCAAAACCTGAACCGTAGTTACCAAATCAATCTTAGTAATTTAGGGTTCCTCTCATTCCCACATTTTTTTCATCGTAAAAGTTTGAAGAGGTCTCGGTCAAAGACAGCAACAAGAATCCCTAATTGGTTTTCTTGGCCAAGATTGGACATCAACGACTTCTGAAAATTGAAGAACACAGACGAGAAAGCAAGATCAACAACAACCAATCAATACTCGAAAAACAAGAACAGAGCCACCGTGACCAAGACAAGATCCAGAGCTAGGCGACTCAAAGACTCTTGGGGCAGTACAAGTGTTGATCAACACTTTTGAAGCTCCTGCACGGCAGAGGAACACTCAAACAAACGCAGACACAAACCCTAGGAGACACTCTCCCCCTCTCGGCAAACAATGAAAGAACCCTAATCACGCCTCCAGCGCACACTGCTCACAAGATCCACACACGGCGATTCACCATATTGAAGGTAACACATATCAAAGAACCCTAAATCTCTCTTGGATCTTGGATTCTCTGTTGCGCTCTCTCAACCCACTCATGGCCTGACCAAAAATCAACAACACACACATACTAACTGAATAAAACAAGATCTCACTGAGCCAAACACTCACCTTAAGCCACACATACATGCAGCCCATCACGTAAGGTGATATTACTTAATTGCATAACCCATCTGCAGAGCTTTCTGGACAAGAATTTTGGTGGGGTTTATAATCTAATTCAGCTGCTCACTTGCTGTGATAAGGTGATTGTTTAATGTTTAATTTTAATATTTTACAACCTTACTGATTTACAAAGTATTCTGTTCTTCCAAATCCAGCATAACGGTTTGCGAGCTTCTCATCATGGCCAAATTTTGATGGTCAGAGTTTCATGTCTGGTTTTACTAGAATTTATGTAGATTTCGAACTGACATATATATAGAGCTGTTGGTAATATTATCAAAATGTAAAAAGTAGATTTCTAACAAAAGAAGTTTCACAGGATCATTGTTTAAAAACACGCTTCAAAAAGTTATAATACCACCAAGTGCTCGGGCAGTCCTCAAAGTGGAAAGGTACACAAAATTTTATGATTTTCTATATTAAGTTAGTGCATCTTATGGAGGTAATTGAAGGGCTTGTACAGTTCTTTAGTGATTTCCTATGTGTGATGCCTATTATGAACAGGTTAGGTACGTAAAATGGACAAAAAATGGATATATTGTGATAGACTTTCCAGTGAATATCGTGTTGGAGTTGATGAATTCTTGGAGTTTGCAATTCTTAATTCTGAAAATCGAATGTTAATTAGATGTCCTTGCGCCCGTTGTTGCAATATGGAGTTTCATACTCCTAAAGAGGTGAAGCTTCATTTGTTTCAGAAAGGCTTTCTCCAAACGTATTTAGTTTGGACTTGGCATGGTGAATCTAAACCTGTATCTCCTTCTGAAAATTGCCAAGACTTTCCACAAAGTCAACGTTTCAGATGTCATGACTATAGTGATGTAGTTGATATGGTTCAAGATGCGTATGAGCAATGTGATAAAGATCATAGCTCTTTCACAGATATGCTTGAAGATGCTGAAAAGCCATTATATCTAGGTTCTAAACATTCAAAGTTATCGGGTTTAATGAGACTGTATAATGTCAAAGGGAATTATGGGTGGTCTGATAAAGGATTTTCAGCTTTGTTAGAAGCTCTTGCTGATATATTACCAAAAAATAATAATCTACCCAAGTCTATCTACCCAAGGACAACATAGCTATTGTTCGTTGATTTAATGAAGTAGTATGGTATTTCTCTTTTCTGTAAATTAATACATTCTTGTTTCTACTTTTAGCTTAGAATTTTTTCCCCAGATTTTTTACTTCAGTGAAAGCAATATGAATCATATCTTTTATTTCAGTTTTATGCCCTGATGGGTTTAATTTGGTGGGTTAATTTATTTTATTTGTGAGTTTTGCTAGTGGGTAAGATTGCTTTGAGACTTGAAAGTTAAAACAATCATGATGTAAAATATTCTATTAACAGTGTCTCGATGTTCTCTATGTCAGACATGAACTTGGAGATAGTTTTTTACCTGATGAAGTTTTGCCATGTTCTGATTGATACTTGTTGAAACCTTTGGGGGATATGGCACCTGTCATATGATGTGCTTTGAGGTGCAGCATGAATGCTATGGAAGCAGTATTTGATTGAGATCTAACATGTTTATCTCATCAATTTTTATGGCAATTACCTGGAATGTTACATTGTAGTACATTTTGAGCTTTGAACTTTTAGTTTCCAGGAATTCCATAATGAACAACTATCTTGTCATCTTGATTTGCTTCCTGCATTTGGAAACAGTATTAGATCATGTCATCTGATAAACTTCATCTGGTTCATGAGATCCTTTTATTTCAGTTTTATGTCCGTCTATTATATATGTGTGTGTGTGTGTGTGTGTGTGTGTGTTATTGATTTGTTTGTTTTGGTGATTATGTAGCGGTATGAAAGATACAACTTGTTATTATGGATGCCATTTGGTTTTTTATATGCATGCTCTTAGGTTGTTGGTATGGTTATTGTCAATAAGTGCTTTATGTGACAAAAATTAGATTAGAGTTATATTTTGTATTTTTATTTGGATGTATTTAATGTTTTTATTTATGAAGATATCGATTTTTTTTGGAAGTCCATCTAATTCTTAACATTTGTTTATAATTTCAGATTTTGTGCCAGATATCATATTGTTGGGGGATTGTTGCAGGCTTCTCAACAAGTATCATGAATTTTGGTGGGGGCATGACATTTTGATGGGACTTTAAGAGTAGTTTTTGAAATATATATATGTTAATTTAAAGATTGTCTATGGAGTTTTTATATTCATCATGTGATACTGTTGAATTGATTAATACGATTAATCTATTATATTGCGAATTTTATATAAATGTAATTTTTTAGTTTTTTATTTCATTGAGTTGGTATATATATATATATATATATATATATATATATATATCTATATATATATATATATATATCTATATATATATATATTATGATTAATTTAATTACAAAAAATAAGAAATATAATTGTGAAATAATACGATTTTTAAATTTTAAAGATATTGACGGATATTGATACTATAGAAACAATAATTACTGACACTAAAAATCAAATATATGCGATATACTGATACTGCAGTAACAAAATTACTGACACTATAGTATCACTAAATACTGATGATATAGTGTCAATAATTTACTGACACTAAAATAGTGTGAGAGATTACTGATACCATAGTGTCAATAATTTTCTGATACTACAGTATTAACGTTTACTGACACTAAGAATCACTGACACTAGAAACTAGTGTCAGTGATTTCTGGCTGCGGCAACACTGACACATTTATATAGTGTCAGTAAAACCCTTTACTGACACTAATTTAGTATCAGTAAAAGCCTTTTTTCTTGTAGTGTACGGGTTTCAAATTCTTAGTTCTTAAACTTACTTACCATTCCTAATTATCGACTTGTGCTCAAGAATCTCATATCATCAACTTACATATATTCTCATGCCATGCATACACTACTCATTTATGCTTTCTATCATCTTATATACATGTATATGTACTCATGTGCTAAACATATATTAATATATGCTCACTCTCGCATGAACTTGAACTTTTGCATTCACACCAGTCTTATATGCTTATTAGTTCCTATTTACTCATGCATACCAATATTCTTATATATTGCATAAGTTACAGACTTCCATTTATATCACTAGTTTCATTCCCTATGGTGTAGTTTTCTACAACCCCCAAACCCAAGTCTCATAATATAGTATTTATAAATATTTCCTTACGCTTTATGAGTGTGCATAAACTTGTCATTCTTACACTTTTCAAACTCAAGTTTACTAATCTTTTACTACTTAAATAAGTATATGAAAATATAAATTCGGTTTCATGTTTACACATATACCTATAAAGTTTCTTTATATATATATATCTAGGTTCCATGCATTTAACTATATACAATTTTGTTATATAACTAATTACGAACAATGTGAAATCTCTTAAGTATTCGTAGCATGAGTTACTTACCTGATTAGGTGGACACTCATGATCCTGGTCCGATCTGTTACAACAACAAAATAACAAACATGATCAGAACCGCTATTTGCGGAACTTTCAACTTATCTATGATAACTACGGCTTCCCCGGAACACCCGAATAATCTCCGATAATACGGTACAAACTTCATTACTCTAATATATGTCCATATACTATTCTAAACTGGCTATATGGCTCAAATTCTCACTTTACGCGTTTGCGGCAAAACTTGCGGAAACATTTCCGCAAACGCTACGAAAGGGTCTTGTACCCTCCAAACTAATCCGGAAATGCTCAATTACCCTCGCAATATCATATTTATGTCATCATCAGAATCACGGTCATCTATGCTTGGTCGCGCGAGAAACTCTGCTTTACCGGAAACTCGCTAATTCTACAGGATCGATCCAATCTATTCCGTTTCTCCTCGGATTCTACCATATTTATCGTTTTAACATATTAAATCATATTCAATTCATTTCATGCTAATTCGCTACACTACGAAACTACTAGAAGCATCCGAAAATAAATCAATACACTTTAAAATAACAAATTCTAAACGGAGAGTCGTACCGAAATTCCGAGGCCATATTCGGACTCTCATCGGCCATACGAACGCGTTGGTGTGATCAGAATTTCGATCGGAGCTACTGTTCACTGTGGGTCACTATTCATCCGAATCTTCTTTCCTCGTTTCGCGTACCACCGAGCACGGATCGGGAAAACCGTCACTACCATCTCGTAATACTCATCGAGGGCTTCAATTTGACTAGTGGAGGGTATTTTTGGAAATCATCACTTTTGAAGCCCTTCCAACGCGATTTTCGGAAAAAGTTCAACATGAAAGTTGTTCGTCTCGGAAAAATGAGTCTGATGGATCAAGAATCAATTTGATCGAATTTCGTCTGCTAATTCTGTGGTCAAAACAGTAAACTTTAAGCGTTTTACGAAAATCGAGAAACTGACTTTTAATCCCACACGTTTTCCGACGTGACGAATATTCATAATAAATTATTCCAACTCATATATCATCACTTGAACTCTTGTTCTTTATTATCATCATGCTTCGAGGCTATAACATCGGTCCGGGAATCCTCTAGAATAGTCCCGAAAATCTGGGATGTTACAATTGAGCTCCTCCATTCGGCCATGGATGATCCACCAAGCTCCAAGCTTGTGATGTGTATTCCAAGCCAACGGGTGGGTTTTCCTATCACCTTCACAAGACTCCTAAAGCGTGCTAGCACTTCGGAAAAAGTTGCCGCAAATCTTTCCATTTGCTTCTCCTTGTTCATGCCAATTGCAGAATTTTAGAGAGCAAAGTGGGCCTTGGCCGAGAGTTAGAGAAGGAGAGTGAGAGAATGATGTGGTTGGTTTGAAAAAAATGTGTATCTAATACACTTATTTCAAAAGTCAAATACCAAATCAATTAAAAATGATATATGTCTTTCAAGCTTTCAAAAGCTTTTCAACAACTCCCATCTACTATTCACATCACAAGTGACTAGACATCACATCACTCAAAGTGACAATTGATTTGACGCTTGATGTGACTAGTGGTTTGACGCTTGAAGTGACTTGTGGGCCGCACTTGAATTCGAAATGCGAGTGCGTCTGCAAACACTCACGGGCTCGGTTTCGCTAATTCCGAATTAACGAATTTTCTGTTGCGACGTAATTAAAGAATTATGCCTAGCAAAATTACTATTCACGTCGCTAACGAATTAATTCTAAATTAACTCGTTCGCCCGAATTAAAATCTAATTTCAATTCCGCTTCGAAATCCAATTTCGTTTAATATATCGAATATATTAATTTACCGATTAATTCTAAATTAATCGTTCTCTCTCTTTAAATAGTATTTTATCCCAGATAAAATATCTCCGTAATTAATCCCAAATTAATTTTCTCTATCATCTAATTAATCCAGATTAATAAAGTACGAGTCATACGTCATCGGTGAATCTTCGGGAAGCGACCCATGAGTTCCCCGGATATGTTGACAGTAAATCCGGTTATCGGACTATCCGAACACATACGTACCTAGTACTACGTTCTTACCGATTTACAAGACAATGTTGGCTTCTAGAAAATGGGCATGCCTACCCAATTCTCCAGAAATATTCTTAAAGGAATATTATAATCTATATCAGGCGTAGTATACGTAGTATTGCGTATTTCGATCCAGTATCGGATGTTCACGTGCCCCGTACGAAGCACATATCAGATGTCTGGTAACTAGTTCTATAATCGGATAAACATGACCTAGTCATATTATCCTGATGACTGCAGTTTTTAAGAGTACTAGTTTTGTATCCTACGTGATCATCATCTCCACTATAACTGAAGTGATACTTCCATCTTGACATCACACCCAATACACTACGATTCTCAATATACCCAGAAGAGGCGTACACAGAATCGGTTAAAGCCCTGGACGATCAAAACCAAAGTATATCGATTGTTGCAAGTATTAGCGGTGCAAGTCTCAGGTTAAGACCAAATACACCTACCCTGATTCGGACTTCCATAGACACATAGTTATACTACCAATGGAATTCCGAGGGGTCTATCCATAGCGAAGCTGTTTTCCGTACCATCGGTAAAACACAACCTCCTATTACACTTGTATGAGTATCCAATACCCAAATATATGAGAACTATGTCGTTATGCTCTCATAACGTGCACAAGTGTAACACTAGTCTATTCCGCATTATCAATGTCCAATCTCGATAATACTATGACTAGGGATGTTTAATTATTAAACCTTCGTGGATTGATACTGTCTCATATCATCTCAATCCGGAACTAATCATAAGGACCTTTAATCATTTATATATCTTGGTAATCCAATTACAAATGATAAAAGAGCAATTTCCTTTGTCACATAGTTAATTTGTACAACAACACCGTGTTCTGTACAAATAGTGATGCTATGGGTCATAATTGTCCAACACAAGTGGGAAATTGTTGGATAGTTATGACCCATAGCATCACTATTTGTAAAAGGTATTGTGGTTTTTGTATAAATTAACTATGTAGCAATGGAAATTGTCTTTTATCATTTTGTAATTTATTTACTTGGATATATAAACGGTAAGAATCCTCATGATTAGTTCCAGATTGATAAGATATGAGACAGTATCAATCCATAACGGTTTAATCATTAAAACATCCATAGTCGTAGTATTATTGAGATTGGACATCGATCATGCGGAATATACTAGTATTGCACGTGTGCGTGTTATGTAAGCGTAACAGCATAGTTCTCATATATTTAAGTATTGGATACTTATGCAAGTGCGGTAGGAGGTTGTGTTTATCGATGGTACGGAAACAGCTTCGCTCTGGATAGACCCCGCGGAATCCCATTGGTAGTATGACTATGTGTCTATGGGAATCCGCATCAGGGTAGGTGTATTTGGTCTTAACCTGAGACTTGCATCGCTAGTACTTGCGACAATCAATACGCTTTGGTTTTGGTCGTTCAGGACTTTAATAGGTTCTGTGAACTCCTCTTCTGGGTTTATTGAGAATCGTAGTATATTGGGTGTGATGTCAAGATGTAAGTATCACTTCAGTCATATGGAGATGATGATCACACTGAGATAGAGAACTGGTTCTCTATTGTGTTGCAACCATCTGGATAATATGACTAAGTCATGATTATCCGATTAAAAGAGACTAGTTGCTTGTGATCTGATATATGTTTCGTACGAGACAGACACTATTCCAGCCCCAAGCCTTGCATGTGACATCAGATACTGGATCGCTTTACACAATACTACGTATACTACGCTTGACAAAGATCATATATTCCATTAAGAATATTTCTAGAGAATTGGAAGGCACGACGTTTTGCTAGAATCCAAATATGTCTCGTAAATCGGTAAAAATGTAGTACGAGGTACGTACGTGTTCGGATAGTCCGATGACCGAATTTACTGCCAACATATCCAAGGATCTCTTGGGTCGCTTCCCGAAGATTCACCGATGACATATGATTCGAACATAATTAATCTTGGATTAATTACGGAGAGATTTTATCTAGGATAAAATACTATTTGAAGAGAGAGAAAGATTAATTCGGAATTAATAGATAAAATAATATATTTGATATATTAAACGAAATTAGATTTCGATGCGGAATTAAAATTGGATTTTAATTCGGGCAAACGAATTAATTTAGAATTAATTCACGAGCGACGTGAATAGTAAATTTGATTTAATTATGTCGCAACGGAAAATTCGTTAAATTAGAATTAACGAAACCGAGCCCGGGATGTGTTTGCGAGGCCACTCCGATTTTGAATCAAGTGCGGCCACAAGTCACATCACTCATCACATCACATGTCACTTTAGTGATATATGCCAATTCACCTTTTTGGTGAGTGACAACTAGTCACTATTCATGATGGAGGTGGTTGTGAGCCTTTAATGTATTTTTGGCTCCAAAATTGGTTTGACTTTTTGAAAGCCATATACCAAACTTTGGTAACACTTTTGGTATAACTTGTTTTAGAAAACAAAATCAAAACACACTCTCTCTCTCTCCATTTTGCTCATTGCCGTGAGCATCAACAAAGCACAAAGAAAATTATTTTCTTTCTACACTTGCTAGCACACATCAAAGGATCATAAAAGGTGATAGGGAAACCAACCTTGGAGCTTGGAATCCTTTCAAAAGCTTGGAACTCATTCATCTTCTACAAAGGATCACCTTGGCCGAATTCATCAAAGAGATTTTGGTGTTTATCTTCTTCAAAATCCATTCAATGTAAGTGTGATTCCGCCTCACTTCTTTGAGTATTCATTCTTTTCATTGTTCAAATATGATCTTGGGACCACATTAGGAACCCACATGCTCACCAGAAAATTCCTAATAGATGGCACAACAACATCAGTAGAATCTTTAAGAGTCGAGCTATATATCAAGTCCTTTGACTTGAGAAGTCACTGTAGATTAGGGATATTCGTAGGGTCAGGACAACCCGTGACCCGACTCGTTCGGATTTCAAAAATAATTGATTTTACAGGTTAAACCGATCCGATTTGAAATTTACGGGTTAGGTCACATGTTTGATAATAAAACTCGATTGTACTTGAAACTATAATATTTTTATTATTTTTCTAAAAAATTATTATTTTTTAAAAGTTTTTACTATTATTTCATTTATTTATTACTTTTATTGTCTTGAAACTTTATATATATGATAATTTTCGGGATATAAAATAACTAATATTTATATTTCAAAAATAATTAATTTATTAAAAAAATTTATTTTTTTGGCCGACCCGACCGGACCCGATTGGGTTTCAACTCTCAAATTTCGGGTTTGGATTTCACGACCCATGTGACCCGGCCCTATCGGGTCTTATATTTTTCAAAAAAATCCGACCCGACTACACCCCCTATTGTAGATGTATTAGTGATCCTCCACATATTGACAACAGTCACGTTACCGATCTTTCTAAACTAGACCTCTGCCCGTTCATTGGATGTGGACCAATGCTCTAGATAACCTGTGATGTATCCAGAGAGAATTTGTTAGTCCCATATATGGGATTCAGGTATCCACTTTGTGATCTTTTACATCTTTGGCCGAGGTATACTGCGAAAATTAGTTCCGAGTATTTATCTAGAGAATCACGAATATGTTGCGACATAATAATATAAACTGTACACAACAGAGATTTGATATTTTCATCTATCTCTCCAGTATAGTTCAGATACCTATGACAGAAGAACTGTTCGATATGCGTCGACTTGTATGGTTTAGCGCGGTTATCTGTGGTGGACTAATTATGAACACGGAATGTGTTGATTTGGTAAAATTGAAGGGTTGTTGATGAAATACGAGGTGTGATAATATGCAAGAAAAATTCCCGCAAGTGTTCCGGATACGCTTAGGGGAAAAATCATAATTTTGTGAAATTATGAGTTTTGGCCAATGTTACTGTACTCATAGTACTTTAGCAGTGTATACAATGTGTAGGAATAATTTTGGAATTTTCGGAATTATTCCGCTAATATTTTGAGAATTTTCTACACCATAGATAAAATAATAATTTGTTAAAATTAATATATTTAACCGCTGCTCCTGCTATATAACTTAGTTTAGTGTAGTAGTGGGCTGATTAAGATATATAGGGCCCCATTGCCCTGGAAATTTTTGTAATGTCTAACGCAAGTCAAAGCCATATGCTTCGGGATTTTATCATTGATCCAGTTTTCACCCACACCCAAACCCAAACCCTTTTATTTAGCACACATTTTATTTATGTTCAATTTAATAAATATTTGGATTCTCTCTTCTACTTGGATTGCAATTAGTATTCATATCCACATTTTCTCTCAATCATAAATAACAAATCTATTTATTTTTTGAATTTTTTTATATTCAATACAAGGATTTATTCAGCCTCCATTTAAGTAATGCTACACTTTTTGAGTGGTGTTTGGGGGAGATAATTTGGGTCAGAATTATTTATTTATTAAAATTTGATCCGCATTATAAAATGAGTTTGGAAAAATTGATTCGTTTAGTAAATATAACAATTGATTCGTTTATTAAATAAATCATATATAAATTTGAGCTTACCGAGTAATTTATTATTTGCTTATACTGTAATTTTTTTAGTTTTTATTATTTTTTTAATTAAATTTGAGAAATTGATGTCAACTATTACAGAAAAAATAATATTACTTAATTTTGTTGGGCCATTTTTAGTAAATTAATTAATTGTGTTTCATAGATATGTTTATAAAGTATTCAAGTGAATAAATTACAGCAAATTATGTCGATAAATCATGTCAATTAAATAAATATTCATTTAGAATTCCGAATACGAATTCAACCCATTTTGATTTGATTCGTTTATAATTTAACACATTTAATTCGTCAATTCATTTTGCTATTCCAATCAAAATTTATTCAAAACGAAGTGGCCAATTAAAAGAAATTACTTGAAAATCATTCGATCAAGTCTCTGAAAACATGTAACTTGATATAACTTGAATTTGTCTGAATTGGATTAAGAAAATATCATTGCCATAACTTCAATGTAATTTCAACCACCAAAGGAAGACAATCCTAATGGTACAAATAAAATTCCAAAGCAGCTTTTTCCTTGATACACTTGGGGATAACAACATACATAACAAATAATATCATTGTATAATATAATTTGCTCAACCAAATGCTCATAATACTACCACAATGACATTACAGGAATAGGCAAAAAATAAGAGAGAAAAAATCAAGACGACAAAATCCGGAAACAAGAGTCGGAGGCTTAGAAACAGATCGCTTCGCTTAGATCCTAGATGGCTGCAATACTATGAAGCTAGTAATTATTACAACAATGGCCTACTGCTGATTTTGGCCATGCACTGGTGGTGGCGGAGGCATACCAGATTGATTACCCGACTACAATAAGAAAACACATAACATGTTAGCTTCTTTACAATTGGAGTAAAAAAATGATATCCGAGAATAATTATGGAAATAAAGTCAATATCTAAAATCCAACTCCACCAAGAAGACGGAATGGATTTATCAAGTTCCAATTGACATTACTCAATCAAAATGAGGGCTCCCTCACTAAAGAATTATTACGTGGGTGTGGGTTACATGGTTAGTGCCTGTCAGACCCCACATCCATTTCAATAAACTAGACTCACAGAATTTACATCCATATCTAATCTCGGGTTGCAGCAACAAACTCAGTTCTTACCTGGTAGGGATTATATCCTGGCATCATAGGCATTTGTCCTTGTGGGTGATTGAATGCTCCACCCTGCGGATACATTTGGGTTCCACTTGCATTTGGTGGGCCCTGCATGTTCGGCATGCCATTTGGAAAGCCTCCAACTGTAGGGGCACCACCTGTGGAGTGCATCGGGTTGATGCCCATATAATGGCCTTGTTGCATTGGTGGAGCCATCTGATTCATGGAACCTTGCATTCCCTAAACTCAGATACCAATTTCCATCAGTGACATCACAACATATATGAAACAAAGGAGACAGTAAATGTAAAAACCAGGGTTTCAGAGAGAGTTTTCAAAGAGGCCATCTCCTTTTAAAAACAATTCAAAGCAACCACTGAAGGAAAAATTTCTGAGGAAATTTGCTTCAGTTTTTGAATGTAAGCTTTCAAGAATTATGTAAGATTTTCAAGCAATTTTTATAGTTTATCGTTAAGAAAAACTGTCAAATGCAATTAATATACTGAAAAAAGTACTATCACATGATACCGGCTAAACCAATCGACTCACATGCACACACATATACACACAAATATCTATTTTCTGCAACTACCCTGAGAATATAAACCAAACAAATAAGAATTTAGTCAGCAACTAACGACATTAGTTACGCACCAAGGTTCATCACAAGCTCTTTTTCACTTAAATTTACAATAACTAGTAAGAACTAAGGGTCACTTTTTCCTTTTTCATTTTTTTTTTTTCAAAGCAATTTTACAAAAATTAGCATCCTCGATTCTCCCAATAACTTGTGAGAACTAGGGTTCCCACTCCCACAGACAACTTTATCAGTAGCTATCTCCTTTTAAAGTCACTACTTCTGCAAACAGAAGCCAGTAGAGAGTGATGACGTTATATTTCACTACTAATAGAATTTTGTCAGAGGGTTTGCATTTAAAGTAGATTGTAAATGAAGCTCTAAAGGTCATTTGAGAATTTGAAAGCAGTTGTGAAAAAAATATAGAAAACGGCTTACAAATTCTCAAATGACTTTTAGAGCATCATTTACAATCTACTTTAAATGCAAACCCTCTGTGGAAGTGGGAAAAAAAATATAAGATCCAAGTAAATATCTTTTCATTTTGCTACCCTAAAAGAGAACAATAGCATAAATCCTATAGCAGGGTACTCGCACAGCAAGATTAAACATACTACAAAAATTGTGGGGGTAAGATGACCCATCCAAGGAAATCTGAAGAAAAAGCCAACTTTTAACCACCCAAAGACTTCTTTATCTTTCTTGAACAGAAGCATGCAATCTTCAATATACAAAGCAAACTTATTGATAAATCACATATGAGAGGGCAGGAAACAAATAAAAAAGTAGAGCTGTGCACAATATCGTACCATTGGACCAGGCATCGACATTGGATGTGATGAAGGTGAAGGCATGCCAAGTTGGGGCATGTGAGGAGGTGGACGAGACATATGCGGATGAGGAAGCAAGGGTAAGTGGGATGGAGGCTGTAGCTGTGGCATATTTTGAGGTTGCATAGGCAAAGGGTGCATTTGCTGTGGGAGTCCTTGATGCCGTTGTGGTGGCATCTGTGGAGGATTTTGTTGATATCCCTGCGGCTGATTCGCTGTGAGAAGAGAGGGATGTGGACCAGGAGGAAGAGGAGGTGCTCCTAAAGGCATCGAAAGAGGCTGATTTTGCTCCCCTTGAACCGAAGAATCAAATGATGGAATGGTTAACGGCATAGCAACTCCGACACCTGGAATAGTTCCTTCATTTCGGGTCAGTCCTGGAGCAAATGGTCCTGGAGTTGTTGGTCCTTCTGGCACAGGGAAATTTCCAGGCATGCGACCAGCAAGAGCAGCATTTTGTTCACCATAACCTGAAATTATTTATATATTTAGAATAGTAAACTTCGGACTATGGGAAAAGAGGGAAGGAAAAAAAATGTTAAACTCATAAGATAGATGGTATTGACCAGTAAAACATCATTGATGTATAAAATTACTAAATTAGTATCTACAGAATTTGGACCAACAGCTTCAATATACAAAAGAAAACAACCAGAAGGGAGGACAACCTTGGTTCTGACCCACATTAAATTTATCACGAGCAGTGTCTCCTGGCCTATTTCTACACCAAAACTTTGTTGTGTGATCATTGCTACCGCTGCAAAAGAAATATATTGAGTCATAAAGGAGGTTGCCAAGCTTAATGAATACACAGAGATGGAAAAAAAAACCATCACATGAATGTTAACCAGTCGAAAGCTGTAGGCAAATTTAAAACATGAGCACCACAGATGTTTGATTTAGTATTACTATGGAATAAGATCCTGTTAGTGAAAGAAACAGAGAGAACAATGCCTAGTCACAGAGCTGAGAAACCAGAAGCATTGTTGTCATAATTTAGCAAAAAGTTCACAGAGATAACTAAATGTTATGAGACCTCTACAAGCATTTTCAATAATTCAATGAACTCAATTATTCTTGTCACAGCTACCAAACAATCCTTCAATATTTCGAGTAACTGATGCCAAGAAACATCAGCAACTATAGATAACATAGGACGGAAAAATGATTAAGAATAAGACAGCAAAAAAAGGACAGACAGATTCACAACAAGAGTCTAAAACTAACTTCAATTTATATCTCCAGACATTAAGCAAAAGAAGGAAGGTACCTTGAGAGGTATCGAAGATGATAATTGATAATAAACAATATGAGATTGTCTCTACCTGCAAAGAAGATATCCAATGGGATGCCATGCCAGGTCCCACACACTGTTATCATGAGCATTAGGAATTTCAATTTGCGGAGTTTCATGCCTGTGAACCAGAATAATATGTTAATAGCCATATATGATATAAAAACAAATCCATTTGCAACTTGTTTCCAAATTTTCAGCAAGTAATACATCTTTTACAGTTTTTGTTGTCATTAATATTAGTGATATCAATCTCATCAACAACAAAATCCCCTCAGGCAACTAAGCCTGAGTCCTTCTCCATCGACCAGTAAATAAAGCCAATAAAGGATCCAAAAAGAAAACCAATTCCAACTCCGACGTGGGGAACATAATATACCATATGACTCCAGCTGGGGCGTCCAAAAGTTACTAAAATTTTGGTTCTACAATTGTCAGCCGTCGGATGAATCACACAGATTACGTTTATCTATGTATTAGGAAATAAACAAACTAAAATATTACATGAAAAGCAACTGCCCGTGTGCTCATACATAGCATCTACACTTGAAATAATAAAATAATCAGTTCTCTTAATTAGCAACTACCTGTCTGCCCATACATTGCATCTACACTTAACAGAATAAAATAATCAGTTCTCTTATCACTGCAGAAGTTCTCTCTTTTCTTGATCATTGAGTAACCCCCAGTGAGAGGCTGAGAGCTATCTTTGTGTTTTCTGCTACACTATTCACTCCCTTCCATCATAATTGACAAAAATACGAGAGTTGAATTAAGGAAAAGACAAAAGGGTTAAAGGTGTCTCCTATTGTTTTACATTTTTTTCACATAGGATCTGTGTAATAAGAGGATAGAGCTTTACATTTGAAGGAATTACAAAAAAAAAAAAATTGCGATATGCAGTACAGCCACAATATATTATTGAAAGAATTTGAGAACAGCTTATTATCATAACAGTGTTGTTAAAGGCGCAAGGCATACTAAAGCGCAAAGGGTCCTAGGGCCTAACGCGTGCCTGATGAAGATAGGGCGCAAATTGCAAGAAAAAAAAAATATATATATGTATATACCCAGTCAACTAAAATAAAGAGAAATCATTGATAAAATATATAAAAAAATAATTACAACAATACAAATATTGATAATATAAATTAATGTTTGTTGAAATTTAAAGCCCACCCAAAACTTTTCTTATTTTATTAAAGAAATGGTATACAACTTGATTTCGGATTCAGTGGATCAATTCGGGTAGGCATTTTCTCACATATTTTTATGAGGTGGGCCTAAACTCATCTCAAAGACGCTTTGTGCCTAGGCATGCACCTGATGAAGATCACCTGTGCTTCATGAGGCGCGCCTTTGACAATCATGTATCATCAGAGTGACTTTGTATATCTATTTAGATAATACTTGTAATTATATTAAGCAAATGCAAAATTGGCATTCAACTAGATATCCTCAAAAAGTTATGAACCAAAAGCCTCTAAAGCCAGAATCTTCATCTACATCCTCTTCAACTTCTATACCACAATACTTTTATGGAGAACACTAGTTCTTCTCCCCGTGATTATTAAGCAAATACATTCCATGATCACATGAAAACAGATCATGAAAGCTATAAAAATCCATAATACAATTCACTCAATGCATATACGAGATTAAAATTTATGAAACCAGTAAAAAAAATTACCCGACAAGCCAATGGAAAATGGATCCATCGAAACTTCCACTGACAAAATATTCTTCATGAAATGGATGCCAAGCCAATGCTAGCAAAGTTAAACAAGACACACCATAAGTATTATCCACTCACAAGTCAAACAGAAGAGTAAACAAATAAACATAATGAATCCTATATAAACAAGACGTACACCCTAAGTTTTGTTATGTAATTTTATATATACGTTGGATCCAATAAAATGGATCCAACGGCTATTTCACAAAAAACATAATATAAATTTTCAAATATATAAACTGAAACATAATATTATTTATATTAACTTTCTTGTAACTTGAATAAAACTGGTTTCGCATATAAAATATTATTTATTAATTTTACTTTTATTTAAATAAATTTAGGACCCACAATTTAAAATAATACTGTTTATTACCATAATTTTCAATCAATTGCTTAAACAATCCCTAAAAATAGATAAAGTCCTTTGTAACTCAATTTCCAAAAGTCAACTTCCAGAATTCCAGCAACTCATAATAGCCTATTGCATGTGACTGAGATTGGTAGGGAAAATGAGAATTGTTGGGTCTATAATATTGTGAATGGAAAAGATGGTGTTTCGAAAGTGTTTGAAGTAGTTCGTGACAAAAATTCAGATTTTTTTTCATGTTTTTGTAAGAAAATCGAAGTGAAGGTATCTCATGTACACATGCTAGCTTTGTGGAACAACTTGCGAATTCGTTTCATGCCTGATGTTTATATTTTGAAGAGATGGGCTAAAGCGGCAAAGCTTGAGAGGGTTATGGATGATGATAGAGTTGACATCAATGATTCTTAAAACAAATCGCTTATATATAGGAGGACCAAGCTGTTCCATCTTGTTTCTAATATGATTGATAAAGTTGTTATTGGTTAAGAGGCGACTAAAATCTATATTGAAGGCTTCAATGATTTGCTAGAACAAGTCAAGTCATAGGGAATTCGTTGAAGCAAGGGAAAATCATAAAAGGATAGTCGTGTGCAGCCACCATATTTAAAGGAACCACTTAATTCAGAGCTAAAGGGCGTGGCAAGTAGGGATGGCAAAAATCCCTATGGTTTCGGGGCCCGTGGGGATCAACTCTAATCAGGGCGAGTTCGGGGCCCCAAAAAATACAAAATCTGAATCAGGTCGGGTTCGGGGCCTTGATTCAAACTTGGCACCCGAGTCGGGTTCGGGTAGCCATAAATTAAATTTTCAATTTTATATATATATACTTCAAATAAAAGGTCCATTGCCTTATTCTAAGATTTTCAGATAAAACTTAAAAAGTAAACAATAAAATAAGTGGGAATTGGGTCCTCATTTATTCCCCGTCCCCATTCGGGGATAATAGGGAATATCTCCATTTGGAGAATTTCGTGTTCGGGACTTCGGGGCAAGTTCGGGGATTTCTTAATAATTCGGGTTCGAGTTCGGGGATCCTAGTCCGGCCTTGTTGCCATCCCTAGTGGCAAGAAACTTGAAGGTAGAAAAGATAAGAGCAAAAAAAAAAAAAACAAAAAACAAAAGATAAGGTAGATGTTACAATGGATGTGGTCAGGTTGGCAAGTTACGTGATAAAAGAAATTGCCCCTTGATTGAAAATGATGGTAATAAACAATATTATTTTAATTTGTAGGCCCAAACTTCATTTAAATAAAAGCAAAATTAATATAAATAATATTATTTTGTATATAAGGCCCAGTTTTATTTGAGTTACCGTAAACAGTATATAAATAATACTATATAATACGTGGACCCACAATATTTGAAAATATATAATATGTATTGTGTGAAATAGTCTTTGGATCTATTTTTATTGATCCAACAGCTTTAATTGGGCTCCCGCAAATCACCTAAATTTGCGGGATCCCTTAGTTGAACGGTACCCTCTGTGTGTACACATTCCAATCAAGATTCTACTAATCACTAGAAGATCCTGCCCATGCATCAATGTAACCATCATTATCTATCATTTAAGAGAATATAATTGTCAATAACAGTTTACATTTATCTAAGACTCAATGTCCAAGGATTGAACGTAGGATCTTTACCTGTACTAGAAAGCCCAATATTTATTTCTAAGTTGTATTAATTTGCAACTAATTTCAGTACCCAAATCGGCAGTTAAATATTTCACCTGCCTTTTCAAAATCATTTTAGCACCAAGTGGGAATAAAGTTATAAAGATTACTTCATAGGTACAGGCACATATCGGAAATTACTGATAAGTAATCATTCAATATCATGCATACCAAACCTAAACCTAAGATTCTGTAAGTACACACGGACTAATTTCACCACAGAAGTTCTATTTGTTAGAAATTGCTGCGAAGTTAAATCATACCGCAACAATGATTCCTTACTACAGTCAGGCAGGATGTTAAATCTCCAAACCAAATTACTCTACATAACCTAGCATATTAATCATGCCAATGCTAGTTCTCTCTGTTTCTTGTTTATCTTTTACTAACAATAAATCCCCTGGACCTGCTGCAAACTTGAGTTTGAAGCTAGGATCTCCATTCAACTCCCAATCGTTGCCGTTGGAAGTAGGAAAAATGTGACTTTTTGTCAAGTAGGTGGCCCCAAGTAATCGACCTATACTTTGTGGCTCCTAACCACTCAGCCACCCTCTCAAGGTTATGCTGATGTTAGTTCTCAATATAAATTCTACAGTGTGTCATGTGTATGCAAATGATAAAAAATGCTTAGCATTTAACACAATATACGTTTTAACTTTTGCAAGTTAAACAAAACTTGTCAACATTATCATACTCAAAAATAATTTTCACTAGGAAAATAATTATCACTAACCAGTCACATCCTTTCGATGGCCACGGAAAGATTCAAGCTCCTTCATAGCTCTTATGTCATAAAGCTGGGAATACACATGCAAAAATTATAAATATTTTGAAGAAAATGACAAAGCTGGAAAAATAAAGGAATGAGAAAGTATTAAACATAACATTCATGTTTTATAACATAAATCAAAAATGTTGAAGAGAGAGAGAAAAACCGCCACCTTGATAATCTGATCCTTAGAAGCAGTCAGTAACCAGTTACCATTTTGGTTCCACTTCACACAAAGCACCATATTTTTGTGACCATGACTGCAAAGAATGAACAACTTAATAAAACAGTTAACAATTTAGCAGTAACTTTTAACCACCAAGATACTGTACTCACAAAGAGCATAGCTCTCTCCCACTTTTGGCATCCCAAAGTTTAACTAGGCTATCCTTTCCACCTGAGGAAAAAAATGGCAATTAGCAGCAAAGATCTCACATCAATACATCAACAAAGTTGTTTGTAAGAGACGTTCATTGAACCTGAAACTAGAAGAGATTTGGTAGGGTGCCAATCAACACTCTTCACATCCCAACCATGGCCTGCCTGAGTTCAAACCACACATAGAAAGCTCTTCAGTTAGTTCATGCACACTTAACACATATATGACACGATAAACTTAATAATCAGGCGCAACAATGTTACAACAAAGTGAGAAGCTGTTTTACATACGATGGTGATTGATCCTATCATAATGCAACACGAATATTACATGAAAGAAGAAAATGAAAGGCAAAAAATAACAGTATATACAAGAGATAAGCATACCGATGAACCAGAAGATGCAGAGAAGACATACATTAATGCAACAAAATGCCATATAGATAAACAGAAAAGAAAATATTAATACATAAAAAAGACTCTGCGCGGAGCTTAAAGTAAAAGTGCAAGTTGGCACGGGAATTTCTATTTCTTTTCTGTACATGCAGCTGTAAGTATTGTGGCATTTTCTCGGCTTCACTAATTGGTGCAACTTTCTGAGGTCACATTATATTCTATATCCAAAATCGTAGAGATATTTGATTCCCTCAAGTTGATTCTCCACCAAAGTAAAGCTACTTTGTCAATGTTGTCTATTATACCGATTCTTTTTACCTATTACATATATAATATTTAGGAGGATAACGTGGAATTTGGTAAACAATATTGAAACGGGATGAGCTTCTAATAAGGAGACATCCTCCACACACCAGAAAAAAAATATACAATAGATTAATAATAATAATCAATAAATAATAAAATCCACCCAATTGCTTGAACTCCCAAAATTCTGAATATAAGGGGCATTTGGCCAGCCCATCAGTAGGATGTTCTGCGGTCCTCGTTCTTATTTAAAGAAGAAAACCAAACTGCAAAATAGCACTTACAACTGGTGTGCACACTTTTTCGATACCAGATTATCTCTGACATATTAAATAATCATTACTATGCTCTATATGGGCTAGTTTTTCTTATAAACATTAAATGCTTTAAAGAAAGAAAATGATGGACTTGTGAAGATTGCAATCAATCCCACAAGAGTCCAAAGCTAAAAATGATAAATCATTAAAACTGGCCCTATAAAAGACTTCTTTCCAAAGTCTACAAAACCCAGGACTTTCTTAGCCTTGTGCTTTCTTAGAACAGACAATTTTTCTTTCACATGTTTCTGATATTGAATTTCAAATGGGTCTCTGAAACAAATTACAAATAGAGCCTGAACAAACTCCTTACCAATGAAACTGTCACAAATCCTCAAGATTTCTTTCATAAACTATTCCACATTACAATTTAACACAAAGTTCAACTTCCTTTTCTTCCCTCTTTTGCATACATGCTAATCATCCACTATCATTCTAGAGTATTTTCGGTTGCCACCTAAATCGACAAAAATAAATGAAAAAAAGGTCACAGTTCAAGACCATTTACAGAACCAACCTAAAAGGGTATGTCAGGTGTACAAATAGTAAAGAAGAATAGCCGAAGTCTTAGATAGCAGATTTTAGTTTGGCATCTCTCAGCAGGCTTCAATACACCGCAGCCTATGCTCAAAAAGGCAGTTTCAACTGTACAAACTACAATGGATAGACCAAAAAGAGGAATCACGAAACTCTTTTGACATTGGAGCAGACAGAGAAGCAAAGGTACTGGCATATATCATTTAACACAACAATAGTTTTCAAACATGAAGCAGAATAAGCCATACAAATACATGATATTTTGAAGGCATGGCACTAAAATGCTTCACTAAGGGGACAGTATCAGACCCAAGTAACTGCACCTCTACCATTCAAATGAAACTATTTGACCTCAAGAATGCACCGAAACTAGGGCAAGTGGGCAACAAACTCTATAACACTCATTGACCAGTCCAGGCACATTACCAGTTAAGGAACGCTCTTCTTGGCACCGAGCAAAGTCCCAAACTTTAACAGTTGTATCATCAGAACAAGAACAGAACTTCAAGTCAGTCCGACAGAAGCTGTGTTCAAATGGTTCGTATAAGATTGTTTCTTGGAAAAATGCTCAAAAGAAATATAAATAAATAAACAGATAAAAACTTACCTTAAATCGCGAACTGATTCTTTATGAGCAGATTTATTGGCCTTCACATTATTCATGTTGTTCTGCCAATACCTAAAAATTCCCCCAATGTACATATCTTTATGTCAATGCAAAATTCATGTTTCTATTGGATAAAATCTATATGTGATTTGATAAATGTAACAATTATGTAGCTTCAACAGACATATTTACTTTATTGCACCGCCATCATCACCAGAGACCATCCAGTTATCATTGTGACTCCATACCATAGACCTAATTGCATGATCATGGGCCTGAAAATATGAAAGAATATTTAAATTTATCAAAAAAACCATCAGTTTGGCTTATTTAAGATATGTGGAAGCATCACCAATAACTATTATGTACCTGAAGAATCATTTCAAAATTGAATGATTGTCCATTCCAAAGAGTAAATTCTCCACTTTGAGAGCCAGTGATGAGACGTCTACCAGTGGGAGTCCACTAAAAATGGAAGCAAGTCAGCACACAAAGCATGGATAGAAGGTGAACTCCCATAGATACAATAACAATACCAGCCTTAGGCATGGAAGTTTAACATATAAACAGATGTAACTGCATAATCAAAAGGGGAAGTGTGGTTCCACCACAATGGTTGCCCATGATTGGCATAGACTACTAGAAACTATCATAGATAAACCTATTTCTACAGCTTCCATGTTTCTCGCGTAAAAATTGACTAGACATAACCCATAAGTTGGTATGCAATTAACAAATACTTCATTGACGCAGCAAGTTCATGATTCCTTTTTATCATTTTCCATCCTTCACAAGGTGAGGAACGAGAACCACAGAACACGTCGAAGCTAATTCAAGTATTCAACCACAAAGAGCAAGTTTACCTTAGCCAATATTCAATGTTACTAACATTCAAGTATATATATGCCAGGCATCTATAATGTGGAAAAAGATATTAAGGCTTCCTATTCCTGTAAGTTTCTACTCATTCAATGGCAGATTATGGCTAAAATATATTCTGTTAAAGGCACCACCTAAACAGTGCTTGGGCGTATTTTTCAAACAGCTGCCTGCGGCACTTGGGCAGCGTCTTAGGTATTATAAATTCCAATTCCTTTATATTAGATAAAATTCTGTATGTTTGACTAGTCAACCGGCCCTTTGACTGATCAAAGGTGGCACTTAGGCAGGTTGAACTACCAAAACGCCTTGTCCCGCCTACAGCGTTTGACAGTATAGGCTAAAATTAGCTGACATGTCTATTCTTATTTTTCATATTAAAATAATTTATTGAAACTATTACATAAGCAAATAGAATATTGCTGCCAAGAAAAGACCAATTCCAAAAAAAATTGATTTTAAATTCCAAAGAGAAAACAAGTACATTTAATGGACCACAGTCAAACCAGAAAGAGGATTTGACCATTGTTTGACTTTATGCATGTAAAACAAAAAAAAAAAAAGCGACTCAGAAAACTATGAACGTCGAAAAACTTGATTTAGTCTTCCTCACCAAAACCCGATTAATTGAACAACGATTCTTGTTAAGAGATGTATGAACAAATTTTGCAGCAAAGCTTGTGGATGGATTCTCTGAATAGGCAACTGCAGGTAACATCTGCAAGGATCAATGTACGATCAGCATTCACATTAAAAAAAAAAGTCTCAGAATCCAACCTCAGATGAGAATTACACAATTAACATGATTCTGATCAACCATATTTAGAATACAGGTAAAGAAAAAATGCATAGGAAAAATGTTCACTAACATCAATTGCTGCTGCTGGGGTAGGTTGCAATACTGTCCTGTCCCTTGAATCCCGCTGCCACATTCGAATCTGCAGAAACATTGTTATAAGGTTGCAACCAGTCCACTCCAAAATGTTCAACCAAAATATGTAAACCAACATCTATACATAACTGAATGCATCTGTACTGGGAAGTAAACATACAGAACAAAAGTAAAAAGTTTATCTCGACACTACAAGAAATGCCTGAAACAATTAGCAATCCAATTTGCCAAACAAGCTAGTGATCCAGAACCTTTAACAAAAATTATACCTGATTTCTCTTATAACCTATCGAATCCCTTGCACAAATACATTCTCAAGATACATTATACAAGTCAAAGATAGAATGTAAAAACACATCCAACCTAGAGAAGACAAAAGTAATGTATTCTGAAATGTGCAGCCCACAACTCTGAGTTCAGTGGCCCAACAGTAACTTGGCCTATTAAGCACAATGTTTTGAGAGAATGAAGGAAAGAAAAAAGTAGTGAGTTAAAAATAGGACAGTAGCTAGCTATTTAATCGCCCATCAATAGCAATAAGCAAAGCTAATCATTATACAGG